>JALMGA010000005.1:600000-1117500 GCA_023333525.1 Aspidoscelis tigris stejnegeri | reverse complement strand
TCCCCCCACCCAAATCTGGCTGGGAAGCTAATCGCTACTTCTCATACACACAGAGCTACAGCAGATCAGTTTTTAGTGCTGTATGAAGGAACATATACATGCAGGCTGTGATCTTTAGGAATGGATTTGACATTTAAACACAGTAACCAGTATATTCAGAGTCTGAGGCTGCACATGTGTGAAGGCATTAAAAAGCATCCTGCCGTTTCCTTTGCAACGGAACGCGACCCTGAGGCCGCCTCCAGACGGTGGTCAGATGTGCCACCAAGAGGCAATCATGCGGGGACCCTCCCCTGCAGCTGGTGCCTCCTAGGTAGACAGGACCGCAGGCAACATTGCCTTTGCACGTTTGGCTCATGTGCGCATTGGGGCATCTGGCCGTCCCAAGTGCCTGGATGTGTGTGCCAGCACCTCTGCACGTGTGTGGATGCCCATTTCAGCCTCCACGCACGCACAGTGGACAGCGCTGTGATGGTGGCTCCATCCAGAAGGTAAGCAAAATGCACTATTGCTGGGAAATCCACAACTAGTTTATAGCAATAGTTTAGGGGGGAAATGGCAGGACTATGGTGGGGCTGCCTCAGACATATGGGGCAACCCCACCAAAGCGGTGCCCTATTCCCCCTGTCTGTTTAGAGTGACCAGGCTGCTTTGGTGGAGTGGCCAGGATAGGGAGGAAGTGATGCTTCTTCATCTTCTTCAGGGCTCTTGTGCCTCTCCTCCTTTTCCTAATGTATGGGCATAAGAAAGGCCTCACTGGATTAGACCCGAAGTCCACCTAGTCCAGCAGCCTGTTCTTACAGTGCTCAACCGCTGGCCCAGTGAAGCTCACCAACAGAACAGAAGCACATAGCATGCTCACAGCCTCCCAGCAGCTGAGGGACAAACCCATCTCTCATATTATTGGGGCAAGCACAATGCCATTGTGGCCAAGAGGCACCGATAGCCTCGAATGAAGGAACCTAAGCAATGTCCCACTGATCAGGCCACTGGCCCATCTAGTCTGGCCCCTTGTTCTCCTAGTGGCCAACCAGCTGCCCAGGGAAGCTCACTAGCAGGACAGGAGCTCGTAGCTTGCTCTGCTCACTGTTTCCCAGCAAGCTGGCCTTTGGAGGCAAACCAAGGCCTCCAGGCATGCTTCCGCCAGGCCTAATAGCCATCTGTAGCCCTGACTTTCATGCATTGATCCAGACCTTTCTGAAACCACGCAAGCTGGTGGTCGCCCAAAAGACAACAAAGCCATTCTGAGGGAAGCAGCAGAAGTAGCAACTTTTCCTTCACCTCACTGGCCAGGAACTGGGGTGAAACCCATTGTGTGTTGGTTTATTTGTATTTTTATCTCACTCAATATCCAAAGGCTTCATCTGGCAGTTTCTAGGTAGAGAGCAAATGCCATAGGTTCTGCTGTGTTCTGAGAGTGTCTTGAGTGTGGTCATAAAAAGTGCCTAGAACTTTGCAGCCCTGTATTTGTAAAAGGCTCAGGGGAATTGGAAGCAGAGGGCAACTTCCTGTCACGTGAGGGTTCCGTTCCGGAAAATCTCGCTTAATGTGAAAATATGCCATGCAAGCAATAGATGCCAGTGGTAGTTGGGCGTTTAGGGGAAAGGCAACCAAACCTTTGTTGACTTTCGTTGGGACAATCAGGCCAGCTGAAAAGTACACTGGCTCAAGGTGGGAGTGATTCCCAGCGCACCTCAGTGGAGGAACCTGTGCTGAAAAAGGACAGAATGCGGCCACCCCAGAGAGGATCTTCTGCCTTGGAGGAAGTGACCGTGGAGACAGGTGCCATGCCTGTCATCTGCACCCTGCCAGCCCTCCTGCACCCAGAGGCATTTTGTCCAGACTGCAGTGCTGAAGCTAGATATGCCACGCAAGATGCAGCACTCCCTGCACCTGGTCAGGGTTGTGTGTTTTTCACAGACGGCAATACAGAAATCCACAGGTTCCATGCCAGATGCCACCTCCATGCACACACAAACACACATGGACCAGTTTAAACAGCCTGCAGTGCTCAAACCCAGGGGCACAAGATGGGAAACGCACACCCACACATGCCATACAAAACGGGCAAAACTCCGCTGGAATGGTAAGAAGAGGAATATCCTACCCTGAATGACTTCTGAGAGGATGCAGATGGACGCCACCCTCTCAGTCACAGTAGGAGCCTCTGGGGTTTTTTCCACTAGCATTAAGCGCCCCCTAGGCACCTGATTGGTACCCAATTGGTACTGATCAGGAAGACCCTGTTCTCATACCAGACCCCATGCGTTCACACCAATTTAAGGGAAGTCCGGATTGAATGGGGTCTTCAGGCCCTGAAATATCTACTTCCCATGGGCCCCTTTAAAGGGGACTTCAATCTGGTCTTTGGCCATGAAGACTAGATCAGAAGGCACAGATTTGCACCACAATTGGGGCAATGGGGTCCAGAGGTGGCTCCGGGGGCACCATCTCCAGGGGGTGCCCCAAAACTCACATACTCCCGAAAGATACCTCCTGATACTCCAGAAGGGTGCTCTGGTGTTCCAACTGTGACCACACTAGCACCCATTGCTATCAAGTACTAGACTGCCCATGGGGAAACGTCGGGTACTTGCCAATTCCGGATCTTCTAGGACCGGATTCATTGAGGACCCCACTTCAAATATCCGGATCTCCAAAGATCCGGATTAAGGGAGATAAGTGGGTAAAAACCCTCTGACTGGCTGGCTGGCTGGCTAACTGCATAGAAAATGTGCATAGAAGAACAAAGTGGGGCATGGAAAACATTTGCGTGCAGAATAGGCACAACAACAAGGCACTCAGGAACCAACTACAGCCCATCGCAGACAGACAGCAGTGACTAGTGAGTAGATTTAAACAGGCAGGAACCAGTGACCACTCGATACAGGACAGGCAACAGTGAAATGCAGTCAAAAGACACCAAAACCACACATAGCCTCACTCTGAACACAAACTAAGT
The DNA here is from genome assembly GCA_023333525.1 of Aspidoscelis tigris stejnegeri. Taxonomy (NCBI): domain Eukaryota; kingdom Metazoa; phylum Chordata; class Lepidosauria; order Squamata; family Teiidae; genus Aspidoscelis; species Aspidoscelis tigris. Next base: position 1,114,538 of record JALMGA010000005.1, on the reverse strand, counting down.
GGAAACCTTCATCTCTCCAGAGCACCACAAGTGAGAAAATGTTCCTTGGGCAAGGGGAAGTTACCAGCCTTCTGCAGGGTGGACCTCTGGCCTCTGATTCTCGGCAGGAATTAGTAAATCAGGCAACAGTGAAAAGATTACAGGAGGTCGCAGTGTGGCTTGCTAGATCGGACCAGCGGACCATCGAGTTCAGCAACCTCCTCTTAGCAGCCCACACGGAACATGAGTGCAACGGCAGCCCGCTGATGGTCTCCCTACAGGTGCCCTTAAGAGGCATCGATATTCTTGCCCGTCATGAGTTGCCCCAAGGCCTTTCTGAAGCAACCAAGAGGAGGGCTTTGCACACAAGACTGATCAGACTGCATTTCTCCAAACCCGTTTCAGGCACTGCAATGCTGAAACCCGCAGGTGCCATGCAAGATGCCGCCTCCAGGTCTTTTGTGCACTTACCCTTCCATGGTTGGAACCCATGGGTCTGGAAGAGGCAGTCCCACTGATTCCTAATACAAAAGGTGTGATCTGGAATAGCGTCGTCTGCAACATCTGGAACTTTCTTTATTGATTGGTCATCTGACCAGCTGTCTGCACAATAGGATGAGCTCAGAGCAGCCCTCCCTGTACCCTTGAAACTGGACTCCCATGTCTCTGAGGTCTAGGGATAAGAGCTCAGAGCCTGGGAGGGACGCATTTCAGTGCTCACCTCCCGTGTTCTGGATCAGGGCCCTCTGGTGTGCCAGTAGACCGGATTAAATGAGTCTACCAGTGACCACAAGCAGAGCTACCCTGATCTGGATCATGCTTCGTCTAATGCAGACAGAGAAGACCAGCTGGGGGTGGGACTGGCACTGATGTGTGGATCTATGGCCCTTTCCACCTGGGCCTTTAATTCTGAATAAGGGCCTGTATAGTTTAGATGTAGAGCTCAGTATCTGCACATCAGTGTGAATCACGGAGGCCTTGTCTTGTCCCCTGGTGGTTCGGCTCCATTTGCATTAGACAGACCCTGATCCAGATTAAGGAAGCCTGTAACATGGATTTCTGGTCATACCATTTACTCAGTATTACCAGAGGGCCCAGGACCCTGATCTGGAACCCAGGAGCTGTGGGATCATGTTTAAGCAGCAGATCAGCGCTGTCCTGGTGCTGATCCTGCCCACATTTCCACCCAATCTGGGTCAGTGGGCCAGGATAGTCTGGAAAAACTGATCCAGTATTACTGCTGGTAAGTGCAGAAAGAGCCTATGAGCTCACTGTGCCGTCCTGGTTAAATTCAATTGTGCAAAAAAAACAAGCCAAAAAAGAAAACAAAAACCCAGAAAAATCTGCTAAATTTGGCCAATTTATCCATACTTTGCTGGTCTTTACGGAGTTTTGTTTCTTTTTAGTTTTTCTCACCTGAGTGCCGCTCTGAACAATTCCTTACAGCCCAGGAGGCCTTTTTGTTTGCTACAGTCTCCTCCTTTGCACTCTCCTGGATTCCAGTTTGGCCAGCAGGACCGCCTGGGCCTGGCATAAAGCTCTTTAAATCAGGAAGCAAATTGGTTACACGGTGTAACAGATTAGCAGCCATCTGTCCCAAGGCGGCAGTCGCAGGCATCATGCCGGCGGAAGGGGGTCAAAGCTGGCTTCCCTGAGCCCAAACTAGGGAAGGACACGAAGGAAGAGGCAGATGGGAGCAGCAGGACCCTCGACACTCTTTTCAAGAAAGCGGAGCACTGCAGGGACCAGGATTTCTGCCTGTGAGTGGCGAGGTTCCATGTCACTCCGTTTGGAATAAAGTGAAGCGAAGCCCGCCTTCTCCGGGTGGGGTCGCCGGTAACGTGTTCTACTTTGTTTTGCTTTCAGAATTGGGGCCTGCAGGTTCGCTTTAGTTCCCTTTTCTTTATGGAGCGCCTAGAGATGCACTCAGTAGACAAAGAGATGAAGTGAATATTGAATGCCAGAATTTCATACAGCAACATTGTTTAGGTTTTATGCCTCAAAGGCAAAACCGCTTAAGCTTCACCTGGAAAATTGGGTTCCTTTCCCAATAGGCTTGGGAAATTTGCTCGTACCAGATGTGATGATGCTGAGGCCTTGCTGCCTGCACGAGGATGGAGGAGAGCTCTCTTCTCTTGCACCTCTGCCCTTCACGTGGTCCTTTGGGCTTGACGGGTTTCTGCAGAAAACTAGTTTACATATAGGGCAGTAAATATTGTGTTTATTTATGGGGCTTATGTACTGTGGATCTCAAAAGGCTTCATGCAGTTTATAAGTTAAATAGTAACAGAAGCCAGCAATAAATCAGAGTACAAATATGCTAGCAGTAGTAGTAGTTAAGTGATTTTTGGATGGTTGGGGGCTGGGTCACTTGTGAGAATTTCCCTGCCTTTGAGCACTGGCTCCTGCTCCATCTGGCCTGGCTCTGCCGCCTCGCTGCCGTGTCTTTGTGCAAACAGGCAGAAGTCCTTAAAACCACCATCCTTCTGTTGGTGACGAATCAGCTCCCAAGAAATTATGTGCTATTGTTAGGGATTTATTTTGTTTATTTCTATGTATTTTATCCCATCCCGGGAAGAGCTGCAACATTAAAAACATAAAAGGTTAATAAAATCAATAGAACGTTCTCAATTTTAAAAAAACATAATTAAAATTCCACCCTCCCGTTTCAGAAGGACCACAGGAGGAGGCAGATAAGCGTCAAGGGCTGGGTGAAGAGATGAGTTATAGGCGTCGAAACCTATCCGGTCTTGGTGGCTGATGTATCTCTGTTGGAAGGTTATTCGGGAGCCTGGAGGCTGCCACAGAGAAAGCCCTTTCCCTCTGAGGGTTGTGAAACAGTAATAAGGTCTACATGGGGAAAGCTCCTCTTCTGGAAGTATTTCAGGCCCAAGCCGTCCATGAGAAGCAAAGGGTGAATCTGCCCACACGCGCATTAAGGGTCCACACTGACAGGTGCTTAGTGCATGCAGGCCTCCCCCCAGTGCGACCGGACACCTGCCTTAAATGAAAACGGGTGTCCAGACACTGCCATCTTTCCTCCCTGATGGCGATGCCAGTGCGTGTGTACCATCTCCCTCGCAGGGCAACTGTGAACACGTGGCGCAGAGGCACCGGAGAGCAGGCTTATGCGCCCTCTCTTCCTGAGCCAAAACAACACCATCCAGAATGCAATGCCGCCCAACTTGCTGCACTTGGGACATATGGCATGTAATACCTCCAGCTTATTTGGATTCAGGTTCAATGTATTGGTCACATCCAGTCCATTTTCGCCCTCAGGCAGTAACTGAGCACACGAACCACCTCCCCTGACTCAGAGGGAATGGAGGGATCTAGTTGGGTGTCACCAGCTTAAGATGGCCTTAAAACCCCCTGATGACCTCCCCCAGCAGTTACATGTAGATGTTGAAGAGCCAAGGAGGCAGAACTGACCCTTGAGGCACAAAAGCTCCCCGGTGCTACTTTCTGGGGCCTGGGTCAGAGCTAGGAAGAGAGAACCACTCTAAGCAGGCGTAGAGGTGATCTCACTTACCTGGCACTTGGTGAAGCGCCAGGTGACTTTGGGATAGATGGGGTGCTGTAAAGTGGAGACTCCCAAACCATCCATGGGATGATTTTTTCCCAGGGAAGTGTAGGGGCCAGTTCCCCCCAAATCTCCTATTTGTGCTAATAGGCTACCCACCTACCAACGTAGTATCTTCCTCTCACTCTGTAGCAAAGACCAGGTCATGACATGCTGAGATGTTCTTGTGATACCTGTGGAGGCCATACGGGATCTATACGTGAGTCATCCTCGGCATGGAGGTTGAAGGGGGCTCCAATGCTGAAGCTGGAGCAGACCCCACCAACTCAGAGGGTGGGAGGGGGGAACGGTACAGCAGCAGCAATCTAGTTTGTATTCACTGTGCTTTAAGCAGAGTGTAAACAAATTGCGTACATCGCAAACCTGGAGAAACAAGACAGATTTGATAAATTAATGGCCGTGCCTGGATATACCGACTCTTCTGAGTATTTAAAGCCGAGGGGATGGGCCAGGCAGCGGCCCATAGGCTTGCTAAAGGGAGCCCGTGCCCGTGAGCAGCCTGCCTTTGAATCTGAGGCGCTTGCACCTCGATCCTCGCTGAGGAGCATCTCTCAGGACACCAGCTGCGTCCTTAGGCTCTGCCTTCCTCTCTTTGCTTCTGTGCCTGCATCCCTGCTTTCTTCAAGATGCCTGACAAATCTTCCTGGGCAGAAAGGACCGCCTGGTTTATATACACAGATTCATAATGCGGGCTTACCCTTGAAAACAGCCTGGAAGCTGGAGTTAGTGCAGAATGCAGCCGCTCAACTGCTGATGGGAGCTTCTGTCTGTGCAAGCTGTGGCAGTCCTGAAAGATCCGCACTGATGACCTATTCGCTACCGAGCCCGATTCGAGGTGCGGAGGCTGACATGGAAAGCCCTAAATGACTTGGGACCCAGTTATCTGTACGAGCACCATCTCCCATTTTGACCTGGTTGAGAATGGAGATCACAAAGCAGGGGACTTTTTGGAGTCCTGCCTCTTTCATATGTGCAAGGGACAGTGACATGCAAGGCGGGGGCATTTCTGTGGTGGCCCCCAGGTTTTGGAACGGCCTCCCGGTGGATCAGACCCATCTAGTCCAGCATCCTGTCTCACACAGTAGCCAACAAATTGCCCATGGGCATCCCAGGCAGACAAGGGCAAACCTCCTCCTGCTGTCCAATCCCAGCAAAGGGCCTTGAGAGGTATCCTCCAAGCCTGGATGTACCTAGGCATCCATTCTGGTTGCTGTTACCACTTCTTCTGGCAGCCAATTCCAAAGACCGATGACCCTCCGGGTGAAGAAATACTTCCCCATCTCTGATCTGACTCTCCTACTCATCAGGTATCAGCCTGTTGCTGAAGTTAGGCACCTTTTGGTCTGCTCAGTTCTGTGGCAGATGTCGAGGCCTGCCCAACCTGCCTGCCAGGGTCATGTGTGGATGAAATGGAAAGGAGCAGGTGAGATGTAGATGCTGCAGGTGAGCAGAATGCTTGGAAATGGATTGTGTGTTCTGAGGGTCCCAGGGCGGAGGAAAGGAAAGGCAGCAGAGAAACAAAGCAAGTAATAATCAGAAGTAAGATGGTGCTGCACATAGCTAGGGAATCTTTGGTCTTCTTCCTTCTGGAGATTCCCAGGGTCTGGAAGAGCACAGTGTCTTCCTGGTGCTTGAGGATCACAGGCAAAGGGACCTCCTTCCTGGCTTTGCTGTCCGATGCCTCTTTAAACCATAGATGTTAAAAAGTCATATGCATGTTTTATATATATGGATATTGGTCAGCAAGAAAAGTGTGAGGAGGCAATACTGAGTTGGTGCACCAGCTGGTTGCACTGGAATGGTGGGAGATCCAACACTTTGGGAGGAAGTAAATATTTTCTTCTGGGGGGGCATGAAGGTCTGCTCTCTCTCTCTCTCTCTCTCTGTGGCGTTTTCACACTATGACCCAATGATGAGCACAATGACCCAATGCTGACTTGCGCTTGCACATGAGCGCTAGTCAACTGTACCGGTTCCCTCTGTGTCTGTGTCTGTATTCCAGGGCAATGAAAGCAATACGGTCCCTTTTCCTCCATCTCAAAGAAGGAGGGAGGGAGTGGCAGTTGTGAAGAGGAGGTTGCTTTCCTCCGGCATTCCCTGAGCATTCCTGCACGATTGTGTTTAAGTACAGACAGCGTATCCGTGCACACGCGCCAGATGGCACAAGCACAGTGCTCCTTTTTGCGGCTTGGATGGCTGCTCCATGCTCACAAGTGTGTTTCTGTACGTTGCCCTGTGAAAGATCTGCAGCCGTGCTCCGTGCAGTCCGCTGGCACTGATCCTTGGCTGAGCCAATTTGGAGAGGGTGCTTTTGGGGCCCAGTTGTACAGTCTAGGAATGTGCGATGTGTCAGCATTGCTGAAGCTAGAAATGCTGAAGTGCTGCTGGAGAGGCAAACAAGGAGCTTCATAAATAAAAGCAATATTGGATGGCTGGTAGACAGCGATCTTAATGAAGAGTGCAAAACATGCCTTTGTTCTTGGGAAAGTTAATTGCCATTGTTGCAAGCATTAATAGGGCATCTGAGGGATGCCATGATCATTCATAGTCCTACACCCCGAGACGTGGTGGAATGAGGGAGAGCTAACAGTATGAATACTTTAAGATACTTCTAGGGCGCGTTCCCACCGACAGCAAAGCCGGGTTACTCTGGTCCGGGTTCTGCTGCAGATTTGAGTAGGAGGCCAGGAACAGCTCCGAGCATGCGTCGAGCTGCTCCCAAACAGGATCTGCAAGTGCACAGAAGCACACCAGCGAATGGTGTGGCACAGCGCGGCACAGCGCGGGATGGCGTGGCGTGGCGGTTTTTGAGGACAGGAACCGCTGGCGGCGGCCTCCTCCTCCGATCCTTGCTGCCTTCCTTCTCCCCCCACTCCATTCTCCTCACTTCTCCCCCCATTCCATTCCATTCCATTCCATTCCATGCCTGCCTGCCACCCGCCACCACTGCTTCCAAGGGGTGGCCTCCCCTCCCCTCCCCACACCCCTCACTTGCTCGCTCACTTGCTCACCACGGCCGGCAATTCTCGCCTTCTCCAGCACTAAAATCCGGACTGGATCGGAAAGTCCTCTTCTCACCGGGGGCTCCCCACCCCCACCCCCGGATCTGCAGGGGGTTCTGCAGAAAATCCAGGGGGAAAGAACCGGCATGGGAATGGACCTTCCTGGATTCAGACTACCGGCCAATTTTATGGGAATGCTGGATGCTGAGTCCGAATCCAGTCTGGATTTTAGTGCCTTTGGGAATGCACCCTTAGTCTATCAATAAGATCTGCTGGTAAGAGGATCTCAGTCCTAACTTGGGCTGAAGTCCGTTATCTTCTCGTTAATCCATGTGCACAATCAGTAAGGAAGAGGGAAAGATCCAGCTAGAAGCCTGCTCTTTCTAAATATACTGCTTAGCTGCCCCTGAAAATTGTAAACGGCAAAATTATCAAATGTGCCGCTCCAAAAGTGAATTGCTTCCACTTGCTAAGAGTCGGAAGTAATCTCTGAAGGGTAAGAATAAAATCATGTAGCCCTGAGAGATCCAGCCGCTCCAAACAGGCGGTGAGGGGGAAAATCGGTGTTGATAAATGCAGAGTGAGGCACGTGGGGAGGAATTACCCCAGCCACACTTACACCACAGCGTACTGAATTAGCTACAACCATTGGGAAACAGAACTTGGAGTCATTGCGAAGGGTTCCGTCTCACGCACTGCAGCAATCCAGAATGCAAACAGACCATTAGGGAAAGCAAATGGGATGCTGTAAAAATCCAACCTTTTTATTATTAATCAGTGATGTGTCCATGAATGGAATAACTTATTGCGGTTTTGGTCACTTGATCTCCAAAAAGATGTAAGCAGCACAGAAAGGTGTCAAGAAGAAATATGCAGAAGAAAAGCCTGTCTAAATTAAGACCAACAACAGAATGTTTGTACAGGGTTACGGCCTCTTTTGCCTACTGCAACCATTCCGAGAGTAATTGGTGATACCTCCCACTTACAATGTAGGGGAGGGTGACCATAAGGACATATATGCCAGACACATTTCCTACCAACATGTAGGTGCTGACTCCCATTTCAGAATGTCACTAGGCAGGCCACATACAACAAAGGAAACACTTCACTCCCGCTGCACCTCCACTTCCTGTTGGAGGTGGCCAGTAAAGCACCTGCTCTACCACCCAACCTCCACCTGGGACAGCAATTGTGTCACCTCATTTCTGGGCATTTTCACCACTGGAGGTGTCGTTGTTGCAGGGTGCAATTTCACACCTCAGAATGGTGGTGCTCCCGGCAAGTGCTAAAAACTAAGACCCTGTGCTCACACTGGGAGATGTGCAGGCATCTTTTTCAGTAGTGGATCATGGTGCCTCCCCTGTAAACCTGCAACGGTGCCTCCTTGCCAGGTGAGTGGAAACCTGGCCGATATAATCCAAGTTTAAAGGAACGTCTTCCTCACACTGTCAGTAGTTGACTTCTTTTCTTCCAGTGGACAGTTTTGGAACTGAAAAAGTGGGGTTTATTTATTTAGGCCAGACAGAAGAGATGAGTCTTAGGGCCATCCCCATGCACGTTTGGTCCAATACCAAAATCGGGTTTGGCAAGGAGTGTCCCCATGCATTTTTTATTGCTCCAGTTTCCATAGACCAAATCACCCAAAACCATACCAGACCAGGACCAAATTTGGTACCCAAAAGACCAAATCTGGGCACGGTTTGGTGGTCCAGCATGCATTGCTTGGCGAGCTGAGATGGCGCATGGGGACAGTCCTGAGCTATCCAGGGAGGAGATTGGTGCTCATGTCATTTGGAGGTGGGTTGTGCTTGCCGTTCCTGCCCTGTGCATTGGAGATCGCAACCGCTGAGATTTTTGGGGAGTGAAAAAAATCCCAATTGCCAAGGCAGGCAGAATAATGGCTTAATTTTTGTCCCTTTATCGTGACAAATATTCCACCCCTATTTCCCAGTTGCCAAGGCAGGCAGGATAATGGCTTGATTTGTCCCTTTTCCCAAATATTTCCACCCCCGTTTTCCAATCGTCAAGATGATTATAATAATGGCTTGATTTTCTCCCTTTTAATTTTCCTGGGCGTTCTCGCGGTCCCCTGCGGAGCGGAGGTGCGCAAAACTGCTCAACTGCCGCCAAACCTCATAGCGGCTTTGGGTTTTTTAAAGTTATCTTAAAATTTATTAAACTTAAATTTAAAAAATGTCTGTGCCTCCCAGCCCAGTCCTGGCTTTTGTGCCGCTAAGGCGGGGGGGGGGGGATGCGGCATTTGCATCTGGCGGCACAGGGGTGGGCTGACATCAGTCTGGCTTCCAATGAGGAGAGATGGGGAGGAGAGGAGATGGCGCTGCTCCCCCATGGCTGGGTTTGGTGCAGTTTGAATGGGGGCAGCTGCATCCGCACCCAGCCCCCATTACTGGGAATGGCATGAGGATGGGTAAGATTCGATCTCGGACCTCCTCCTGGTCCCATAGGTTCCCGCTTAGACCCAAATGGGTTGCATGGGGACGCGGCCTTAAATTGTATATTAAGCTGCACTAATGCTGGTATCGCCCATAGTCCAAGTAGCAATATATTCCACAGTGCAGGGGCTACAGTTAAAGAGTTTCTCCCTTTTTATTGGACCTGCTAGAGGCCTTGTTGCGATTCCTCAAGTGTCGGGGTTGGGGGCCTGGTTGGTGGGGAGGGGTGATCCTGAAGATAGATGGGGCTAAAGCTGAAGGGCTTTGAAGGTCATAATCAGTACATTGACTTGGACCTGGAAACAGACTGGAAGCCGGAGCATCAGTCTCAACAAAGGCGTTACATGGTGATGTTTGCGACCCAGTATAGTCATTCCTGGTCCTTTTCTGAAGGCAGGAGGCCTCATGCATCATACCTTGAGTTACAGTTGAATAAACCTGATGCAGACTCTGTGGGCGGATTGGTGGGTGCACCGTTCTCTTGCTGTTTGGCTTTAATCCTTGGACGTAAATAGACTGAAGAAGTTGTGTGTGTTTGAAGGAAATGTAGGAGCAGCAGGTGTTACCTGCTGAGGAGGAAGGAAGAGGAACAGGAAGAGGAATTGTTCACATTTTTAGTGGTTCTTGCCTGGAGACCAAGCAAAGCCTTTTCTGCTCTTTGAAGGTTCTTGAAAATTCCGAGTATAGGAAACAAGTTTCCAGGCTGTAAGGACAGGCCCTGCAGAACCAAGGAGAGCTTCTTCTCATGGCAAAAGCCGCATGAATGATAGATCAGGCCTGAGGCCTATTTGCACTTAGGCCTCTGGTGTGCAATTAGGCCAGCTCTGGTGAAAAGCATACACACTCTCATTAGACGGCTACAGCCTAGAAGCATCCCGGCCCTCACCAGAGCTGCACTAATTGTGGATGAGGTGTGGAGCACGATTTCATGCTCCACACCTATCCCGACCTATACCCAGGCTTACCACAAGCGCCTGGCAACGTGACCATTTGCTCCGTTTCTGGTTCGCTGCATTTGGTGTCCGCACAGGCGCGGTGGATTTGCCAGTGCTGATCAATCACATGCCCATACTTTGATCGATCACACACCCATGCCCTGGAGTGACAACACAGCCCTCTCATAATGGCATCTGAGTGGCCAGTCGCGGCAGCGAGGAGGCGGAAATTCCGGCTCTAGATGCATTAGCCCTGGCTGGTAAATGGGAGGACCATTTGCATTTCAAGCCAGTAATGGACGCTTTGGGGAAGCTTTCCTCCTGGCAAATGCAAATAGTCCTCCTGTCACTGGACTGTACCGGCCTCAGTGCACAATGCACTTCCAAGGTAAGCGCAAAGAGGCCTCTGCTAAGAACGATCCCTCCTTCATTTGCTAAGAATGAGAAGGGGAAAGGACGTAATTGACTGATTTTTTTAAAAGTCAGCATAAATATTCCATAGCGTTTTGTGTGTGCCATGTTACATTTTTATCTTGGCCTTTCTTGGAGCAGTTTATACACCCTGGCGTTCCTTTTTCCGTTTTTCTCTGGGTGCTTCAGGATCCTGGCTAGCCTTGGAAGGCTGCAGGAAAGCCCAAGCCATGAATTTTTAGGAGCTGGACAAGTAGAGAAATGGGCGCCTCATTTCCCTGGGACAGGATGTGGAAAGGGCCTGCAACTCATTGGCTTTTGCACATGTTGCCCTCATGTTCAGGCTTCACTTTCTTCTTCCAGCACTGGCATTCAGTCACCATTTTTAATATAAAAATACACTTTTTCACTGTCTTGCTGGTTTCAGAAAGTGCACTGAGAGCTGAGTGAGAGCTGCGTTCCAACGCTTTTCACGGCATGGGAACCTTTTGCAAGACACAGACGTGTTTTTGACATGACCCAGGCATGGGCTGATCAGACGTTTGACCTCACATGAGTATGGCATGACATGGGCATGTGTTCGTCAGACACTTGAGCAGCCTGGGACTGCGCCTCTTCCTTTGAGGCTTCCACTTCAGTTGCAGTGAACTTTGTGCAGATTACAGGCCTCCACCATTGTAGAGGCTTCCTCAGAGAGTTTCCCGGGGTGCTTGAGTCTGAAACATTATAGACCTTTCCCTCTTAGGGAGTCTGGCCCTTGAGGCAGCAACTCCAAGCTGTGACTGGGGAACGCAGGGCCAGTTTCCATTCTGAAAATTTAAAGCGGTGGGTAGGAGAGAGGAAACCATTAAAACTGGAAAGGGTGTTTGCAAAATATTTATTTATACATACGAACAGGTAAACCTTCTGGTATAGGGCGGGATAGAAATACAAACAAACAAACAAACAAATAAAGGAGGCAGTAGTTGTCTTCTTTCAAGTCACCATTTGGAAGAGAAGGGAAGAAACCCCTGACCGTCCTTGCTTTTGGCACCTTGATGTACTGGGACTTGTTTGCAGAACAGAATAAATAAAGTGCCGAAAGCTCTCTTGGCGTCTGCCAGAAGGAAGTGCTGATGCAGAGGAATGTGCTGCATGGTTCTCCTGCAGGAGCTGGTGGTGGTTGCAGCAAACGGCTCTTTAGATGTGGCAGCTGGGCAGGTAGCCTCCTCTTGCCCAGGAATTGTCTCTGGAGGTCCTCAGCCCAAAGGAGAGATGGAGAGCCTGTTCTCTAGGGATGCGACTTGGAATGGTTCGGGAGGGGTCCACTTGGGCACTGGGCCTTAGTTGCGTAGAACATCTTCTACCAGCCATAACTCGGAGCTGTGTGACCTTATATGGCTGGGGATAGTATGATTGCAATGACCTGTCCTCTGGGCCTTTTCACACTTACCTGGCTGTGATCTGAATTAGTACGTCTGGAAAGAGCAAGATCCTCTGGTTCAGACCGTGGCAAGATGTGGTCCAGAACAGCACTCTCTGCATGGCAATTCTGGGCCAGACCAGCCCTCACGAGCCTGGGAGCCCCTAGGGACCCATTTTGGCTGTGTGCTCTAGTGTGGTACCAGAATGGGTCCTCTGGTGGTCCGAAAAATGATGGAGTGCCTTCTGTGTTCTGGAGTGCCCTCATTGGTACACCAGTGGACCCATTTAATTAGGTCCATTAGTAATCCAGATCGAAGCTTTCAGATCTGGATTATGTCCCGTCACATGCAGGCAGAGGGCCTTTCTGCTCTCACTTGTGCATCTGGATCTAGGAACCACTAAGAACATGTTGTCTGTACAGGACTAGTCTACAACTGGATCAGATCTCTGCCAAGGGCTCACTAATCTGGCTTATCAGTAGGCCAGATAAATGTGGTCTACATCCGTGCTAGCACTGCCTGATCTGGATCGAAAAAAGGCATCCGCTCGTAGAATGTATCTAGGAAGACTGTGGGTGTGTTGTTGAGTGACATGCGCAGTTACAGTGTGACCTCACAGACATCTTCACAGCACCTCCATAACAGCAGCTCCATGTCTCCGAATTGCCTTTGACGGCATCTCTTTCCCTGCTACCCAGATGTAGCGTTCGACTGACAGGCGCAAGACCAATTGCTTTGGGCGTTGGAGGTGCTGTGGGCCAATCACATTGCAGTGTGGGCGGTCGTACAGCAGTAGCTGGCCTCTCTTGATGAGAATCGGGGCTTGGGTATCTGCCTTGCATTGCTCTTTAGCAGACATTTGCCATTCTAAAGCCCGCACAGTGTGGATGCCTCTGCCAGTGGTTGATCCAGATCTAATGTAATCCTGTTTCACTAATATGGATTAACCGGGGCAAGTGCAGAAAGGCCCAGAGGGTACCAGCAGTGGGCAGGGCCCCTCCCAATGAGGCTCTGAAGCTGACTATGGGGGATCCTGTTCTGGATCTCAGCCTCCTGGCTTCAACTACCAAGTCAGCCTCATGGCTTCAGTACCTCGATTGCCTAAATGTGGAGCGACCTTCGAAAATGGTTCCGAAACCACAGCTGGGAAGTTGTGCTCTGCCCGCCTAGTGCAGTTCAGGCTTCAATCCGTAGAGCTTCCCGTGCGCCTGGGCTTCTGTTCCTCCAGGAATCCCTTTTCCCTGTGCTTGGGTCTAGACCCTTCCGTCTACACCGGAAGGATTTTTTCCCTCTGAATCCTCACTTGAGAAGATCATCAAGAAAACAAGCTTTTTCCTACCCCCACCCTGCCCTCATTTATGGCCCACACTCCCCAGAGAAGATAGTACTGCTGTTTTTGGCACAAGAGAGGAGAGCTATATCCTTCCAGGCTTTTGATGCTTAACTTTTCAAAATACCAGTTCCCTGGTCCTCGGGGGCTTTTCCTGGATGCTCTTCTCGTAGGCAGGCCTGTGTGGGCTGTAGAGAGTGGCTGTGGGGCTGTTTCCCCAGATGGTTTGCTTTGGGCTGGTTTTGCTCTCTGTGTTTCTAATTACTTCACTTTGTTGCTTTGAGACAAACAAGTTCCTACACAAAGCAAATGAATCCATCATTCCTGCTGCTTGTGCTGTAGAAAAGCAAGGAAGCAAAGCTGGGATTTCCCCGAGTGCCCTCCTGCCTTGGGCTTAGTAGCCTGAGCCCTGGCACACAAGCCTTGGCAGCTGGTGCAGCTCTGCTGAGCCTCCTGGCTGTGGCCTGGGGGCTTCACTTAGCCGAGGCCCTTCAGGCAGGAACTGCAGGTGCCGGGAGTGACTTGTTTGGACAGCCTGTAGTGCTGCTGCTTGCTCTGTTTGCCATCCTGAGACAGGAGCCTAGCAGCGTCCCTTCCACTTTCCTTTCCTTGCTTCGCTCCCACAGGGTGCAATGGATCCAGAGAATCATAGGGTGCATTCCCAAAGACACTAAAGTCCGGAGGGGATACGGACTCGGGAACGAGCGTTTCCATTAAATTGGCCAGTAGTCCGAGTTCAGGAAGGCTCGTTCCCACGCCAGTTCTTTTCCCCTGGCAGCCAATTCCAAAGGCGACCCTCTGGGCGAAGAACGCCTTCCCTATCTCTGACCTGACTCTCCTACTCACACTCCACCCATTGTGTTACATACCGTACAGGCCTGGGTCATCTAGTTTTAAAATAAATTATTGTGCTTTCCATCTTTTTAATAAATGTATTGTTAGGGAAAATTAATAGCAATTGAAATAAAAACAAAAATTTGGAGATGTGATTTCCCGGGTCTTGAAGTCCCTACTTTTTGTGTTTAGCGTTGGGTTATAGGACAATGTTGGAATCTTGTTAGGGTTCTTAGGTATAATAATTCCTAAATATTCTCTTTCTTTTTTAGTAGTCTTATCTCTAATGACCTTTGAACCTTTAAATGGGGTTTTGGATCTATATTTTTCTACACCATTTATGATTTGGTTACATTAATTTTTCAATCCCAATATCTCAGCAAACCTGGTTAATTTCTCCTGCAGTTTCTCCCCTGTCCTCATGGGGTCGCTGGTAAGTATTATCCTATTATCTGCATAGTTTGAATATTTTATTCTCTATTTCATAGGGGATCATCTCTTTTTCTTGTCTAATATAACTCAACAGAGTTTCTGCTGCTGTGATGAACCATAGGGAGGCAGAGGACAACCTGGCTCAGTTCACCTTAAGATCTCAATAGGGTCTGTGTACATGTTGTTAATTTGTACTTTTGCATAACTCCCTCTGTACAGGCTTTGTGCCAATCTAATGAAAAGTAATGAGGAAGGGAAGGCAGGGAAATATTCTTCCATGAAATGGCTAAGCATAGATTTATCCAGCAGGCAAGAAGGCTGAACTTCCCTGCAGAAAGGGCGTGCGCGCTGTTTGATTGTCAAGCCGAGCGAGCACAGGAGGCATGGAGTGCTTCACCTGTAGCACCTGGCCCAGCAGAAGAAACAGTTTCTTTAAGGGATGACACAGATCCAGCAGCCTTTGGAATTTCAGTGTAAAGGATAAAGGCTCTTCCAGGTGACTGGCAAGTGTTGGGCCATTCACAAGACCAGCTGTGCGTCACAGAATCTACAGGAGTCGTGGCGTTCTGCTCAGACGCCCTCAACGTGCAGGGCAAGGGGTGGCACTGGGGCCGCCGTAGGGTGTTTCTTCCACTTGTGGCCGCACGCCTCGTGAGCTTGGCCTCTGACAGCTACCCAGAAAGAGGTTCCTGCCAAAGGAGTGGGATGAAGAGACCCGGTTGGGGTACAGTCAGGTCAGCATGTGCTGCACGTTGCTGGCGCCTCTTCCTTTTCCGTTCCTTTTTCAAAGTTCTGAAGATTTTACTTCCCTGAGGTTCCTCTTCCTGAGGGCAGATATGCTTTCCCGGTGGGCATTGCACCAGTGGGTGCAAGACTCTGCAGGCGTGTGTCAAACCAGTCAGTCACTGTAGTAACCACAGGAGCCAAAGGGAGCCAGATGCAAAGTGGCTCGTAGAATGAGTGAGGCAGCAGGGGCAGCGTATTGTAGAGGCCAAACCACAACATGTAAGGAAAGGGAAATGTACAAAATAGTGGTGAAACACGGGAGGAAAAAGACAATGAAACGTGTAGCCCCTAAATCATGCAACGTGGTGGCTCCACTCTCTTTAAGTGCTGCGTTCTGTTCTGGTCGCCTCACTTTACAAAGGACCCAGGTAAACCAATGCTGGCTGAGAGGAGAGTAGTCCAGACGTTAAGGGGACTGAAATTGCAGTCCTGCGTGGAGAGAGGATGAAACCAAATCCTGCATGCTTAGCCAGGAGAAGAGAGGAACCAAGGGGGACGTGCCAGCCTTCGCCAAGCGCTTCTCACTTCTTCGCCGGGACGTGACACTGTCCAGCTTCTACCACACCAGGACCACTGAAACAGACATTTGCAAAACCAAGCCAAGGGCAGCACTGTCGTGGGCCTGCTGAGCACCAAGAGCAGTGTGGCTGGGAGACGGAATGACCTTGGGGAACCTTGTGGTTCCTTTCTCTTTAACAGGCTGCAGCTCAGAAGGGCTGTTGGCTCTTGATCTGGGGTTGCAGATGATGAGGGAGGGGGGGAGGGAGGGGGAAGCAGCTCCTAGTTTGAGAAGTGAGCTGGAGTTGAGCAGTGTGTCCAGCTTTCAAGTCCAGCTGGGGGTGGGGGGAGGCGCAAGTGTCCATGGCCTTCTGATTTACGAGTGCAAAGGCGCTTCCAGGGAAAGACACAAGGCTTGCCTCCCATACAAGGCAGCTGGGCAGCGGAGGGGATTTCTCTAGCCGTGGCCATTAGCAATTCCTGCGTCTCTGTCAACAGAACTCTGCAATAAAGAGAGCTGTTGTGGCCTGCTCTTACCTCGTGTCCAGGGGCTCTGGAGGCAGGCAGCCCTGCTTCCACCCCTTCCAAGATGGCAGCCACCGACACATCCTCGCCTGCTTCCAGACGGATTGAGGCGAGGGGACAGACTGAAGACCTAATTTTCCAGGATGGATTTTTTGGCGGCGAGACCCCATTAAGGCCGTCCTCCAGTGCGGAAGTTTTAAGTCTTGTATGTGTCTTGTATGTGTTGTTAATGTGGTTTTAGCGGCAGTGTGGAAACATCCTGGCTCTTTAGCTGGACCGAACTGGCTCACAAAGGATCCGGATAAGGATGTGTCAGGGGAAGCGACAATGTGTCGTCAGGCTCCTCCTTGGGCGTGCATGGGTCCTCTGAAGGGCGTGGGGGGAGCTCTTCCTTCCTACAGATCCTGTTTTGCCTCACTGTTCACCCAAAATGGTCCAGTAGTATGTGGGGTGCACAGCTAGCCTGGCAGCAGTGCCTGTGAATGGTGCCAGCCTGGTCTCTTTGGTGGGTTGTCCCAGTACATCTTCTGCCGGAGTGTTCGCAACGGGAGCAGCGCTTGGCCCATGGACAGAGTCTGCTGCCTTTGATCTCAGCCGGCCTGGCAACTCGGAGGATGCGTTTCTGTATCACACTGGGTAGAGCGGCTGGAACACCGAGGGGGCCTCTGAGCTCAGCAGGTTGCAGCAGGGAGGCTCAGGTAAATGAATCTTTGCTGCCTTCTGCTCATGCGATGAGAATGCTGTAGCCAGCTGAGGGTTGGAGGGGAGCCAGAATGCGGAGTGAGGAAGCAGAACCTTGGAGGCTAAAATTATTTTCTGCTAAGGAGCTCTTGGCACCGTTGGGTAACTTGTAGAAGGTCTTTGTAAGGGTGGACAGAAGCTTCTGGCCGCCTCCTGTTTCCAAGGACAGAGCCAGTCATGGAAGTCTGTCCTGTCAGTCCAGGATTTGTATGGTGGACAGGAAGGGTCACGGGGGGGGGGGGGGATTGCTCAGAGGGTGTCCACTGAAGTTCCTTCTTTGCATAACATGGTTTAGGTTTGAGTGACCCAACCTCCTTCCTGGCATATAAGCTGTTTGTGGGGAACCAGGGCTTACCAGCTCCCTGTTCTTACAACACTGCAGACTATGAGAGTCCAAATTACACAGATACACGTGTGCCCATGTGCACACTCACACACGACATGCTCCCAGGAGAATGCAGTTTAACGGAATGCTGACAAGATAGCAGATTGGGCTGTAAATGCTAAGTGATTCTTTACTGTTTTTGTGATTTTATTGTCTTAAAACTGGTATTTGTTTTTTTTGTTTGTTTGAACCTGGGTTTTAGTGACTACTGGGATCTTCTGTTTTTATCCTTGTGACCTGCTGAGGGGCCATTTCGTGAGGCAGGAGCTGCATGTTCCACCTAATGAAAGAGTCCTCCATCGCAAAATGGGTAAAGGCCCCCGGCGGGGACTCAGAAAGCAGCCACTCCTTTGCAAGGAGCAAAGTTGCAAGCCTTTGGTCACTTTTGCGGTTTGCAAGCAGGAGGAAAGTTGAGATGGTGCAATGAAAGAGGTTGGACTCCTGTTCTCCTCCCTCAAGCGTAAGACTTGGAAGCAGGTCCTGGTGGCCTCTGCGTGGCAATTTGGCAGGGAAGGTTTTGAACACGGTGGCAGTTTTCCTGGCTAGCCCATGTTCCTCCGACGATCGTGTTGAGCGGTTCTTTGCGCGTCTGTTTGCATGTCCATTGGGACGGCCGGTCCCATGGCGGTCTTGCCGGGTCGTGTGCGGTTGCTTCAGCTGTGTGGCAGTTTCGTGGGGAGCGATGCTTCTTCCACGTCTGTTGACCACGTTCAGTGACTGCTTTCTAATGCCTGTATATTAATGCCACTCCTTGCACCCTTGGCACTTGCGACAGATGACGCCCTGGGTGTATAAAGGGATGCTTTATGATACCCTCTTTAATTTCATGATGACAGCCAATTTTGCTTCCTGCAGCACCTCTGCCTCCTTCCAAGCAGAAGATGGATGGTGCCGAGGAAAGGAGGCAGCTGTTTGGCTCTTCTCTGAATCTCCTAATTTGTTGAGCAGCCTGCCTGACGCTTCGTTTGCTGGATGCCACCCGAATGCGATGGCGAGGAAGCACAGCAAAGCGCTGCTCCTTGGAGCCTGTCACCCAGAGGTGATCTGGCCAGCCATCTTCGTCGGGCACCGAGCGGAAGCAACTCGTCTTCCCAGGGGCCCGTCTTCCCTGGTTTCCCCAGCGTCTCGCCCGTGCCTTTTACTTTACGGTCAGGAAAAAGGGCAAGGCGTTTTGCAGCAGGGAAAACAGGGGGCTTTCCTGTGAATGTGACCTGGGCGGGAGGCCGCGCACCTCTGCGTGCCTGCCAAATGGGACGGAAGATTTGTTGCAACTGGATCTTAAAGGAAATACAACCTGGTGCTTGATTGTGGGGTGAGGCTGAGAGCAGGGGGAACAGCTGGAAGAGGCATCTTTGCTTCCACGCAGCTCTGCCTCCTCTCTCTCTGCCTCTTGCCATTTCCCTGTGTGAGCCAGTCTGGTCTGGTGGGGGCACTTTCAGAGGTAACTATATGACCCGGGTATGGGTCCATAGCCACTGTGACCAGCCCTTCCAGGCCCGTCCCACACCTGAGTTTTCAGCTTTTTAAATCTGTCTTTTTAAATCAGCATTTCTAAATCTGTCTTGTGGCCGTGTAAGAGGGGGAAACGCATCAGGTCTGCCTTTCCCCACTTTCCAGTGTTCCAGAAGACTTTTAAAAGTCTTTTAAAAAAGGAATTTAAGAATGCAAATAACTACAGATGCCACCCTATAGATAACATGTTAGTGAAAGCAGTTTGGAAGGAAGCCGTACGTGCAAAGTCCTCTGTCTGCTCGAGTCGGACTCACCGCTGTCCTTGTGCCAGAATTGCGCGCCTGTCTCCACACTCAACACAGCCAGGCTGGAAGTTCTCCAGATGCATCTGGGAAATGCGGCTTCAAAGCCTTTGCCCTTTCAGCTGCAGATGCAGCGAAAACAAATCACAGAAGGTGCTCTTCAAAAAACAGAAAGAAATTGTATTTATGGAAGGATTTTTCACCCACTGCAACCTTATTATGTTAAATGCCAAGCGCCTCGCTTTTTTTGGAGGCCAACCATGCTGTGTCTTCTAATCTAATCTATTATGAAATTTTATATATTATTCCTTCCCATATTGTTTGGCAGGGGTGGCTAACAGTAATAAAATCACCAAACCGAAAATAATGTATGCTAAAATAATGTACTGAAAATACAGAAATAAAAACTAATTAAAAAAACCCAAAGTGTTGTAGAGAAGTAGAGAAATGATGAAGCCCAAAGCTCCTGATGTGTAGGTGAGGAGCAGCCAGAGCAGTGTTAGAAAGATCAGGCTTTCATAGCCTGTGCACAACCCATGAGGAGATCTTATGGTTGATATAATCTTTAAATGTCTGTTTTTAAATGTTGTGAGCCGCCCAGAGACCCGCTGGTATGGGGCGGAATATAAATGTACATGTAAGTAAGCAAGTAAGCAAGTAAGCAAGCAAGTAAGTAAGTAAGTAAGTAAGTAAGTAAGTAAGTAAGTAAGTAAGTAAGTAAGTAAGTAAGTAAGTAAGTAAGTAAGTAAGTAAGTATTCTGCATCCTGCCAAAGAAACTTCACATCTTAATGAAACACAGGACCTGTTTTCACTTGGATGACCTGGCCTGCTATGGGACAGAGCATAAGCGCCCCAGGGTTCTGCCTGCCATGCTGATCAGCTCTAGCTGTGGGATAGTTCTTGCTGCTCCACAGTTTAACTGAGAGCCCTGGGGCACTCTCAGTACAGCCCCAGATGCAGCATTGATTGGCCTACGGACAGTCCTAGATGGGTCCATCTGTGCTTCACCCAGACCCAGGTAGGTCTGTGAGTTGGGATGGGCCAGCATTTGCAGTGTGAATGCCAGCCACCATTGCTGATCATAACTGTTGTTACCCGTCCTGAGACCTTTAGGTATAGGGTGGGATAGAAATATAAACAAACAAACAAACAAACTGCCATGGGATACTTTCCCTCAAAGATGGGAATTCTGCAGGATGCCAGAGGCCTATTCACAACTTGACTCAGATGGTGAATCTGCACCTCACAAAGCTGTTTCTTACCCAGAAATGGCTCTGTGCATCCCGGAGCAGTAAATAAGAATATAGATCTCTTGGCTGAGAGAACAAAGGGTGGGGAGGGATTTATGTGAAAATATAGACAGGAAGAATGGGGCCGAGAAAGGAATAAGGCTGTTGAAAATGAGCACTGAAGGGTAGGATAAATATTTTACCTTTATAAGGAGTTAAGACTTTCATGTAATTTGATGTTGTGATTGGAATTTATTAATTTATGCCTCTCCTTGTTATTGCATGTAAATCAGAGGAATATTAAAAGCATAGTGTAACAATACATAAGAGAGAGCTGTCACGCCCTATGGCTAGCAGAGCTCTTGGTGCGTGCGGGCGTGTGAATGGGAGACCCAAGTGAGAGTAGACACGGTTTGCATTCCACAGGAAGGGTTTATTGTATAACACATGGTGCAATGGGTGCAAGCATGAAAATAAACATTCTTAACATCCTAAATAAACTATACCTATACATACTTGTGAAGGGTAGAACAATGAGGGGACGAAGGTAGCCACACGAACACATACCCCCAAAAGTAACATAGCATGAACTGTTTCTTATAAGGTAGTTACAATTACTACAGGTGGATCCACACAGGTGGATCTAATAATCCAATTAGTGTAAAGCACGCACGCCCCTTTTGGTTGCTCTTTCCCTTTTTCCTCGTGTGTAATGCTGTGTGAGCAGGTGCATGTCCTGGATGAACACCAAGCCTGTCTACCCTGGTGGGTCCTGACATCCCTTCTCAGGTGCGGTGTTCAGGAGGCCTAGCATCTTGGTGAATTTGTTGTGTTTCATGACTGCTAGCGCTTTGGTAAAGATGTCGGCTATGTTGTTTTCGGACTCTACATATTGTAAGATTATCATCTTACTTTTGATTGCTTGTTTGACATTGGCATATCGTGCTCCGAGGTATTTACTTCTGTTTCGTAGGTTGTCTTGTTCCATTGCTTTGATACAACCTTGGGAATCTAGGTATGTGGGTATTGGACATGGCACGTCTACTTGAAAGTCTTGCAGGAGGCCTATCAGCCATTCGAGAGTTAGGGTTCCAGAACATAGGGAGTTGAGTTCAGCTTCTAGTGTAGAAAGTGCAACATGCTTTTGGTTTATTGAGCTCCAAGATATCAACACACCGAAGAGGAAGTATGCAGCACCTCCAGTTGAGCGGTTTTCTTCTACGTCAGCAAAGCTAGAGTCTGTATATAAGACAAATCTTTTGGTTACATTTGGAGAGATGTTTAGATTATAGTGTTTTGTTCCTTTTAGGTATCTAAGCACTCTTTTTGTGGCGACCCAATCGCCAATACGTGGTGCATGCACTCTCCTGGCTAAGAGTCCGGCTGCATAACTTATATCAGGCCTTGTATTATTTGCAATATATTGAAGACTTCCGACTAAACTTCTATATATGTTGGGTTGTGGAAAAGGTGTCTCATCAGTTTCTTTTAAGTAGGAGAGAGTTATAGGTGTAGTTACTGGTTTACAATCCGCCATATGGCTTATTTCCAGCAGTTTGGTAATTTTTGAAGTTTGAGTTAGCAATATGCTATTGTTTTTAATGTTGATGGATATTCCAAGGTATGTCTGTGGTTGTCCTAGACGTTTTAGATCCATCTTTTGGCTGAGTCGTTGATAGAGCTCATTGTTTATCTGCGGACTTTCCGCTGCTGATAAGATGTCGTCAACATGTACCAATAAAAAGCAATTTGCTTTAATGTATAAACATGCATCATGTTTGGCTTGATTGAACCCGATGCTTTTTAGGGTTTCATCTAGGTGAATATTCCAGGAACGGGCACTTTGTTTAAGACCATATAATGCCTTCTCTACCTTATAAGCACCTGTTTTGCAATGGTCTTCAAATCCAGGGATAGGGTACATGTATATTTCATGGTCTAAATGCGCATTTAGATACGCTGTGACAACGTCAAATTGTTGTATATCATATCCTTTTAGGGTTGCTATACAAAGAGCAACTCTGATGGTGTCACTGTGTACGCACGGGCTATACACTTCGTCATAGTCTGTTGGATATTCTTGGCTGTAGCCTAAAGCGACGAGCCTTGCCTTGTAAATTGTTCCTTTATCGTGTGTTTGTTTGCGTCTATAAACCCAGCGACATCCTACTGGCTTTTTGCATATTGTGGCGGGTGCCGGAGTGAAGACTTTTTGGGTAGTTAAGGAGTTAAATTCTATCTTCATCGCTTCCAACCATTTCTCCTTTTCAGGTGAAGGGAGAGATAACACCTGCTGATAAGACCTTGGTTCTTCAGGGCTTTCGACCTTATCCATCCCAGGTCCACACCCAGATCCTAATACATATAGGCCACCCCTCATGGGGGCTTCAGCAATAGCTACCCCATCCTTACATATCACACATCTTTGAGCTTCAAACGATACTGTGTGACCTAAACAAGTTAAGTCTGCAATTGACAGTAATGAATATTGCAATCCAGGCAAGTATAACACATTATCCAATACATCCCCCAATTGTGCTAGAAATACTGAACCTGACTGTTTGGCACAGTGAACAGTCCCGTCGGGCAGCTGGAGCTCTCTAGGTTCTATGTTATGCAGCCCTGTAAAAAGGGAGTTGTTCCCGGAGATCGTGTGAGAACAGCCAGAATCTATGATCCAGTCTGTGGTCCACTCCGTGTTTTCGTCTTTGCCCTCGCAGCTGCTTCGAGTCGAAAAAATAGTAAAAGCGTAGGAAAGGTCCTGCCGTTTACTCCGCTGTGGTGGGGGTCGTGATGATGTATTTCCAAATGTCCCATATGGTCGCTGAGGTGTCTGAGGGCTCCGTCCCTTTGCCTCTCCGGTGCTCTGGGGACCACCCTTAGTCTGCATAAGTTGTCTTTTCCTATAACATTCACGTTCATAATGTCCCTTTTTGTGGCAGAAGCGACACTTAATTGCAAGTGCCTGTGCTTCCCTTCTGAGAGGCATATTGGATTGTTGCGCTGCCACTTTTTGTTGCTCATATTCCAATAGCCTTTGAGCTACACTGGAAAACGTTATCTGTGTATCTGCCAGAGAGCCGAAAGAGTCTACAAGGGCAGAATATTCGGGAGGTAAGCTTGATAGGAGAATATACCCTTCCATTGCAGATTCCATACGTAAGCCTCGGTCTCTGAGTTCGCTTAGGAGATAACGTACTTGGCTGACATGCTCCGTCACATCCCCGCCTGGCCGGAGTCTTAGACCGTACAATTGCTTCATTAAGCATATTTTTGTGGCTGCTCCGCTTCTTTGGTAGGTTTCTCTTAAGGTATCCCACACCTCCTTCGCTGTGGCTATATTTTTCACAGTTGCCAGCACCGAAGTGTCTAAACAAAGGAGTATAGTGGCTCTGGCTTTTGCTTCATCTGCCATTTCCTGTTGGGTGGCAGCCGCAGGTAGGACCGTCTCGACGTGCGTGAAGATCCCTTCTCTTCGCAAAAGCGCCTCCATCTTAATGCTCCAGGCAAAGTAATTGGTATCTGACAACAAAGGGACGGCCGAGAACAGACCCGAGGACGTAGAGGCAGCCATCTCAAACTCACCAGAGTCGGACAAACTCCAAGCTACGGCCGAATATATCACCAGGTCCCCGACAACTGGCCCATAACCTGTCACGCCCTATGGCTAGCAGAGCTCTTGGTGCGTGCGGGCGTGTGAATGGGAGACCCAAGTGAGAGTAGACACGGTTTGCATTCCACAGGAAGGGTTTATTGTATAACACATGGTGCAATGGGTGCAAGCATGAAAATAAACATTCTTAACATCCTAAATAATCTATACCTATACATACTTGTGAAGGGTAGAACAATGAGGGGACGAGGGTAGCCACACGAACACATACCCCCAAAAGTAACATAGCATGAACTGTTTCTTATAAGGTAGTTACAATTACTACAGGTGGATCCACACAGGTGGATCTAATAATCCAATTAGTGTAAAGCACGCACGCCCCTTTTGGTTGCTCTTTCCCTTTTTCCTCGTGTGTAATGCTGTGTGAGCAGGTGCATGTCCTGGATGAACACCAAGCCTGTCTACCCTGGTGGGTCCTGACAAGAGCTTGTAGGCATCTTGGAGGGTGTCAGGAGCCTTTCAGCACTGCACCCTCTTAAAAATCCCTATGCCTTGATGTGGGGGAGGCTGGCACCAGTGAGTCTCACGACTGCAGCCTGTGGCAATGCCTGCTTTGGTACCGGGATGGAGATAGGCATCTGAGTGGGAAGAGGTATCAATGCTGCAGCCTGAGAACAATCTATGCTTTGAGGCAGGGAGGCTGGCATCAGAGTCTTTGAGCATTCTGCCCTGTAGGAAGTGTGTTCTCTGATGTGGGGAGGCCGGCATCAGGGTCTTTCAGCACTGTGGCCTGTGAAAAACCTACCTTGATGTTGGTGGTTAGGGGCTAGCTAGTATCACTGTGTTTCTACACTGTAGCGTGGGAGAGAAGCAGTCTTCGATATTGATCAGCGGCATCTATGGTGCACAGAACTGCAGTGTAGGAAAGACCCTTGCCTGGGTGCGGGGGACTGGCATCTTGCGTGGCATCTCTGGCGTTCAGTAAACATATCAGTCCAGTGGACGTCCACCATAAAATAGCACATTGAGAAGAGCATGAAATGGAACTGATAACAAAATTGCTTCTGTTATAACGCTCCTGTACTAGCGCAAGGGTTTCCTGCAATTTTGTCACATTTCAAAAAGGAAATTACAGAGCTAGAACATGGTCAAGGGTCTAGTGAGGCTCTTTGTGAGGAAAGGTTCCAACGTGTGTGTGTGGGGGGGGCTTAAGACAGAAGGAGAGTGAGTGATGGGGACAGAGAAAGACGGATTTTAAACTAGGCACTATTTGGACAGGGCAATGGGCTAGGGAAGCCCAGGGAAGCTGAGAAAAGAAAATAACACAGGATTCAGTTCTGTGAAATGT
Source organism: Aspidoscelis tigris stejnegeri (assembly GCA_023333525.1). Taxonomy (NCBI): domain Eukaryota; kingdom Metazoa; phylum Chordata; class Lepidosauria; order Squamata; family Teiidae; genus Aspidoscelis; species Aspidoscelis tigris. The sequence goes on along the minus strand of JALMGA010000005.1, from coordinate 1,089,296 downwards.
GCTGCTGGCTGCTGACTCGGGGGACTTCAAAAACAGCAAGGCATGTTTGACCTATGGGATTCTGCCGGGGAATTTGTATCTCCTTATGCCTTGGTTTCATGGCATTCTTAACCTAGTATTTTTGTTCTGAGATTTGTTATAATTCTTGCTATATTATTATTTTTTGCAGCGGGGTGAGGGGAGGGAGATTGCCTGGAAAGGCAGAACATAAACAGGACTGTTTTTATCTCTGAGTGGTTGTTTTGAGTTTGTTGGAGATCTTTGACTAAGTTCCAATTTGTGCTTTTATCTTTCTTATATATGTTTTCAGGAATGTTCTTGTAGTTTTTACAGTCTTTATATGTACTGGTTTTATTGTGTGTGTGTTTCCCCTTGTTAGACAAAGGTCATTGGATCGGGTCAGGCTGCTCCAAGTGCCTCAGTTAGTAAAGCAAAACTTACATTTTATTGTTGCATTTAGGAGACATATGGGCTGTAAAGATTAAAGTTCCCCTTACAGGTGGGCACCTGTTGTGCCATCACGTGAGTGCAAGGGAGAGATTGCTTCTGCGTGAAGAAGAGACCTGACGGAACAAGCAGCAACTCCGACTGGACTCTCTCAGCTCGGCAGCAGCGAAGGGAAGGACGGAGGGGGAGCCTGGTGTAGGACAGAGGGAGATCCACTTGGTCCCCAGCAGTCTAGTCCAGGAAAAGACGGCAGCTTGCACAATGCATATGGCTCCTCCAGTGCACTGGAAGTCTATACTGAGATAGGACTAGGGAGATGCCAAACCAGTTCTGTGCCATCCGGCAGTGGCGTTCATGAACTTCATCTGAAAACCAAATCCCTTGAAAAGGCTTTGGGTTCAGTCTGAAAAGAAGCAGAATGGGGAGGAGGGCGATTAAATGCCTGTCCATCTCTCTGGTTTCCCCTGGGGCTAGGTGTGGCCTCCTCTCCACTTGCGCCCTGGCCTTTCCCTGGATTGCAAGCCAGCCTCCACACCCCCAGTCCCAAAATGTACATGGGGATGCACCTAGTGAGGCTAAGACTAGTTCTGGTAATTTTACCTCCCCCCCCCCCGCTTTTTGGCCAAATGGATTCGGTTCCCCGGCCCCTTTCCTAGGGGTCAAATGGATATCTGTCTTTGGACCCATTCCTCTGCTCGATTCTATTGTTCTGAAGCTGCTGCTTCCTTTCATGGCAAGTTTACATTAAAAGAGTATTCTTCTAATGACAAATTTGTAATATCGAGAATAAAAATAAGCCCCTAATGCATGCCCCTCTGTCTGCAGGAGATACATTTCAGTTCCTACTGCAGTTGTGGGAAATCATGGATATACGAAACACTGGGAAATCTTGTGTGATTTCCCACAATTCCTGTGAAATCCTGTGAGATTTTGTGTGATTTCTGACTGGCCCGGGGAAGTTTAATGGTACCATTGTTGGGGTTGGGGGCTGGTTCCGTTGACTGCAGATAACTGAAATCACAGTTACCGGACCAGTGGATACTAGCAGCAAGAAGAGCAGTTACTCAAAATTGGAAAAAATGTGCAGTGCTAAACTTAGGACCATGATGAGGTAAACTCTGGGAGAGAGTGATGGCTGACCATATGAATGGCAGTAAGACTGAAATGGCTCTGTTAATACTGGGAAATCTCTCCTTCGGTACTTGCCATTGTTGAAGGACATGGACCTGATGGGCAAAGGAAGGCCCCTGGATCCATGAACAGGGTTGTACTCCTGAACTGATCGGCCATGTTTCGTGCTCCTAGAAAGGCAGACTTCACGGCTTCTGTTCTCCCACCAGACTCCACTGCCTATAAACATTTCCCAAAAAGGGACTCCGGTCAGGAGATCAGATACACTGCTGGGTCTATTTGCGGTTTAGATTGTGGTTTCAGGTTTGAATGATGCGAAATCTTTGAAATCTTAACTTTTCTGAATAAATACCGCGTTTTCCGGCATATAAGATGACTGGCCATATAAGACGATCCCCAACTTTCCTGTTAAAATATAGAGTTTGGGATATACTCCCTGTATAAGAAGACGACACCTGGTGTATAAGACGACCCGCGACTTCTGAGAAGATTTTCCTGGGTTAAAAAGTAGTCTTATAGAAAATACAATAAATAAATAGTCTGGTGGCATCTCTCTTAGGAAGTGCCCAAGAGAAGAGAGAATGAAGATTAGCAGAACTAGGGGGCGAGATAACCAAGGAAAACCTTTTGGGTGCTTTGTGCTCTGAGTTATTTGAAGATCCAGGTGTTAGGGATTGGGCTTCCTCCTCCTTTCTTTGGCTTAGCACCTGAGCCCCCAACAGCACAGCAGATTTGGGTACTTTAATGACCAAGTGAGACTGTGGTGAGAAGCAACTCTGGCTTGATTTTTTCCTCGGCTGCAGAATTTTCTTGTGTTTCTTTGCTTCAGAAGAGATCATGAAGCCCTGGAGTTATCCTCTTTTAGAAATCAAAAAGGAAAAGAGCTAGACTTGTTGAAAACACAGCCTACAGCCTAGAGAAATGTCCGGGAATAAGTTACCTATTTGCACACATTCCCTGACACACCAAATTATGGGCCTTCCTCCTTCCTCCTCTGGACAGTGGGGCTGTGCCTAGAGGACTGAGCGAGCATAATTGAACAATAACTCAGGGTTACTGGAGGAAATCCGGCCCGCAATATGAGATACAGCACTGTAGTTCCTTCATACAGGCCTCTCCGGGGGAGATTATTTTTATTAAAATCTGGGATGGTGGCAAATGCTGAGATTAACATCATTTTTAATGGATGGTTCCCTCTGGATGTTTGTGAGTAAAGACTTCCAGAACTGCCTTCACGTGCTAACTGAGATGCCAGAGTCATTGGCCGGCCGGCCGGCTTGCGTGCGCACACACGCTCACTCACGCTCACGCACGATGCCTAGGAGCAGAGCTTTTCCCAAAGAAGGACCCTGGAAGAAATGGGCAAGGCTGGAATGAAAATGTTTTTGAGCACTGTGCTGGCGGTTGGGGAAAGACAGGACCTTCCTTTCATATCAGACCCACCACCAGCATTAGCAGGGAGGGGGAAACAAGACAGCGAAGCTTCAGAGGTGAGAATTTCCACATCAGCCGCACGTTGGAAGAAATGAAGAAAAACTGCTTAAGAAGGATATTGATTAATGGATTCAGTCAAGAGGGTCATGACTGGGATGGTGAGGAGTCCGGCAATCAAACTGAATCAGGCATGTTGACAGAGCATGGTGTGTTTAGCCCCTGATAACCCTGACTTCCATGGCCACAAGCAGTGGCCCACTGGATTGAAGCCAGGGCCCAAGAGCTGGGTGAGGAAGGCCAGCAGCCAGCCATGAGCCACAGCTTGCCCTGGATGCAGCCTCTCAGTGACAGACTGCCTCCTACTGCCGTCAAGACTGATGGCTACTGATAGCCCTGGCCTGGAAGAAGTGGTCAAAACCTTTCCTAAACCACCCGGTCTGGTAGCCAAGGAAAACGTTTTGGCTTTCGTCTGTCCTGAATTGTCTAACGGGGCTCAACCTCAGTGGGTGGCCTCAACTCCTAGTATGGGGGGAAGGGAGGGGGGGAAGCCCTCCTCACTTTTTATCCACATTATGCATAATTTCATAGCCTTCTATTAGGCGCCTTTTCTAGATCATAAAGCCCCAGGTCCCTCAACCTTTCCTCGTAGGGAAGCCCCTCCAGCCCCTTGACCATCTCAGTCACCCTTGGCTGAACTTTCTCCAACCTTGTGGCGCAGGGGGTGTTATGCCATTCACGCCTCCCCTCTGCGTTCTGTTCCCTAGCCAAGTGCATGGGCAGTTGGCTGGACAGCTGAGGAAGAGCCCCGGTGGCTGCCACTTCTGAAGGAGCCAATGTGCTTCACTCTTCATAAGTGCAAAGTAATGCACATCAGGCCAAAGAATCCAAATTATGTCTATAAACTGATGGGGTCTGAGCTTTCTGCAACACACCAGGAAAGGGATCTCAGGGTTCTGGTGGACAGTTCAATGAAGGTGTCAGCCCAGTGCACAGCAATGGCAAAAAAGCTAATTCAGTGCTGGGAATAATTAGGAAGGGAATAGAAAACAAGTCAGCAAGTGTCATTTTGCCTCTTCATAAATCTATGGTGAGGCCACATTGGGAATAGTGTGTGCAATTCTGGTCACCGCACCTGAAAAAGGATATTGTGGAACTGGAAAAGGTGCAGAGAAGGGCAACCAGAATGATTAAGGCTCTGGAACACCTCCCTTACCAAACCAGGCTGCAACGTCTAGGCCTCTTCTGTCTGGAGAGATGGCGTTTAAGAGGGGACCTGACTGAAGGATATAAAATCATGCAAGGTATAGAAAAGGTGGATAGAGAATATTTCTTTTCTCTACCACACAACACTAGAACCAGGGGGCATCTATGAGGCTGATGGGTAGGAGAGTCAGATCAGTCAAGGGGAAATATTTCTTCACCCAGAGGGTCATTGGTCTATGGAATTTACCACCAGATGAGGTGGTAACAGCACCCATCCTGGATGGCTTAGACAATTTCATCTAGGTCACTTCTATCAAAGGCTATTAGAATGGATGCTGGGATGCCACCTCTGGGTTGGAGAGACAGGCAGAAGGCCTTTTGCAGGGAGTTCAGTGCAGGTGAAGGTTTTTCCCTTGCCTTTTGCTTGAGTTGCCCATGGGCAGCTGGTTGGCCACTGTGTGGGACAGGATGCTGGGCTAGATGTGTTGTGGCCTCATCCAGCAGCACTCTATCTATCTATCTATCTATCTATCTATCTATCTATCTATCTATCTATCTATCTATCTATCTATCTATCTATCTATCTATCTATCTATCTATCTATCTATCTATCTATCTATCTATCTATCTATCTGTCTATCTGTCTATCTGTCTATTTGTTTATTTGTTTATTTGTTTATTTGTTTATTTGTTTATTTACATTTCTATCCCACCCCATACCCAAAGGTCTCTGGGTGGATAACAACCATTAAAACAACAGATTAAAAACAAGATACACATTGTACGTTCTTAAGCGGCCACCTTAAACACCTTCATAGAGTATCATATGGAATAACACATTATAAAAAACAGTTAAAAGACCATTAAACATGCCAGCAGTTGGTGTGATCATCCAAATAGACCTCAAGAAATGCACCCAGGGAAGAAAACACATCGGCCTGGCAGTGCCTAGCATAATGCTATCAGCACACATGGAATTCTACATCAGCTGAGGGCAAAGGCAGCATCTGTGGCAGACGCTAAGGGTATATCCACACTGGCCACTTAAACCGCATTAAAGACAGATTAAGGACAGATGTAATACACTTGCAAAGTCGCCTTCCGCATTGCAGCACACATTAGTGACACTTTGAGGAGTCCGCTTCCGCATTGGCTCGCACGGGATTCATCTCTAATGGGGTCTAGGAGCTGCTAAAAACGGTCTCCAGGAATCCGTTCTTAATCCGTCCTTGCGTTGTAAATCCGCATCAACGGAGGATGCTTCCGCACACGGATGGGAGAGAGAACACTTGTGGGCGGGACAGGAAGTCGCCATGTTGAGTGAGGTGGCAGCAGCAAGCCACCATGTTGAGAGAGGCCAATCTGCCCTGCCTTGCCCTGCCCTTCTCCCCGCAGCGTCGGGAAACCCGGGACGCGAGGGCGAGAGTGCTGCGACTGGAATTCTGCAGCCATCGGCACGCATGCAGCTCCCCTCCCGGCCCCGTAATGGCCACGCGGCCGGCTGTCAAATGCAGCAATTCCATTCACAAAAAGCAGGCTTCGGCGCCAGGCGGTCGCAGGATCTCGGATGCGCCGCTGATTGGTCGGTGGTCTGTCCTTGACGCGTCTGCGCACGGCAGGAGAGGAGCGATGACTGACGGCTGAATGCTCCAATCACGCGGCTCCTGGGGCGGCGTGGCCTCAGAGAGGCCAGATCCGCCTGGAAATCTGTGCTACTGTGTCCGCGCTGCGAAAGCATAACGTGTTCCTCGCAATCTGTCCTTCCCAAGCGAGTGCGGAAGCATGGGGCCTTATTTAGATCAGTATCTATTTGAGACGCATTTCATAAAAACGGATTTCCTTAATCTGGTTTTCAGCGGGTCAGTGTGGAAATACCTAAGAGAGAAGGCTGTGTGTGTTACTGTGACCAAGATGGCAGCGCAGTGTTCAGGCTGGCAGTCGTATGTGATTACAAAATGCATCAAGAGTGTGTTTGTGTGCTGAGGAACTGAAGCTTCACATCTGACAGCCTGATGAAATTCAAAAAATCACAAGGCTGTAGCTATTTTTATGTTTCTTATGCTTTCTTTAAAAAAAAAAAACTGTCAGCCACTCTGTGCAAGGATGAGCATAAGAGGAAATGTGGAATTGGGACATTAATATTGCTTTGGGGTTCACTAGACAAGCCCAGTGGAGAGGTGACTCTGATAGAAGAGTAGTGGCTGCTGCAAAGTCCAAGTAGGCCAGATAGTCGAGAAGAGAATCTATGAGTCCATGAGCTGGAAGGGAACTTAAAGGTTCTCTAGTCTAATCCCCTGCTCTGTGCAGGAAACAGCGAAGCGTCTCCAATTGACGGCCACCAGCCCTGACCTTTCAGCTTCTTCACAGAGAACAGACATGATCACAAACTCAGGTTCTAAGGCTCATTTTGTACAAAGCAAGCCGAACCTCCCCAAGTTTGGTTCAGTCTAGAACCACGGTCAAATAGTTTGCAAACTATTTGCAAACTATTTGAGGTTAAAAGAAAAAAGAACATTTTGAATCAAACTGTTCTGTTTAACTGAGCAGCCCTGGTATGGTTTGAAACCAACTGGCTCAAAAGGAACTGTTCAGTTTGGACTGAATTTGCACATTGCTACACAGAAGTCAGTCAGAAAGCTGTGCAAGCTTCTGTTTCCACTCACTTTTTTCTGGGTGTCCATCAAGGATTTTGGACTAGGACATATGTCACTAGAATGACTGCCTCCCCCCAAACTGGATGTATGTTCGAAGGAAGCCAGAGGCTTTAACGTGACCATCCACACAAAAACTAACCCAAGGCTGTTTCTGAACATGATCTGGACTAGACTCTGGTTCCCAGCTGGGCCGGCTGTCTGCACCATGTATTCGAGACAGCCTCTGCTCCGCTGCTCCTTTCAGGTGCTACTGAAAGGGCCCCAACAGCCAGGAATAAAATTTCCTGGCCTCAGAGCCCTGGTGGAATCCATTTTGATGAGACAACTGGATGTGCCCCTGCTAAATTGTCCCACGGAGGCCTGTACCCATCCACAAGCCTCCCTGGGCTGGTCTAGCACCTGCTGGACCATCAAGAGCCTTTTGAAAATTAGTCTACTGGTATCCTGGTCTAGGTGGCCATTTGGGCTGCATAAACCAGACCCTGTGCCATCCAAGGTGGATGGTGGCCTAGCAGGGGGAAGGCCTTTCTGTACTGCCCCAAGTGTGGAATGAGACTCGTTTGTGACCCCCTGGACTACAGCAAGCCGTGCCCTTCTGTCCCTCACTGCCTCCCAAAGTTTTCCCAAGCTCACATTCATGGCCTCCGTTGTATCGCTCTCCGTCTCATCCTCTGCTGTCCCCTTCGCCTTCCGTCTTCCATCTTTCCCAGCATCAGGGTCTCTCTGCTCATTGTGGCGCCAAAATATCTGAGCTTCAGCTTCAGGATTTGTCCTTCCAATGAGCGGCCGGCCAGGGTTGGTTTCCTTTAGATATTGACTGATTTGATCTCCTTGCAATCGATTGACAGACCTGCCAGCAAATCTCTTTCAAAACCCAATTTGGGAAATGGGGATCCAATTAATATACCAATAATTGGCCTGGACAAACAAAATACAATGGATTGTGCTGGTGTGATCTGTTTGGTCAGAGACTCCAAGCTGGCTGCCCATTCATCCTAAACTTCTCAACTGGCTTATAAATATTTTCTGGTAACTCTAGATTATGAGGGCTGCATTGTCTGGATTTCCTCCCATTTATTTCTGTCCTTCTTCAACCTATTTCAAAGTAGTATTGAATTTTTAAAAGAGCCTTTTCTATTTTATTCTTGTAAACTGCTTTCAGATGTCTATCAATGCAGTCTACACACACACACACACACGGATCCTCATGGCATTGAAGGCCAACTCCACATGACCTCAGTTTGCCTTGAAAATCCAGGGCAGAGTGATGGAACCCCTGAAGAACCTCTTCTGACAATACTTCCATGGTCTTCCTTACAATAATATTTGCCTTATTTTGCCCTCCCCCTTCTGGTTCCACTGGGCTAGTTGCCTCCGTCAAAGCCTATTAGAATGGATGCCAAGATTCCACCTTCAGGATGCAGAGACAGGCCTCTAAATGTATTTGTAGGTAGTTGAGAGCAGGTGGAGGTTTTGCCTTCATCTTCTTCTGCTTGAGCTGCCCAGAAGTGATTGGAGACCCGCTGGGTGACACAGGATGCTGGACTAGATGGACCATGGCCTGACCCAGCAGGAAGGTGCCTCTTAGTTTCTGATGTCATATCCAGGCCCTTTTGTGTCAGGTACCGGTTTGTCGTTACCTTCTTCCAGGGAGAACTTGCACCACCTGCGTTTCAGGCAGCCTGTCTACCGGAGGGCGTCTCTCCCATGTTCTATGACCCTTCGATCTGTCATTTCCTGGCTGATTCCTGTTGTTAATTGTCTCTCTGAACAGCAAGGAGGAGGCCCATGAAATGACTCTTTCTTGACGTCCTAACCACAGATGCTCCAAGCAACTCCCTGCCTCCTGCTGCTGCGTTCGTCTCTTTCTGAGGGAGCCCTTTGCTTTCCAACAGTGTATCTCTTTCCCCAAATCCTCTTCTTTGCTCTTTAGCGAATAAGTTTCTCTTTGGTTGCTACTATGTATTCTTTGCTCCTTAATAAGTTCATTTCTCTTTAGTTCCTACCATAAATTTCCAAGTCTTTGCAAATAGTACCAGAGGCCTAGCTCCTCATATTCCTCCCTCTACATTAAGATTTTCGTTGGGACTAAACATGCTGCCTTCTCTTGCCTTCTCCTTGGCTTTCAGCTTCAACAGTGAAGCAAAAGCTGTTAAATGTTCTGCTGTCACTACAGATAGGTACTTCTGGGCTCGATAGCCTCATTATAAGCCTACTTCTGTGTATTTGGTCACAGTTACTACACTTTTACCTTGATTTTCCTGGGAAAATGCCATGTACATGGAAAATGTGTACATTGAGCTCAATATATAAATGACTTTATTCAGAATTAGGGGGTTAGGGGAACTGCACTAAACCCTCTATTGGCTTACATTGGGTTGATTTGTCTGCATTAGCTTAAGCTGGGAATTGGTGCCAGTTAAGGGAAGAAATGAAACCTCCACTGACTTGCATCAGGTTGACCTGGCCTCCAGAAACTTCCCCAGACTTGAGTTAGTTGTTCACTCCACCTGAGAAATTTCCCCTGACTCAGAATTTCCATTGACTTGCATTAAGCTGATGGACCAGTCAATTCAAGGCATGCCAATGGAAGTTTTAAGCAGACAGTGTAACCCAGTGCAAGCCAGTGGAGGAAAATTGCGCAATACTGAATGTTGTACCCAGAGGCAGGCCACAATCCGCCAGTCATGCAATAGTGAGAACATACAGTCATAAACTACACTGTAAATTTCCTGATGATTCTATGCACACGTAAGCATAAGGATTTTTTATCTCCAATTACAGTGGTACCGCGACATACAAGTGCCCTGACATACAAGTGTTTTGAGATACAAGCTGCCGAGCGAGTGATATTTTGCTTTGAGATGAGAGCAAGATTTGAGATACGAGTATGTAAATACAGTACAGTACATAACAAAAACAACTGAGGTGGTGTTTTGGGAGCTGGAATGGATTAATGGGAAAATTGCTTTGAGATACGAGCAATTTGACATAAGAGCAAGGTTACGGAACGAATTAAACTCGTATCTCAAGGTACCACTGTATGTTATCAACGATGCCTGAGGCAGATTTTTAAAACAAAATATTACTACCGCATCCCAAATGAAGAAGTCTTATGAAGAAGTGTCCTGCATAGCTTACACAAAATCGTCGCCGAAAGATGACTCCAATTCACAAGCTAAGTTCTACAGATGGAGAATAAGAAAGTCCCCAAAACGGCAATGACGTGGGCACCACCAGGTGGTCGCAGGGAAAGAGGAAGGTCGCCCAACACCTGGCGTCAAACATTTCTGAAAGATCTCAAAGAAATGAACATAAAATGGGATGAAGACGCAAATCTGGCTGCTCGCAAGCAGGTGCATCCAGGTTGGTTGTGGAGCCTATTTCTTGCAAATGCTGCCAAACTGTCTTGAGTTCAAGTCTGGAAAGGAGCTCCAAAGTGAGGGGCAGCCTCGGTATTTCTCCCTCAAAGAAAGTATCTGAGCTTTTCCCTTCTTCCAAAGGAATCGCTGCTGAAATGGGCTCAAAATCTTCATTTTTGGTTTCTGTTTGAACTATGCTCCAAGGCACTTTGTGAGCTCGCGTGGCTGAAAGATGGCATACATTCTGAAATAAAGAAGACAGGCAGGAGGAGGAGGAGGAGGAGGAGGAGCCCACATCAACGGGGAAAGCTCTGGAATGTCTGTTTTCCTCCTCAAAACGCAACTGAGATGCTTCTCTGTTGTTTGCATAGCTCACTTGTTTGGAGGGCTGCCAGTGAGAAAAGCAGCAGGTCAGTCAGAAGTTCATTTTCCAGGGGGATTCCTTGGATTTCAAGGGCAGGAACCTCAAGCAGGCAGTGGGGGGAACGAACTCCAGGAAGAACAACCCATGTTATTTCTACCTGGTGGGGTGATAGAAGAATGGCTGGTGAACGTAGAAGCTGAAAGGTCGTGTGAAAGAGGATGTGCTGCTTATTTATTTAAAAATGAGCATTTTGCAATGTTTCCGAACAAGACAGAGGCAAACATGGCACGGAAACCACCTTGGTCGCCCTGGTTGACGATCTACTCCGGGAGAAAGACAGGGGGAATGCTACCCTACTGGTTCTCCTGGACCTCTCATCAGCTTTTGATACCATTGACCACGGTATCCTGCTGGAGAGGCTACGGAGTTTAGGAGTTGGAGGCAGTGCCTGGCATTGGTTCCGCTCCTATCTCCAAAGCCGATCTCAGATAGTGGTGGTGGGAGAGACGGAGTCGACACCCTGGGAACTCACTTGTGGGGTCCCCCAGGGGTCAATCTTATCTCCCATGTTATTTAATATCTACATGAAGCCACTGGGAGAGATCATCTGGAGATTTGGAGTGAGGTGTCATCAATATGCAGATGATACCCAGCTCTATCTCTCTGTGCCATCTGAATCAGGAGAGGTGGTTGAAGTGCTGGACAGGTGCTTGGAGGCAGTAATGGGCTGGATGAGGGCCAATAAATTGAAACTGAATCCAGACAAGACAGAGGTGCTGTGTGTTACAGGCTCTCGGGTCCAGGTAGTTGGGGGATACCCTGTCCTTGATGGGGTTACAATATCCGGGAAGGGACAGGTGCGTAACTTAGGGGTACTCCTGGACTCTGCGCTAACACTTGAAGCTCAAGTGGAGGCCGTGGCCAGGAGTGCCTACTCCCAACTACGGCTGGTACGTCAACTGAAACCTTTTTTGGACAGAGATGACCTGGCCACAGTTATCCATGCTCTGGTAACCTCCAGGTTGGACTATTGTAATGCGCTCTACATGGGGCTGCCCTTGAAGATGGTTCGGAAGTTGCATCTGGTGCAAAATGCAGCCGCCAGAGTGCTGACAGGAACATCTAGCCGGACACATATCACGCCGGTTTTAAAAGAATTGCACTGGCTGCCAATCCACTACCGAGCCCAATTCAAGGTTCTAACTCTGACTTATAAGGCCCTAAATGACTTGGGCCCCAGATATCTAAAGGAGTGCCTTCTCCCATATCGACCTGCCCGTGTCTTAAGATCTGGAGGGGAGGCCCTTCTGGTTGTCCCTCCTCCTTCAGTAGCTAGGCGGGTGGGCACCCGGGAGAGGGCCTTCTCGGTGGTGGCCCCCAGATTGTGGAATGGTCTCCCCTTGGAGGTGCGTCAGGCCCCTTCCCTGTTTATATTCAGGAGGGCGGTGAAGAGGCACCTCTTCACTCAGGCCTTTGGCTAAAAGCCCCCCCACCCCCCCGCCCACCCCCGCCCCGCCCCCCCGCCCCCCAGTGCACACTCCACTACTGTTTTTGTATCTCCGTTTTTTTAGTATTATTATGTTGGATTTTAAACCTTGTATGGGTTTTAGGATTGTTTTATACAGATTTGATATGTTTGTGTCTTAAAATGCTGTGAGCTGCCCAGAGACCCTCGGGTATGGGGCGGGATATAAATATAAATATAAATAAATAAATAAACAGAAGTGTCAGTAATTAGCAGGCTCAGTTAGAAGTAAAAGAGTTGGCTTTTCTACCCCGCTTTTCTCACCCATTCAAGGGGACTCAAATTGGCTGACAAACCTTCTGTTCTTCTCCCCACAACAGACACCCTGTGAGGCAGGTGGGGCTGTGAGAGCTCAGAAGAGAGCTGTGAGTAGCCCAAGGTCACCCAGTTGGCTTTGTGGAGGAGGGCGGGATCGAACCTGGTATTCCCAGAAAAGAACCCAGCTCCCTAACCACCAGTCGAAACCATTAGTTAGGGGGGTCAGATGCAGGAGAGGACAAGGGCCTTCACCTTTAAGAATGATGTGGAAGTTCAGGGGGCATGGTCTGGGGGCATAAGGTCACGCACACTGTGGATGCAGCGGGTGCAGATGTGCCCCCCCCCCCATTTCTCACATCTTCGGAGCAGGGGTCATGCAGTGAAGCTGAATCAGAACAGACGCAAGGAAATGCCGTTCAACTATGGCATGCCCTTCCACACGATGTGCGGTTAATGCCCGGTTTGGAACAGAAAGGCACATACAGCGCACGTCAGAATAGTGTTTCTCTGAACTGAAGCAAACCATGGCTGGTTTAGTTCATAGCTGAAAAGGCTCAAACTATTCCCGTTCAGCCTCAGACAGGTCCCAATGTGTTCGCTGTCCAAAAAGGGGCTTTGAAAAGCCTTTTAAGAACAGATTCAGATGTAGCAGGGCAAATGGGTGCTTAGTGTGTTTCATTTATTAACATTTATATACTGCCCCTTTGACCAAAGCCTTAGGCCACTGAAGAAGCAATCAAAAGATATAGAACATCTCTAAAAGAAGCATACAAATATATGACAAAATAAGGAGGCACGGGACTGTAGAAAAAGGCCCCCTGCTGCCACTGTAAGACCATCTCTTCTTCTTGATGGGCTGCTGTTGTGATCCAGCAGGGCATTTCACTGGGGGAGCCATTTGCCATTACTGTTAAGATTGCAGCACCAGCCCTGTTCTCTGTCTGGGCACCTCGGTCCAGACGTGCCTGATATTTCCTGCAAAGCCCCCACCCAAAAACGACTGAGAGTAATTCAGCACTTGAGGCCTCTGGTTCGGTAAGCCAAATAGCTCTGTATTGTAATCCATTATTTCATTTTGGTTGTTGGAAAATGAATTCTTAAAAGTCCGTGTAAATCCAGAGTGTTGCTTTTACAATCTTAAATTCCTTCTTACAGTTTGTCGCTGAAACTTTGCAGCCTTATTAAGTATGATTGGCATAGGATCTGCTTTCTGCTGCAAGGGCAAGAATGGAGACGAAATGTAATGCTCTGCCTTATTCAGCTAATCTTTTCTTGGGTTAGTTGCTTAGCGCTCATCAACGCTTGTCTGTTTTCTTTGAAACCTGCCATTTTGCAGACGCTGCCTCTGGCAAGCCGAATTCCAGGTCTGAACAGAACGTGCTTCTGGCTCAGTGAGAAGGTTGAAGGCCTTGCACACGTGTCTCGTGGAAATTCTTAAGAAAAGCTGAGCAGTTTTTCTGTCCTGCTTCTTGTCAGTTTTTCCCTGTGGGAAAGACAGACGCAACGCTTGCTGCAACTTTGAAGAGTTACTTGGAAGAGGCAATTTCAGCAGGTGCCGGTGGTTCTGTCTTCTGCGCAGCTGCCTTGGCTTCTTTTCCATGGAGCAACTTTACTTCCAGTAAGCAGAACTATTGCACCTTTTAGTTGCTGCCAGGGGAACCGTGAGCAGAGCTGTCCATGAATTCTGACAGATACCTCGTCAAAGCATTTATTTGTCTGTAGCCAACATTATATCTTGTAACAATTCATGTCCTGTTCTTGAAATGCTCTTCTCTCCTTTGCTTACACGCTTCTTCAAACCACTGCTGATGACTTTCATTGTACTTTGCCCAAAATTCAGTCTTTTGAGACAGAGTGAATTTTCCTCATTATTTGTACACTATGACTAATCACACAAAAACATTTATAAATGTGGAGATTCACTGGCAGTATACTGGGTATGTGTTCTGCACAGCTTCCGTGAGTAGAAACGTAGTAGGACAAAGATCATTGCCTGCGTCCACAGAGTAGGCCCAGAACAGTTTTCTTGCTCAGGAGGACTGAAGAATTCCAGCTGACACCTAGCCCCTGTGCAGGATCACTTTTACAGACGTCTACAGATGCTTGCTTGCCCGCTTGCTTGCTTGCCTCAAAAAGGGAGTAGAACCAAGTCCGGGGCCATCCCCATGCGCAAGGCTCGACTCAGACCAAAGGCGATTTCGCACTACGGCGAAGACGCCTCAGGATGCTTCGGCCCAAATGGGTTCAGTACACTTCCCCACCTGCACTGGCAGGCAAAAGACGTGTTCCAAACGCGCCCTTTCCCTGCCTATGTGTGGACGGGGAACTGTACTCGACCCGAAGACCCTCCTCCAGCCTCCCCCGATTGGCTGCCTTGCAACCAGAGGTGGGGAGGCCAGTCGGGCCCCTTCCCTGGGGTCCTGCCACCTGCATCGGCCAGGATGACAGCTGGGCCCCTCAACTGGCCAGGATCAGGCCGATGCAAGTGGAGGGACACCCACCCAGCAACCCCCAACCCACCCCGGGGGCATACGTGTGCGTGCGTGAACAGTGCTTACCTTCTGCTGCCGGCCTGATTCTGGCTAGAATAGGCCAGGACGTTCTGAGCATGCTCGCAGGGTGGCCCCTCATTGGCCGGGCACCTGCCTGGCTTCAACTGGCCATTTGAGCAGGCGTGGGTGCCCAGCCAATGAGGGGCTGCCCCGAGAGCATGTGCAGAACGTCCTGGCCTATTGTAGCCAGAATCAGGCCGGCAACAGAAGGTAAGCACTGTTCTTGCGCGCGCCCAACCCTGGGGTGGCTTGGGGGGCTGCTGGGTGGGGGTCCTGCCACTTGCATCAGCCTGACCCTGGCCGATGCAGGGGGCAGGACCCCAGGGAAGGGGCCCGACTGGCCTCCCCACCCCTGGCTGCAAGGCAGCCGATCGGGGGAGGCCAGGGGAGGGGCCCAGCTGTCACAGAGGGAGAACTTGCGAACACTCTCCCTCTGGAACAGCTGGGGACGCGGCGAACGTGCGGAGACGCTTTCAGAGCAGGCTTTTCTTCTCTGAAAACGGAACGCGTGGAGAGTGCGTGGGGACACTTGCGGCAGTCTGGAACGGATCCGGCCGCCCCTGACGTGCGAATGCAGCGTCCCTGTGTGTTCTCCACACATTCAAAAACCCCTTGTGCGAAAAGGCCTCAAATCACCCAAACCGTGCCCAGACTTGTTTTTTCCAAGACCAAATTTGGTCCTTATGTGGTCTTGGTTTGTGCCATTTGGTCCGAGAAAATCGGGCGAAATAAGTGCCTGGGGACGGCCCCTCCCGAACCCAATTTCGGATCGGGACCAAACGTGCATGGGGACGTTCCACTTGAGGTAGTAGTTGCCCCATGCTGTACCCGTCTCACTCTAATCCATATTTAAGTGCATTTTCTGGCCCTTGACATCAATTAGAGGTGGGATAGAATCACCAGTTGCCACATGCTAACACCTTTAAGTAGCAGTGTGTGTGGTTGCGGCCTTAGCTTGGATGCCCTCTTTCTAGCTGCTGCATTTTACTGCTCATATTCAGCTGGTAATCAGCTAGAGCCTGGATCTTTTTTTTACGTGCTCTGTTGCCAGGCCAGATCTCCTCTGTCAGCTACAGGATTTTATACTTGCTCTCACCGAGTTGCATCCAATTGACTTTACCCCAACATTCATTCTGGCTTTCTCTCCCAAAGGCAAACGCCAAGCCCCTCGTCTCTGTCCCTTCTCAGTTTGGTAAGAGCCGCTCAGTTCCATCTCCTGGGTAGCTTATGAAGGCGTTTGACAGCACTGGGTGAAGAGTAGAGCCCGGCTGATATTTCCCCCAAGATAAAAAATACGGAGTCTGGTTTTCACTAGTTGATATCAGCTGCACCACAGTATTTTCCCATCTTACCCAGAGGTATATCTTACGAAAGTCTGTGAAATGCTTTGCTAAGACCAGGATACAATATGACACCCTTCCTTTGGTTAACTAAACTAATATTTTTTTAGAGATAGATTTATCTGACAGGACTTTCAGTTTACTGTAGAAACAGGAAGCAGGAAGACAGAATTTGCTCCAGTAGAGCAGGGATATAATTGGAGTCGTCCGCATCACTTCAGTTCCCGGAATGGATGTGCTGTGAGTCTCCTCTAAGATGCGATAACAGGCCTCTCTTTGTGCCGGTCGGAGGAGCTGGGCTCTGTTCAGCAAACGATTGTGGTCTGTGATCTTTCCTTGCTCTTGTCTCCTACAACTCTTGAAGAGCCAGGTGAAGGGAGAATTATCGGTTGCACTCGGGAAGGTCTCTGAGTTTTGCAGCGTCCGCCTTGCTTTGAGCCAAGTCAGTATTTGGAGAACCAACAGCCGGGGGTGGCAGAGATGCAGAGATGTTATCCCCATGTGCGTCAGATGAAATAAAGAAATATTCTTTGCAATCAGGAGCATTTATTTTGCCTTTCCTTAGCAGCGTGACAGTTTTGAGTATTTCCGTGTTTGCACTGAAGAGAAGCAGAATCGGGGTGCAGTCCGAGGGTGGAGCTGAGAGCAGGTGAAACCGTCTCCTTTCTCTCATGTTCCCTACTAGCAATGCAGACACACCATTTGTGTGTTAGGGCCTAAAACAGGTTTCATTCATTTTTTAAAAAATAAACTAAGCACTAGAGAAAGATCAATTATTATTTATTTATATAGCGTATTTTCTAGGACGTCCAGATGTCTCCCAAACTTGATGGTCTTTAGAAGTTTTCCATCAGCATCGTCTTCTGTATTACAGATGTGCTGGCAGATTTTGTCAACTTTCTTTCTTGAAACTTCTTGGAGTGCCATGTCCACTGGCCAGGATGAACATGAAAGGGACTGTAGTGCAAGCATTTGGAGGACCATAGACAGCCTAAGGCATCCCTTGTGGTATTTACAGATGAAACGCGGAGAATTTCTCCATGACTGCACATAGACTCTGGCAGGCAGCTGTGACAGAGGCACGGAGAGGCATGCTTTAATTTGTTTTGCATTCGGCTGTCACATGGGAGCACTTGCATTCTTGAAGAAATCTCGGAATTATCATTGCATCAGGTTCTGACCTCTTTATAGAGCAATGCAATGAGGTCTTCAGCGAGAGTTGCTTTTGCCAAAAGTGTGGTGTGGTGTAGCTGTTTCTAGGCAGATCTCAGCCCAGCCTCGACCTCCCTTTGCAATTTACCATGTGAACCAGAAGGATGCTAGGCCATGTTAGGACATGGGAAACACTTCAGTGGCACATCTCGTTTCAGCAACCTGTGTACACGATGGGAAGCCGGATGACTCTGGGACCCTGTGAAATGCAGCCCCTGGGCATCCAGTCTGGTTGTCAGGGGAGAAAAATCAGCTCTGAGACCAGAGGGAGGTATGATTGATCGATTGATAAATGACATTTGTATCCTGCCCTTCACCTGAAAGTCCCAGGGCAAGTTTCAGCATATAATGAAGCAAACACAAAAACAGATTTAATAATGCCCTTCAAGCGTGGAGGGAGCCACTCACACGTCAGCTGCTGGTGCAATCCCAAGCCAGACCACCAGCACTTCAAGTGTGGATGGCCAGGCTCAGGTGGACTGTAGTGCCACGGCAAGGGTTGCGGCAACACCCATTGTGCACCTGGATGTCGTCATGGTGACTGGGATGCAGTCCATGACTGTGCATCCAAAAGGGGGTGCAGATGCTGCTGACCTGGAGTTCACCAGCTGTGCGGACAGTGTTTTAACTGCCCACAGCTCGTGAAGACCGGGGCAGCTGTAATGAGCTCTGGGTCAGTGGTGCTGGTGGCAGTGTGCAGACAGGCCTCCCCAGAAGTGAGTAGAATGCCTTCACTGGTCTCAGGATGAATAGGCCCTTCAAATAACCATCCAACCTTTCCCTCCCTCCTTGGCAGGGAACTAAGAATCAAAGGCCTGGGTGAAGAGATGCCAATAACCATATAAAGTCATCTCCACTGGGAGGCTATTCCAAAGCCGGGGGCCTCCACAGGGCACACCGGCCACGGAGAGCTGAGTCCCTGTGGGCCTGTCTAGCCCACTTTTGAGGCTAATGGCTTTAATGGCCGTCAGTGCTTTTGCCGTCAGAAAGAAGGTTCACTCGTGTTAGCTTGCGCCTAAAGTTTAATTGCAGGCTGACAACCACCATTTATTTTATTTTATTTTGTTTGAAATGATTTATATACCGCCCTTAATCGGAGTCCCAAAGCAGTGAAGAAAACATGGCTGCAGGTTGCCTCCCATCTTAAATATTGTTTCAGTGGCTGTTTCTGAAGTTTTTTAATACACTTGGGTGGAAGCTGTCTGGCTCTCTTGATTACAAGTTGCCTTCCTTCGGGAGAGGCTGTTTAACATCTCTACCGGCTGCGAATGCAACAAGAGCGTTTTGCCATTTTTATAAAGAATAAATATATAATCCGACTTTAAAAAATAATGCAAGGGCCAGAAATATTTAAAGAAAAGAGCCAAGTGTTCCCCCACCACCTTTGTCCTGTGGTGCCTTTAAACATGCGCACGCTCATCACGAAAGCAGAAAGGGAAAACTTACCTAAAAGCCCTGTGCTCTTTATTCTCCTCTGTGAAAAGAGTCCGGTGACGTTATGCCTGTTTCACATGAGAGGAGGTGCGACATAGAATGCTGGATGCAGTCTTACTTGCCGTGTCTCAAAAGGATGGTGTGGACGAGGAAAGCCTTTTGAAGGAGGGAACTTAAGAAGATGAAGGGTTAACAAGAAGTGCCCAGTGAGGGGACGGTGCACAGTTAGGGCTTTTGTCCAGAAAGGTAGCAAGTGGGAAAGGGAACGTGAGAGGGGATAGTGTGGACAGCATGGGGAACGTTTGTCTCTCCTTACCCAGGCACCGCGTCTAGGGGAATCTTGAGGGAACAGGAGACATTCTCTAAAGCAGTGGTTCTCAACCTGGGGGTCGGGACCCCTTTGGGGGTCGAACTACCCTTTCAGAGGGGTCACAACGAGTCTCCCACCGCCCTTCCCTCCCACCTCCCAGCCCCATGGTTGGGGGTCTCCACAACATGAGGAACTCCGTTAAGGGGTCGCGGCATTAGGAAGGTTGAGAACTGCTGCTTTAAAGGGAGCAGAAAGGAAACTTTGAAATTTGCTCCCTCGAGATACAGCGTGGGTAACCCCAGAGTTGGCTGGAGGCCGTGGCCATGATTGGGCACATGCCAAATGTTGAGACTTACATTCTCATGGCCGTCTGGCCTGGCCTCCCCTGGCCTTCTGTGCTTGAGTGCTGCTGGCCCAGTATGGGGCACTGGTCCCCTGAGACTTCATGTGACCAGCAGGGTATTGTTATACTGTACCAGTAAGGTAAGTGTGAAAAGGGGCGGGGGAGGGTTATATTTATAATTATGTTTTAATATTTGGATATGTTTTATTGTAACCCACCCTGAGACCGCTTGGTGAAGGGTGAGATATAAATTTCTTTCTATCGCCTTGACTCTGCCATTAGTTTGCTGGGTACGAGGCGGCCTTTGCAGGATCCCTCCTCTTCCGTGCAGCTTCTGAGAGAGCCGCAAGAGATGTTAAGGAGGCGCCTGGGAGGTGGGCAGGATGCCTCCTTTGGGTCCCTCCGTGGGGCTTTTTCGGTGAGATCTGGGGTCCAAAATAGGCTTTCCAGGAGGCGAACTAGGCCTTCCGGTTCTGGCCTTGGTCCTCCCTGGAACCGGAAGTGCCTTCTCTGACCTCAGGAAGGCCTAGTTCGGGTCACCGAATCACACCGAAAAAGTTCCACGGATGCCAGAGGAGGCATTCTGCCCACCCCCCACGCACCCCCTTACCCTCTCTTCTGGCTCCTCTGGCATCTGCGGGCCTTTTTCGGCATGATACAGTGCCTGAAATAGGCCTTCCTGAAGCTGAAAAGCCACTTCCGGTTCTGCGCACGCAGACCTGGAAGTGCCTTAGAAGAAGGTGTGGCTGCAGCAAGGACAGGTAAGGGGGGAGGTGTCATTTGTTTCGTGCACAAAATACCCCCCCCCCCCCCGTTTTTGGGGATGGGATTCAGCCGATGCCAAATTTTCCCACATTCAGTTAGTTAGGAACCGAATGTGAGAAATGGCTTCGTGCACACCTCTGCTTAACGCTGACATTTCGGGCACCATAATGGAAATGCGCAACTTGCCGCTCTGCTTGGCCACCTGAGCGTCGTGGCAGAATGTAAGGAGGCTCACGTGACTCCAGGTTTTCAAAAGACTCAAGGGGAGAACCAAGAAACAGTTGGCTTAACATCGATTCCAGGGAAGAGAGCGGAATTAAAGGCAAAGCCTTCCAAAGGTTTGCTCAAGGATAGCCGACACGGCTTCCGTAAGGGGTGGGCCTGTTGAACTAACCTTCAGCTTGTTTTGAGATGACTTCACAAATGTATATGAGCCGTCCGGTAGACATTTTCAAAAAGCTTTCCACGGAGTTCCTCATAAAAGACTTCTCCGTCATGGGACCAAAGAAGTGGTCCATTAGGGATAAGCACAGTAGGGATAAATGGGTGTTTCTGACCATGAGAGGTGTACCGTAGTGACCCTCTGTCCTGGGTGCAGAGGCTGTCTATTGTGTTTATAAATATGTGAATGACCAGTGGCGTAGTTCAGAGTGTTTGAAATAGTGAACACAAAGAGGGACCGTGGAGTGCTCAAAGGGATCTCTGCAACTCAGGGGGCTGGCATCAAGATGATGGAAGCCATTCAGTGCACGCAGGAGTAAAACTGTTGGTTTTTGCTCGCAGGAGAAGGGCTGATGGTGGCGGAGCAGGAAAGGGGCCTTGGAGCCTGGCAGACAGTTGAACGGAAGCGCTGGCACAGAGCGCGCCTGCTGTCAAAAGGGCCAGTGGCATGTTAGGGATAATATTAAGTGGTGTTGAAAACAGAGATGCTAATATTGTCATCCTGTCATTATACAATCAGTGGTGTGACTGCAACTCCATAAGGTTATAGCGGAGCCGGGAGATGTTAAGCACAGTGCAACTAAGATGATGAAGGGGTTGGAAGAGCCCCCCTATGAGGAAAGGTTGCCACCGGGCCTTTCTAGGCAAAGGGAAACATGATACGCGTGGATTAAAGTATGCATGGAGATGGCCCTTTCTCAGAATACTACAAGCAGCAGCCACACAAGGCGGCGGGGGGGGGGGGGGGAGAGGAAGCTGAACCTGGGACAATTCAGCACAGACGAGGTATGTAGACAAATATTGTAGCATTTGTTATTCTGATTAATTTGGATGAATTCATACATTCGTACATGAATTGAAGCTACAACATTCGTACATTAATGTTTGTAGAATATGAACGTTTTGGAACATTCATATGAATAGTTTGTACATTCATTAAACTGGGGCTATGTATCGATACCTTTGCACTGGTATAGGATACGTCTCCAATATGTATGCACTTGTATAGGATCCGTACGCAGCATCCATACCCAGGATTCACAAGCATTCATATTGGATATTGGTACACATTCATAGAAGTACACTAGTATCGAACAGAATCCTACCACATCCGAAGGGGATCTATTCGGACGAATACAAATTTTCCAAAATTCGATTTGTTACGAACCAGGTGCCAAAAAGCCCATTTATGCACATTCCTAAGCTTTCTTTGCACAGCCTGTAGTTCATCTTTGAAATGTGGAGTTGCCTACCAGTTGGAGGGTTTCAAAAAGGGTCTGGGCTGCTTCATGGAAACCAGCCTACTAGGCCTGATGAAGTAGGAGCCGGTCTGCCTCTGAAGGGCATCAGCTGGGCGATTGTGAGCAGGGCAGACTGTACATCTGTCGGGCTGGGAGGAGAAGCAGGTTGCTTGGATTCGAGAGCAGGAGAAGGTTTGCCCCTGTCTCTGCTGGAGATGCCCATGGGCAATTGGTGGCCCACTGTGTGGGACAGGATGCTGGACTAGATGGGCTGGGGCCTGATCCAGCAAGGCTTCTCTTATCTTCTTATGTTCTTATGCCCCTGTCTCTGCTGGAGATGCCCATGGGCAATTGGTGGCCCACTGTGTGGGACAGGATGCTGGACTAGATGGGCTGGGGCCTGATCCAGCAAGGCTTCTCTTATCTTCTTATGTTCTTATGCCCCTGTCTCTGCTTGAGATGCCCATGGGCAATTGGTGGCCCACTGTGTGGGACAGGATGCTGGACTAGATGGGCTGGGGCCTGATCCAGCAGGAAAGCTCCTCTTGTGTTCTTGTGCTCCCCCACCCTGGCTCTTTAGTTTATGTGGTTCTTTTTTGTTCCTGTTCAGTTTGGCTGCTCCTTGAGGAAGAAGAGAGATGGGCCTGGGATCTAGCTGTGAAGCATCTGTCTTACAGCCCTTCCCCCTTCCCCAGGCTCCATGTGAAATCAAAACACACAAACGATACTCTGTGCCTCTTCTTGGTGGGGCCACAGGGCTCCTTTCTGTGATCCAGGAGCCCAGTGGCGTTGGCCCTTTGGGTCTGTGGTGCCCTCCTCTGAGAGGACCAGCGTGTTCCTTCCCTCTTCAAACAGGGCATATCTGCTGCACGTTTCATTCCAGCCAAATCCTCAAAAATCAGGAGGGTTGCCAGAGAAAATGGCTTTGTGGGTAGTTATTGTTTCCAAGTATCCAGATGGAGCCGTTTTGAATTCCAGGGAGACCAAAGCGCTTGTTTAATTGCTTTGCAGAAGTAGGCCTTAATTTGAAGTGTGTTCTGCCAGGGAACTTTAATTGTCCAAACCTTTTCCTTTTTGTTAGCTTGTTAGAGAATCTGCCTTAAATATGCAGGGCGGCAACCAGCATTCTTCTGATATATTAATAATTCTAATTCCCTGCGCCGCTCAATAGGCTAGCAAAGCTCCTCTTTTGATGCTGGACTTTCAGTTTTGCCTCTGAGGGGCTGTGCTTACCTTTCCCACACCGTGTGGGGCTGAGGTATCCCTCAGGGTAAGTCTGGCTAAATGCCACAATTAGAAGATGTTTTCATCTTCATCCTGTATTGTCGCCTCACTGTTTGCAGGCGTTCTGCTGGCATTCTGCTGGCATTGCCTGGCATCTGTGGTGGCTTCCCAACACAACGCAGAAACCCCACCCAGTTTGCCTTCCCAGTGTGATGCTGGTCCCAACATTACATCCCTTCTCTGGGGAGCCCAGCAGCAGCCCTGATGGCAAAGGCTGAGCTGGGAGCAGTGACCATGAGCTTGGGAAAACTCCGGGAGACGTCAGAGGCCAGAAGGGTCGAGTGTGCAGTGGTCAGTGGGGTTACAAAGAGTAACAATAAGAATGCTGAGACATGGGAATTTGCTGGCAATTAATATATTGCTTTTTGTTGGAATGAAATGACACAGTCAGAAGGAAAAAGAAGCTTTTCTAAGAAAAGCAGGGCAGAAAAGCCAACTCTTCTTCTTCTACTCAACCCTCGATTGACATCTTTCCCTTCTGGAAAAAGCTTTAAGTAGTATAGCTTTTATTTATTTTTTGTGGACCATGCAACTTTCTCTTTTCGTGTTTTCAAAGCAGTCTTTGCAGCGGTCTTTGGCAGAATCTCCCAGATCTGTTAGTCACTGACATCTGGGTCAGAACATTAGATCCTCCAAAAGCTTTCTTAGTTATCGTTGGTATTTTAAATAACACAAGTTTGGCCACCACTGTGCCCAGATGTGCGTTGACTCCTTTTGTTACTCTTGTTACAGATTGTCTTTATGTTTCACACTGAAATGCATTCTAATTTTGCTTTGTTTTTTAAAAAATTAGGGCCTTATGTGCAAGAGTTAACATCTTACATGGGGCTTGGTGGCACTCAGCTGGACTCATCCATGTTCCCTCAAACTGTGAGATGTTTGTATGCTCAGTCCAGTCTACTGGTGAGGATATAGTAAAGGAGGCGTTCACGGCAGACCGACAGGCCCTGAAGCATTTGTAGCCTGTGACTTCCAACACAAATGAGATCGAGGGCATGCAATGTGTCTCATGTTCCCACAGTTTTCTACCCCTCCTCCCACCAGCTACCTCTCATGTTTTGGGTTAGCAGAGGTTTCTCGGAGGTCCTGATCTTGGTGGCTGAAAGTGCCAGGCTCTTCAGGATCCCCAAATGGAACTGGTCAGGGTAATGTCTGAGGAAATGTAGGGTTGGCAACAAGGTAGGGATGGTCTTCGGAGCGGAAGGTCAGACGAACTATCTCCATGGCCAACCCTCGAAGCAGGAAAGCCTTTTCCAGTGTACCAAATGCTAAGCTCCTCCTGCAGAACACCAGAATCCAAATTGCTGGAGATTTCAAGGTCTTTGAGCTGATCTTCCAAACTGGGAGGGGGTGAGAGAGGAGGTTGAGCAAGGAGGTTCCTTGGAAGAAAACCCTGGTGAAAACCAGAGTGAATTTCATATGGCAAGGCCCTTTGGGCAGGAGCGCCAGAGGGATCGTTTCAGTCATGTGTCCAGCATTTTGGAAGGGTGACGCCAGCGAAGATGCTGCTCTTGACTGCTGGTGCTTTCTAGGTGAGCCTGGCTGGCTTCCTAAAGGGCAAGCTCTAAAGTTGAGCTAAGAGGCGGAGACTCAGGCAGTCCAATCCAGACTGGGGGGAAGGAAAGTCAGGACCTGCAGGTCCCCGGCCTGTGGAGCCTTGGAAGGAGAGGCCTTCGTGCCAGAGGGCCCTGAGTTGTGATAAGCCAGCTCAGCTGGAGGAAACAAAGCATCTTGCTGAAGGCCGGTGAAACAACAAAGTTCCTGTTCCAGCATGTCCGCACCAGACTGAGGAGAGTTGTGTGCCTTACTGGAGTTGGCACATACGAAAGTCTTCAAAAGTCAGTGCTTTTTCCCAGGGGAGATGGGCAGAGAGGTTTTGCACCCAGGCGTCCATGGAGTTTCTTTTGCCAACTCCTACTAGCAGGGCTGAGCCATTGGAAGTCTGATAAGGTCTTTGCCAGGTACCACACCCAGCTGTTTAGGGGATCAAATAATTTGCACGACACCTTTGAAGCAGGCAGGGGAGGACGCCAGCCAGCAGTTCTCAGTGCATGGAATGTATTTCTGCTGAAAATCAGACCTGGACAAGGGCTGTCTAGGATTCAGAGCGTGAGGCATTTTGGGTCATCTCAAAGGGATATTTTCAGCTCCATCCAGACAGCGTCTCCAGGTTTCCATGGTCAGTTGTATAGAAAATAACGCACGATCCCATACAAGGTACCTCTGGGAAGGCGGGCAGTTCATGGGACACAGTAATAGCAGGAAAGCACTTCCTGTGCTCTGCCACCATATCAGAGCAATCTGCCTGCATGGCAAAAGGCTAGTAAGAGTTTGTGGACAACAAAATGGGTCAGAGAGAAAAAGTTGCTTTCATTGACATCATGCTGGGGACAAAGTGAACTTTGGGCTGTTTGAATGTTCTTGCTAGTTGGGCCTCCCTTTAGCAGGAAAATTCAAAGGGGCTGCTGGGTCAGCACAATCTGGGTTGAACTTTTGTCAAAAATTCACAACACACCCAAAACTTTATAATTGTACCTCATTTTAGGGAGTTCCTGGGTCAGGGCAGGAATCTCTTCCCCAGAATTGGTCTAAACCCCCTTTGTCACCACGGCATTCTCCATAGTGGCAACCAGAGCAAATCTTTTGGGATTCCTGATGTTCATCTGAGCGGACTCCTGTCAGCAGTCTGGCTGCTGCATTTGGACTGATTTTAATTTCTGGACCTTCCTTAGGGGCAGACCCATGTTGAGCACTTTGCAAGAGTCTGCAGGTTATCAGAGGTTCTTAGATTGTGGATCCCCATGGCCAAATTCCCCTTATCCAGTCATTGGCAAACCAGTCATTGGTGGAGGTGAGCATTCCTGGCCACCGTTGCCACCTGAGCCTTAAGGGACCAAAATGAGTCCAGAAGTATCACCAGACATGGTGGCTTGGGGATGTTGCTGCTGGGGGCTCCAAAAGCTGAACAGAACCATGTCCTTTCTTTGTACCACTGAAGTGCAGGGATGCCGAAGGTATTTGGTCTGTTTCACAAAAGAAGCATTCAATGCTTAGAGGCACATCAAGCCACCATCGCACAGACAACTTCTGCACTTCACATGGAGCTCTCCAAGGTGCTGCCTGCTTTGCTTCAGCTTTTCTTGCGCTGATGAACAGGGTTGTAGCGGCGGCAGCAGTGTGGAGAGAGCCTCAGAGTCAAGGCAATGGAAGTAGATACCCGGAGAGTTGGGTTTCTTAAGCAAATTGTGGACAGGCATTTGCGAGAGCTGCTGTAATTTAAGTTCCTGCAGGAAGCAAAGAGCTGGACATGATGGCCCCGGTGGCTTCTTCTATCATGTCTTGCCTGGTTTCTCTTCTCTGGAAACTAAATTTGGTCATGCTTGACTCTCTCTTGCTTTTCTTGGTTTATGTTTCCGCACTCTCCATCGCAGGCACCCTATGCCCGTTTATCCTGATTTGCCACATTTCTGACACATCAAAGGCAAACAGCAAATCGTGAGAGCGTAAGAACACTTACCAGTGCCCCCTGGATCAGACCCATGGCCCTTTTTGTCCAGAGGTCTGTACTCACATTGTAACAGTCACTGAAAGTGATATGTTTGCTAGTTTGTGTGCTAGTAACTTTGTTTTTCACTTATTGTAATGCTCAGCCAATCCAGGCTTTGCTTGTGCCAGGCGGGAGGTATATATGGCTCCTTCTAAGAAGGGAGCTTGTTCTACGCTTGGGGTTTTTCTGGGTGGGAGATCTGGGTGAAACCACTCTGCATCCCTTAGCCTAGGAAGAGTCAGGAAGAGACCTATAGATAGCCTAGGTTGGAGCAGGTTGTCTGAGGCAGTGTGTGAAACAGTTTATCATTTCTCTCTGAAGTGCCTGCTGGACATTTTATTTATTCGTTTATTTCACTGACTTATTTATTCATCCAATTGTTACCAATAAAGAACAAGTACTTTTGCTTGAGAAGACTTGAGCCTGAGGTACTTTTGTTTCTCATACGGCAGATTCCTAGGAAAAGGAACTCTGTGATTTCCAAACTAGTGAAATCTAGCGGGAGAAAGTGAGCCGAGGGAGGCCGATAAGGACGCTTCTCCGCTAGGGGGTTGACTTGCTGAGGCAAGGGAGGGTGGCGTGCTCTTTGGTGCAGGGCTGAAGACTGACCCAGCCGACACAACTTTAAAGGGAAGCCATTATTTACAAAAGTATATTTTCAAAGGCACCAAGCAGTGCAGTAAAGCGGGGGGGGGGGGGGGAGAACCGCTTGGGCTGAAGGGCACACCATAGTTGAGAATAGTCCAAAGGAAGTCTCCATCTGGCCCAGCAATTATGGATCAGTTTCAGTTTGTGACCAGAGCATGTGGACAAGCAGAGCACGCCTCCGTGAGGGATGAGGTGGTCTCACTGGCTCTTAAAGAAGCAGTGGATTGCCTTCTCCTCAAGAAGTCCTCCCTGGATGTAGAAGATTCAAGCAACTATCACCAGATGACAAACATACCCTTTTGGGACTAGGTAGTGGAGAGAGTCGTGGCTGCTCAGCTGCAGGCATGCTTGGAAGAAACTGATTATCTGGACCCGTTTTAATCTGGCTTCAGAACCATCATAGCACTGGAATGGCCTTGGTTGCCCTGACTGATTATCTTTTCTGGGAGAAAGACGGAGCCATTTTTATCTGTTAACCCTGTTAACCCCTCCCCACTTTAGATGCTATCTTTCATTGTTTTCAGTGGGTGCATTTTATATGCTGTTTTAACCCACTGTGAGATCGTTGGGTATAGTCTGGAATAAAAATATAAATGAAGGAATAACGTTTTTAACTATGCCTGTCTGCACCGGGGAGGTGTGGCAGCTCTCCAGTGCCGCAGGCTCTGGGTCTGC
Organism: Aspidoscelis tigris stejnegeri; assembly: GCA_023333525.1. Lineage (NCBI taxonomy): Eukaryota > Metazoa > Chordata > Lepidosauria > Squamata > Teiidae > Aspidoscelis > Aspidoscelis tigris. The sequence continues at coordinate 1,061,126 of JALMGA010000005.1, read as the reverse complement.
ACCTTCCTCAGGGTGTGGACATTGTGATTAGGCACTGTGGTGCAACTGTGGCTGCGGGGTTGCACATCACATCCAGATCACCATGGCAACATCCAAGTATTTGCTGAATGTTGCCGTGGCGATCCAGCCTGGACTGGCCATCCAACCTTCAAGCGCTGCTGGCCCAGTATGTGTCTTTCCCAGCACTTGAAGTGTGGATGGCCACAGCTGTGCTCCTACCTTGCCAGTCAGACAAGTATGAGGGGCCATAAGAGAACATAAGAACATAAGAGAAGCCTTGCTGGATCAGGCCACAGCCCATCTAGACCAGCATCCTGTCGCACACAGTAGCCCACCAAATGCTCACGGGCATCTCAAGCAGAGACAAGAGGCTTTTTCGCACTGCAACGCGTTCCGTTTGGAATGCGTGCAGGTGGGAAGCTTAAGACAGTTCCGGGCGCTTTCACCATTCACACACAGGAGCGCCGGAACGCGTGTAAATGCGTTCCGGCGCGCCTGTGTGCGAATGGTAAAAGCGCCTGGAACTGTCTTGGCCGGCCAAGGCCGGCCAGGGGCGGGGATTCGGGCGGCAGCGCTGCCGCCCATTGGGTGAGAGCACCCAAGGGGCGGCAGCGCTGTTAAGCCAGCCGCCGCGCTTTGTGCCAGGTCTACGGGGCCGGATCGGGCCCTGTAGAGGTGGCACGAACATGCCCGGGCACCCGGGTGCCCGTCGGAGGGGCCGGGGCAAGGTCCCTATGGGGCAGGATGCCTTTGGAGATCAGAGCCCCTGGCTCTGATCTCGAAAGGCTTCGCCCCGGCCCTGATCCTGCCCATCTGCGGGGCGCGGGCGCCTCACAGATGAGTCCCCCACCCCCCAAAACCCCCACCCCAACCACCCTCCGACCCGGATCGGGCCCATCTTTGCTGTGTGGGTGCCTACAGCGAGGCACCTTCACCGCGAAGATGATTCCCCCCCCAGGGCCCGGGGATGGGACGCGCGCGACGGAGGACTTACCTCGTCGCTGTGCAGTCTCCGACTGAGGGTGGCATTCTGGGAGCGTGCAGGACGCAGCCCACCTAGGCCCCCTATTGGACAAGCAGTTCACGGGTCGGAGGGTGGTTGGGGTGGGGGTTTTGGGGACTGGGGAGGTGGGCGGCTGATCTGCGGGGCACTCGCGCCCTGCAGACGGCCGCGATGGGGGCGGGGGGGACCCTTGGGGAAGGAGCCACGTCCCGGCGGCCGGTGGAGACGACAGACGGGATGCACCGAATCGGGGTTCCCCTGTCCCATCTGCCAGGGTCGCTGACCCTGGCAGATGGGAAAGGGGAACCCCAATTCGGTGGGTCCCGTCTACCAGCTTCGCCGCGCCGGCGCGATCGCCGGCCCGGCAAGTCGGGCCCTGGGGGCGTGCCGACGGCTGTCAGGGAGAGAAGCGTGCGCGAACGCTTCTCTCCCGGAACGCGCCGGGGCGGCTCGTCCGCGTCGGAACGGGTGCAGAGCACTTTAAAGTGCTCTGCATCCAGAACGCGTGGAAGACAGCTCCGGACGCGAGGCGGCGCAAGCCCCGCTGGGGCAATGCGAATGCCTCGTCCGGAGCTGCCTTCCACGCATTTGAAAAAGGCCTGTGCGAAAAGGCCTAAGGACAAACCTTCTCCTGCTCTCAAGTCCCAGCAGATGGCCTTAGAAGCGCCCCAGTTCCTGCCCCCCCCCACACACACAGCCTGAAAGATGCATCTAGGCATTCATTCTAGTAGCCATTGATACATCTGTTGTCCATGAATTTGCCTATCCCTTCCTTGAAGCGATCTAGACTGGTAGCTGTCACCACCTCTTCCGGCAGCCCATTCCATAAGCCGATGACCCTCTGGGTGAAGAAATACTTCCCCCTGTCAGACCGGACTCTCCTACCCATCAGCTTCATGGATGCCCCCTGGTTCTAGTATTGTGTGATTGAGAAATTTTCTCTATCCACCTTTTCTATACCATGCATAATTTTATATACTTCAATCAGGTCCCCTCTTAAACGCTGTCTCTCCAGACTGAAGAGGCCCAGACGTTGCAGCCTGGTTTTGTAAGGGAGGTATTCCAGACCCTCTCTTACGAATGTATTTCTCCACAGTCTCTGTTTTAATAACATGTTTGATGGTTTTAGCTGTTTCCAGTAACATTTCCTAAACTGCTGTTGGGTGAAATAATAATAATAATAATAATAATAATAATAATAATAATAATAATAATAATAATAATAATAATAATAATAATAATAATAATAATAATAATAATAATAATAATAATAATAATAATAATAATAATAATAATAATAATAATAATAATAGGGAGTGCTGCACTGTGGTGCTCGCCCCCTGTCAATCCAAGCAAGCAACGGCCCCTTCTCTGTGCCAAGGTGCTTCCTGCATCCCTGCTGTGGGGGTCATCCTCTCACAGTCTCTGGCAGGCTGCAGTCTGAGCCCCCAGTTTCCTCAGGCATTGGCCTCTATCTCCGGACTCCATGGGCTTTCTCTGGAGCTGTTCCCCGGGCGTTGTGTGGGTGCAGAGCAGGCCTCTCAGTCTGGCTCTGCCCCCAGGCTATAGGGGTGACCAGCCCCAGAAGCCTCCTAACTCCCAGATGCTGTCCTGGGCTCTGCAAGTGGGCCAAGGAGGGGCAGTGCCACACCATCAGGCAGCCCGGAGAGCTCTCCCTCTGCACTGGGCAGACACAGCTGAATCTCACGGAGAGGACCAAGAGCAGCAGCAGAAACCTCCGATGGCGATCAGTCCAAAACTGTTTACCAACCATCTGTTGGGTGTGACTGAATGAGGAGCCTTTTCTAATGGCTTGTAATTTCCTTCAGCACCGGTGGTACTTGAAGAGGGCCGTGAAAGGGTTCTCTGTTCATTCAAGAAGCTACAGCTCCTTCAATCAGCCATGAGTGGACTCTGAAAGAAACAGCAGCTGCTCCATTGAGGCAGCAGCCCTGCTCCTTCTCTGCTGGACCGCTGACAAATGGCTCCTTTGCGGTTCTCAGCTATGACTTTCAGGCAGCGGCAAACATCTCGGCTCTCTGGTTCCTTTGGCTTCTTTCGTGGAACAGTGAAACTTTCCTTCAAACACACCATAATTCAACCTTTATCTTGCGTCCAATTTGTTGACTCCCTGCCCCCTTTGTGATGCCCATTTATTTCTCATCATTCTCTGCTTCTCCTCTTCCAAATATTCTTATCCTCTCCATCCAGTTTCCACCTCCGAACTCTGAAGCCTGTAATTAATAAGTCCTTTCCAGTGTGCTCTGCAGAGAGCCAATAGAGGGCTGCCAGGTTTGTTTTTTTGCGAAGTCTGAAACCGTCTTATCTTTCCATAAACAATCAATTTGTCCACTCCAGCCTTCTGCCATTGGCATCTTTGTGGCTTCTGTAGCCGCACGTAAACTGGTCTGGCTACAGTCACATATACTGCGTGGATCAGGTACACCTTTCTAGCTCTCGAGTTAATATTCCCAGTTTCTACTGGGTTTGCATTTTGGCTTTCTGCTTTCTTGAAGAGCTCACGCATTTCAGCTTATCACCATCACTTTCCTGTAACCTATTCTCTGGCTTTGAAAATTTAGGAAGTCTCCCTTTTGCTGTCTTCGTGAAGTCCCTTTGTGGGATTAAGTCTCTTTGGGAACCTTCAGCTGTGTTAATGAAAGAGGAAATAAATGTGAGCCATATAACAGAGCAAAGCAAGTCTTCAGAGGACCTACGCGTGGGCTCAAATAATCAGCCGCCATTCCCAAGGGACAATAGAGGAAGACCTCGACGCTCAAGTGCCTGACTGTATTCACAGCCAAATGTGCTGTATGGTGATATCATGAAACTGTATTCAACCTCTCTGAGAAGCTGGTTGTGCGTAATTCCATAGAAGAAGCCGAGTAGGGAGGGGATCACAGATAGGCTGAGATCAAGATTAGGAGGTGTGTGTCCTCCCCAACTGTCTGCATGCTCTGGGTTCCTCTTCAGGGTGCCAGAGCCTCTGGCCTGGTGCTGGGCCGCATCATCTTGCTTTCCCAGAGATCTTTGGACACTTTGGAACATAAGAGGAGCCCCACTGGATCCAGCCACAGCCCATTGGTCCAGTATTCTGTTCTGCACAGTGGCCCACCAGTTGCTTCTGGGTATCTCAAGCAGAAGACAAAGGTAAAGCTTCAGCTGTTCTCAACGCCCTGTTGTCTCCCCAAGCGATCGAGGTGGCATCCTGACACTGCAGGCAGCATTTGCCTTGAACTGCAGCAGTCCTCAGCTCTTGGATCGAAGGACAAGCCTGTTCTCTCTCTCCTACGAAAGCTAACAGATCGGGCTCTGGGGCCAGGTGGGCGCGTGGGAGTCATTGGCACTGGACCTTCTTCCGGCAAGTAAGCTAATTAGGAAGTTCCCTGTCCAGGGTGCTGCCTGCTGTCAAGCAGTTGCCTGCACGAGTCATTTAGCATTTAATGAGGGCTCAGATCTCTCAAGACAGCCCTTTGATGTCAGTTTATTCACTAGCAGGGAATGTCAGTGTTTGGAGGCCAGAGCTGGCTGCCGGTGCCCTATGACTTCTCAGGGCGAAGGAATTTGGCTTTGAATGAAACTGCAGCTCCGGCTTTCTGCAGAGTTCTGACTTGGTTAAAACAGCAGTGAAAGGGGTGCAGGCTGTATCTGGATAAGCTGACGAGACTGGATTGTCTAAATTTTTAAAACCATTTGCAGGTGTTCTACATGGCAAGATGTCCAAGGCTCAGGGCAGTTTGTAGTTGCTGGTGGCTGTATAGTAGCATTTACTGTTTATGGGGCAGCTGAGTGTGAGATATGTTCCTCTTGGTATTTGGTAGCTCTCCTCTTCGTTTGCATTCAAGATACTTCTTGTGGTATGTTTTGAGTGGTTTCTTCTGAGGTGTCCATAAATAGGGTCCGTGTCTATGTGTCTGTCTTTGTCCTGGCATCACTATCCTTACATAGAGCCAGAATGAGCCAGAAAGCACATGTAGATTCTCATAAGACTGAATCTCAACCAACCAAAGTTCACTTGCTAAGCCCTGAGCAGCTGAGGATTCTGTTATCTTAAGAACATAAACACGCCCCATTGGATCAGACCTGTGGTCTATCTAGCCCAGCAGTCTGCTCTTGCAATGACCACACAGTGGCACAGGCACAAAGCTTGGCCTGCCTGCAGCCTCCCCGCAGTCTCTCTATGCTGGTAGCCAGCAACGCACCTCATGGTAGCAAATGTCAAAGTTTAATTATGCACTGGATTTAAAAAATACCTTTTTCTGTCCTGGTTTGTCAAGATCTTTTTTTTATTAATTACTTTGTAATTTTATCAGGCCCTATACCCAAAGACCCCATAGTGTGTTGCCACAGGAAAAACAATTTTTTTTAAGCCACTAAAAAGAATTAACAGTGCCTGGAATTGGAGAAGGAAAGCCGTGCACCTTCAACAACCTCCCAAAAGTATGTGGTGAGGATGCCTGGCGCACCTCAGTGAGGAGACTGTTTCATGGTCCGGGAGCTACCAGCGAGAAGGGGCTGTTGGTGTAAATCAAGCAGACACGGCTGGCAATAGCATCCTCTGTTGCCTCGGAAACCTCCTGGCGTCCTGCTCGGCTTTATCAGGAAATTCCTCCTGCCCGCTGCGTAAGAAACAGACTGAAGCAGAAATCTCTCTCCTTAGAGGTTTTATTCTTGTAGTTTCCTGCATTTACACGCTCGTTCATCTCTCCAACCAGACTCACGACCAGCAATCCACACACACAGCAGTGTGTGGGCAATTTATACCTTTTTATCAAGCGGTGGTGACTCACTTCCCATGTGTTGCACAAGCTTGTGTTGCACAATCCTGTGTTGCACAATCCTTACGCAATCCAAACACATACCTGTCCTTGAACACTTTGTCTCCTGTTCCAGCCTTCATACGCAGATAGCTACGTTCCTTAACCCTTTTGCCTCCTGTTCACATCTTTACATTTTCTTATACTGGCTTCAATGCCTAACAGGGGCTAGCACAATTGCGCACTCATTTAACTTGTGAAGGTGCTGGTACAACCAGGAGGGCCTTGATCTGCAGATCTTAAGTCACAGGCAGGTCGATAAGGGAGAAGGCATTCTTTTAAATATTTGGGGCCCAGAACTTTGGGGAATTGCTCACATTCCATAAGTCTCTGGGGGTGGACCATCTCAGTAGGTGCATCTGCAGATGGGAGCTGCCATTGCAAATCCAAATCTTGCCAGCAAGAAGTCCATCCCTGGAAACAGGCTTACCGCCAGCTCTCCTATCAATGTACTCTCACCATTCTGCTCTGTGGCAAAGACCAGATCCAGCGTATGTCTTGTTCTATGAGTTGGGCCAGTAACATACTGAGACAGTGCCATGGATGTCATGGAGGCCATGTAGAGGTGAGTTGGCCCACTCAGAGCAAGCTCCACATGGATGTTAAAACTCCCAATTCCATCACTGCAAGGGCTTCCAGCTCCATACCCAAGACCACCTCAGCCAGTTCAGACGGGGAGGTGCCAGGCAGCAGGGTGGGTGGAACCCCAGCAACATCCCTGGGCCCGTGCAGTTCATGTGCCCAGGTCTCAGTAGTGCCTGATGGACTAGCCCCTTCATCGGAATCAAATCTGGATGGACTTGGCATTTGAGTGCAGCGCTAGCTGGGCGGCAGGCCGGTTGGCAGGCATCCCCAGATGCTGCCAGTTGGAAAGCAGACCAGAAGGAGCCGGAGCTTTAAGACACCTGGCACTCCTTCCCCTGATCTGGTTCTTCTGCCCCCTTGGCCACACATCTCCCCTGTCTGTAACCACAGCAGTGGCAGCCCCCAGGATAGATCTCCTTCCCTTCCCTTTAGTTTTCTTGGGTTTTCTGAGTTCTAGTACTTTGGGAAAGGAAGAAAAGCTTCTCTCTATCCACTTGGCCCAGATCATGCAAAACTTGATACACCTCAATCATCTCTTCAGTCTCAACTAAGAAGCCTCTGATGATGAAGTTTTCCTCATGGAGAAGCTCCCTTTGGCCTTCTTAGCTGGCCTCTTCTGAGCCTTCTCCAACTCTTCTGTAGCCTTCTATATGTTTCCAGCCTGTATGTTTCACAGAGGAGGTCTTCCTAGCTGCTCTGCTGACTAAAGGGACACTTTATAGGACAACCGACAGTGAGGGAATCTTTTCTACCATATATGGGAAGGCCTTGCCCTTGGCACAGAGCAGGCACCAAATCATCTGGGTTGGGGGCTTCTGCTTATATCTGCCTCCAGACTCTTTCTGTTTCCTAGGATTGCCAGATGGAAACTTTACTTCTAATGCTCTCTTCTGCTAAACATAGAGGAACCCTGACCTAGATTCCAAATGTCAGTTCCAGTGGCTACTGATATTTTTATCGTACTGATCTTATTCCTTGACTTTTATCATTTTGTTATGTAAACTGCTCTGGGATTCATAGTGAAGGGTGGTTTACGAAGTGCATATTTTAAACAAACAAATAAATAATAAATCTCTGCATGTCAAGCGCTCTCCAAGGCAAAGGAGAAGAATCAGTAAAAGGACAACAATGCTGGCGTTCCCAGCTTGCTTGGACCACATTCCGGCCTAGGGTGGTTCTGCTTTCTGCCTTCCTCCTTGATCTTGCAGCTTGCTCCAGCTGGGTCGCTTTATTATTATTTTATTTACATATAAAAATATACAAGAATTGATAAACATGCATACAAACACATAAAATAAATAGAAATAGCATCTGTTAACATCCACAATACATACAAAAGAAAAAAAAATGAAGTTTCCACCACATATGAAAGAATTATCTCCCTCCCCAGCTTCTAAACTGAATGATGGGGCCTTTCTGCACTTTGATGTAATAATCAAGACAGGGGGGCAGAGCTCCCAGACAGTGTATCTGCAGTGCATCTCATGGGGTGTTTTTTCACCGTGCTCCTTTAATCCGGATCCAAGAAGATCTGGATCTAAGGAATGGGTACTTCCCTTAATCTGGATTTAGTAGATCCGAATTAAGGGAAGTACCCAATGTTTTTCCACAGCAGGCAGGCTAGCACCCATTAATGGGGTCTACATGAAATCCAGATAATAGGTCCTGAAGGACCCATAATGATCCGGATTAACCTAGCTGTGGTGGAAACAAATGTGTCCCTAATGGGGTCTGTGGTGGAAATGGGGTCATCCGGCTCTCAGCCAAATGAGTCCTTAATGGGTGCTTCAATGGGTACTTAGTGACAGTGGGAAAACACCCATGGAGCCATTTCTTAACCAGAAATGGCTGTGCTCATCTGGAAGCTTCTCATAAGCACTTGCAGATGCCTAGAGCATTCTAGCGCTGTGCCTCCTAGGCTATGTCCAGACTTGTTTATACTGGGCAGTGGAATGTGCAGTCGCAATTGAGGCATCACACACAACGCTCAGTGGATCCCTGTGGCATCGCATTATCCGATTGGGACTGCACACTTACCTTAGTGCTGATTTAATAACACCTGCTGCCCAGTATAAACGATCAAGTGTGATTGGCCGCCTCAACCCACATGACAGCGTGCACCGACTCAGCTCTCACAGTTTCCAATGGGGAAGCTACAGAGCTACTTTTCAAGTCAGGACAGCCAGTTGTCGCTGCGCAGTAGGTGTGCTGTGCTTTTACCTTTAACTGCTGATTTATTCCGCAACTCTAGAGACAACCCTACTCAACGGAGACATGGTGCAAATTCACCCCCATTTGTTAGTTCTTACAGGTCAGTCAGTGTGCCATATTAGTTAAGATGCTCTATCAAAACTAGATTTTCAGGAATACTCATGCCCAGTTTCACACTGAAAAGGTCAACCCATGATCTCCCATATTTCCAAGAATTTATTTCTTGTTATTCTCTGTTCTAATTTAGATTGACTGAGATAGACTCATTTATCATTTTCTTCCATGTTTCATTATACTGTTCTTCTGTTGTTAGTAAAGTTGTTCTTAGCAATCCTATGTTGGGCAACAACTATTAGATGATATACTGTGTCCTCTGTATTTATCTGCAGACCTATTCCTGAAAGGTCATGCAGTAAAAAAATCATTTTTGTTTGTTACCTGCAAAATTTATCTGTGTAATTGGTCCCAAATTCTCTTACCAGGTGATATTCCCACCACATATGGAAATAGGTGGGTTCCTCTTGACAAGGCCTCCAGCAGCTCTTCATTTGACATGTTCATTATTTTTGCTAACTTTATAGGAGTATAATACCATCTATAAAATAGCTCTCCTTCAGTACAGATGAAATATGCCTCTTCTTTTTTGTATCGTGTAGAGGCCACCAGATATGATCTGATATAATTATTAGAAAATTGGTTTCCCATTGCCTTTTAATATTTTGTTTTAAAATATTCTGAGTTTCTAACATTAGTTTGTATATTTTGGAAGTTAGCCCTTGTAGTGATCATTCGGCTCAAAGGAGTATATTTTCAAATGTAGTTCCTGACCTTGTGGTGGCATCAATCACCTCTTGCAGTATTAAGAAATGTTTGCTTGAAGTCCAAATGAGCCAGCTTGCTCTCTGTGTTGAGATGTCCCCCCTTACACAGACTAATCCGATTTGTGCATCAGAAGAGAAACAATCTTGTATTGTTCTGATAGTCTTATCTTTCAACCGCGTCCATATGATGTTTGGAATTCTTAATGGTGACTTGGGGGGATTCCTCAATTCTATTAAAGGTGAGGCTGTTGGTAGTCATTTGTTTCCTGCCATGCTATCCATACTCTGATATTTTCAGACACTGCAAGTTTTTTATTTCTGAAAGCTCTTCTGCTTAATGCAGACTTTAATTTCCAATTGTCACCACCGTGGTCTGGGATTCCTTAATTAATGCAGTAAATTAGTTATTACAAAGGCCTGATAATACACTGTTCAAAACAATTAAGGGAACACTTGAATAGCACATCTCGATGAATGAAAGATCTGAGTCAAAAATGGTTTCTGAAATAAATTGTGAACAAAATGATGTATCGATGGTCAATGAAAACCAAAATCATCAACCGACTGAGGGCTGGATTCCAGATCACCCTGACAATTAAACTAAAAAATCAACATCGTAAGCAGATCCAATGTGCATGAATTTTATCAAGGCAACTCATAGCGGTGTGTATGGTCCCCAGGTGCCTGCAAGCACTCACGACAACATCTGGGCCTGCTCCTGATGAGGCGGCGGAGGGTGTCCTGGGGTATCTCCTCCCAGACCTGGATCAGAGCATCAGTGAGCACCTGGACAGTCTGTGATACCGCTTGGTGGCATCTGAGGCACCGATGCATAGTGCCCCAGAGGTTCTCAGTTGGATTCAGGTCTGGGGAACGTGAGAAGAGCCAGTCAATGGCATCGGTGCCCTCATCAGCCAGGAACTGCCTACACACTCTGGCCACTTGAGGCTGTGTGTTGTCCTGCACCAGGAGGACCCAGTGCCCACTCCACCGGCATAAGTTCCGACATTGGCTCTGAGGATTTCATCCCGGTACCTAACAGCAGCCAGGGTGCCCTTAGCTATCATGTGGAGGTTTGTGGCACCCCCCCCCCCAAGGATATGCTCCATGCAACCTGGTTGCACTGCATGATATTGCAGGCAGCATAATGTGCACCATGGCATGTCCAGACTCTTTCGTGCTTGCCACATGTGCCCAGTGCGCAAATGCTCCCACCTGTGAAGGGAGTGGGGCATCAGTTGCAGATCCGCCAGTTCTGGGGTTCCCTGATGAATGCCAACCAAGTATTGTCTGTGGTCACCAGCAGTAAACTCTTCCCTATCTGCGGCTCATCTTGCTGTTGCCTCTCAGAGGGCCTGTTCTCACTTTCATTTGCCCCAAAGCAAGTGAAATTAATTCACAATCGCTTAGGCTTCTTCACTGGACAGATGGATATCCCTGAAGCTGAAGTCACTTGTGGTTATACGGTGATGCTTAAGGAGTCCTTAGTTTTTTGAACAGTATATATGGCTAAATTTGGCATGCCCCAGCCACCTCGGTGTATTGTTTCTTCAAGCTTTTCAATTTTGTTTTGTGGGGGGCACATAGGTATAAGTTGGCATAGAGATGCTATTTTGGTAATAAATTCATTTTTATTACTGAAATTCTTCCAAGAAGGGAGGATTTCTTCTCTTTCAAATAGTTAGCACCTCTTTTGAGTTGATGGATCAGCGTATTGAAGTGAAGTTGGAGGATTTTGTCTATATTCCTTGGTACCAGGATACCTAGATACTTATCTTTTTTTGTTATATTCTTATACCAGATTCCCTCTAGACTTGCTGCTGGGTTTGTTTTTTTGGGGGGGGTATTACTGAATAAAATCTCAGGTTTTGGGGGGATTTATTCTCAATCCAAAATCTCCTGCCAAGAGTAACTTCATCTTCCTGCTAGTATCATCAGCAAAGTTGTATGTTTTAATTTTGTTTGTTTGTTTATTATTTACATTTCTATCCCGCCCCATACCCGAAGGTCTCTGAGCGGGTAACAACCTTCAAACAAACTAAAACAAAGTATACATTTAAAAACTTTAAAAAGAATTCAACAAATATAAAACGATACACAGTATGTTTAAAATAATAGTGTCTGTACTGGGGGGAAACATAAGCAGCTCAGCCAAGGCCAGGGCAAAGAGGTGCGTCTTCACTGCCCTCCTAAATATATATAAGGCTGTTCCATAGTCTGGGGGCCATCACAGAAAAGGCTCTCTCCCGGGTGCCCACCAACGTCACTATTGAAGGTGTTGGGACAACCAGGAGGACCTCACAGCTTGATCTTAAGGCACAGGCAGGTCGATATGGGAGAAGGCGTTCCTTTAGATATTTGGGGCCCAAGTCATTTAGGGCCTTATACGTCAGAGTCAGAACCTTGAATTGGGCTCGGCAGCGAATTGGCAGCCTGTGCAATTCTTTTAAAACCGGCGTGATGTGCATCTCCAGTTTTGTCAGCAGATATTTGATTGTCCTTCCTTTTAGGAGTGGCTCTAACGCAAACTGTGTCACTTTTGACTTTGTGACTTGCCTTGTGTATCATAGCAACCGAAAAGCAAGATAGAAATCTTCCTTCATGCATTTAATGACATATTGTCACTCTTTTAATTGTTATAAACTGCTATAGAATTTTAGTGAATAGCCCTGTGTGCATAGCATGGATTTTTAATAGATAAGTAACTGCATCCCTTTTATACCCACTTCTTTTATTGGGCACAAAATAAGAGGCTAGAGAGCTGAATAGAAATTCTTGTACAGGAACAAAATTTATGCTTTCCTTGGTGAAAGGGACTACAGGGACTTTGTGGCCCTTTTTGAAGAGCAGTGGCATCTATCTATCTATCTATCTATCTATCTATCTATCTATCTATCTATCTATCTATCTATTTATTTATTTATTTATTTTTATAAAACGTATTTCTAAACCATTCTTCACTTAAAACAAACAAAATAAAAAACTTCAGGGCAATTTACACAATAATGATACAACAGAATTTATTACAGTGAAAAAATATTTCAGTAAATGCAAAACTGACTCAAAGCCCTTGTAGATAATTCCGGTATCTAGATATCAGAGAGCAGCCTGTATGTGCCCCTGAGACCAGCATTGAAGAAGCCCTAATCTATTATGAGAATTCTCCCTATTTGGCTTGCAATCCTGAAAGCTTTGGATTGGAAGGTGGTAAAAGAAAGACAAAGTGCCAGAATCTAAATGCCCATCCTTCCTTCCCTCCCAGATATGTATGCAGCTGCCTGCTCAGTGGCAACCATCCATAGGATATCAGAAAGTCTGAAAAGACTGAAAAGAGTTGCTGTTTCTTCTATAAGGACTGACTTCTTCCTTTGTGCTAAACAGTTTGGTCTCAATAGCAGCATTTGAGACCAGAGAGATCACTTTGGCCCATGACATAAAGACCGACAGGGTAGGTGAACTTTGTCTTTGGCCCTTGATCAAGCCATGATCCACACACAATAGTCCTGTGCACTAGATGTGTGCTGAAAATTCTTGAAAACTTTGCACACAAAGCTGAACGGATGTACTTTGTGTGCAAAATGAAGCTATTGGCCCTTTTGCTGAAGCTTCATTATATTTGGCTGGTGGCCGTGGTGGCCAGCAGCCTCTGGAGCCGCTCGGGGGGGGGGGGGAGCTGCCCACCCACTTTCCCTGGTAGTTGGTTTCCTGCGTGATTTCCCCAGTGATGCTGCCAGGGAAAGCGGCTAGTGGCCAGAGGGACTTCCGAGGTGTGGCTGGTGGCTGCCGCAAGCCTGGTCAGTGGTGCCCCATGGGAAAGTGACCAGCTAGGCCGGTGATGGCCAACCTATGACACACGTGTCACAAGTGATGCACCAAGCCCTTTTGGGTGACACACATGGCCACCCTGGCACCTGGGCGTGTAGTGCTTGCTTGTTCTTAAAGTGTATGAAATACCAATTTTCAATTGAAGATTTAGCAACAAAAGTCACTAATGTAAAGAATTATTTGTTTTTGCTTTTAATAAAATACATATATCAAAAAGATAACTTTTTTACTGGAGCCACAGATATCACAGAATTATGGATATTTCTAGATGTGGCACAGCACCCGAGTTAAGCTAGGTTTTCTTGCGAATTTTGACCCACCGAGCTCAAAAGGTTCCCCATCACTGAGCTAGGCGCTCCTGGTCAGAGTGGCTTTGGAGGTGTTGCTGGCAGCAGCTGCGATCCCGGGTGGTGATGTGGCGAGGGAAAGCGGTTAGCCAGAAGACGTTCTTTCGCTTGCCCAGAACACCTTCCTTCCCTTCAAACCTTCAACAAAAGTTTGAAGGGAAGACACAGTCCCCTGCATTTGCAGGGACTTCACTCACACAGGTGCGAAGTACTCCCCCGTTGCTCTGATGTGAAGCAAATGGGGGGCAAGCGTTTGCGTGTGTCACTAAGGCTGCCTCCAGACAGGTGGTAAAATCCACGGTCCACTCTTATGGGAACGGCAGGTGTACGCCTGGCTTATTACTCCTGTAGGAAATCCAGCTGGGGTTTCGTGTAATAGCTCTGCTCATCTTGACGACTGGCAACAGCTTTTGTAGTGGGAGTGACTGGGGCTACAGGCAGCCAGACAAGCGTGCAAAAAACAGCCAAAGGAAGCGGCGGACGCCTGGCTGGCTTCCGGTAGTCCCAGTAACTCAAACTGTGAAAGCTCCTGCCCTCTAATGGGGAGAGGCAGTGAGAGGCAAGTGCAGGACAGGATCTGTCATTGCTTCTTGCTGTCAAGCTAACATGGACTTTGGTCACCTAAGAACTACTTCCAGGTCAGGCCAAACCAGGAGGAACCAGCAACGAAATACAGAAAGTCAGTCCAGCAGATGTTCCTTTGGAAAGACCTCCGCTTTGCAGGATTCTGCCATCCCACAGCTGCAATTACTCTTCTACCAAACCAAGGAGAACTCTCTTTGCTCCACGCTTTGCCACCTCACATGGTGGCCACCACCTGCTTCTGGGCATCTCCAGCAGAAGACAAGGGCAAAGTCTTCGCCTCCCCTCACCTCCCTGCAAGTGGCCCTTCGAGGCACCCTGCCTGTCCCTCCAATCAGGAGGTGGTGGCTAGGCATCCGGTTTAGCAGCCAGCCATTCACCCATTTGTCTTCCATAAATGCAGTACGCCCGACGGCTCATCTAGTCCAGCCTCCCATCTCACACGGTGGCCCACCACTTGCTACTGCGCATCCTCAAGCAGAAGACAAAGACAAAGCGCCCACCTGCCTAAACTACCTGACAGAATTGTTGTTGGGACAAAATGAGGGAGTGGAGAAAGGCAAGTGATGCCTCGGGCTCTGTAGAAGAATGATGAAATACAGAAGCCATGAATAAATAGGCTAAAAATAGAATTCCTTGCTTTCCCCTTTTCTGTCTTTCCCACCTGACTGCCCTGGTGAGATCCTTCTCTGTTCTGCAGCACTGGCTTCCATCACTCGTTCTCCCTTCCTTTCTTCACCTCGTTTTCCTGGCCTTCGCGGACCGGACAGCCTTGAGCCCAAGTATGCTGCTTCTGCCCACGTCTGTTCAACCTGCCCATGCCCAGCTTTCCCCAGCAGCTCAATGGTTTCTGGGCAGCTGTGAAGAAAACCCAGCCAGCATCCTTGTGCACAGTCTGGACTGCTTAGAAGCTGTCTCCAGAGAATATCAGATGACAGTACTGGGTCATTGGGAGTTATTGGCAAGTCCTGGCACCTTTAATTGTGTCTGGCAGTAAAGCAGCACCCACAGAACAGATGCGGCGTGCAGCTGACTCCGGCATCCCTCTCCCAGGAGTGGGGAGGGGTTTGTCTTTCTCTCCAGCTTGAGAGCCCCAGAAGCAATTGGTGGATGGGATGCTGGACCAGATGGGCTGTGGCCTGATCCTGCACGGTTCCTCTTAATTCTTGGAGGACAGGTGTACCAAAGGGCTACTACAGTAGATCCCTAGACACTGCCTCCAGGCTGGGAGACAGGCAGGAAGAGCCTTTTGCAGGAAATCGAGGGCAGGTGGAGGTTTTGCCCTTGCCTTCTGCTCGGGATGCCCAGAAGCAAAGGGTGGTCCACTGCGTGAGATGGGATGCTGGACTGGATGAGCTGTGTCCTGATCCTACTAGGCTCTTATATTTTGCTCCATACCTCAGTCTCAGGGACATTAACGATGGAAATTAAAACAGCATTAAAAACAAAAATTAAAATGGTGAATAGAAGCTAGATTTTGACAAGGCCCTGCAGCTTCCAGAAAGTGTTGGGTGTGTGTCTAGGAGGGAGGGAGGGAGGTGATGATGATGGAGAAGAATCTGCCCAGAGCCTCTGAGCCTTCCTCTAGCCCAGTGGTTCTCAACCTGGGGGTCGGGACCCCTTTGGGGGTCGAATTACCGTTTTAGAGGGGTCACGACGAGTCTCCCACTGCCCTTCCCTCCCACCTCCCAGCTGCTCTGCCCCCGTGGTAGGGGGTCTCCACAACATGAGGAACTCCATTAAGGGGTCGCGGCACTAGGAAGGCTGAGAACCGCTGCTCTCGCCCATCCCATAGCCCTTTGTCTTGGCTGCCACAGAGCGACGTTTGCCTGCCTGGCCTGCCTTGAATCATTTTCCAGCCTGGCTCTGTTGAGTTGAAGGTGATGATGAACCCCTGACGCTCAGGCTTTATTTCGGTGGGAGTTTTTTCTGGCATGATTCCCATCCATAAATGCCAGCTGGTTGCATCATCCACACGACATTATATTTATCTATTTGCCAGCCTACAGTTTTTATGAGTTTAATCCAGACTCTCCAATTAGTTTAACTATCAGGAACACTACCACGTACTCTGGCTCCACTTAGGGCTGCTGTGGACGCCTTCTCCATGGCAGATTGGACAGTTGCTTGCTCTACAGTTGATTCTCCCAGATCTGACTGCTACAGTTCTTTTTTATTTTAAATTTAGGCTGCTTCTAAACATGGAACAGATGCCAGCAGGTTGTTGGTGTCATGACAAGACCACCAGACAATCCATCCTGACGGCGTGTCGTGGCTCTGGTGATCAGTTGCCCACTTATTCTGACCCACCTTGAGATCTTTGCGTGTCGCGCAAGTTCTTCCACATTGCCTCCCCCGTTGCTCTTGCAAGCCCATTAAAGAACCCAAAAAACTCAGACTGTCTTAGAGGTGGTAGGTGTGGATGCTACTGCTCCCAATCTGCCTCTGATCCACATTTAAAGGCCAGAAAGCACACGTTGGAAGTGCATTTTTAATGTGGGTATAGCCATGGAACGTGTAGATTTTGACCCTTCAGTTGGGGAAAGTCACCGGGCCCAGAAGCCTCTAGCAAAATCCCAGCGAGCAGGAAGGAGATTGAGAGTCGTCTCCCCTCTTCGACGCACCCAAGCTGATGTTGGGGGTTTCGCGTCACAAATTTGTGCATCAGGCTTGCATTGCTCACCTGTGGTTTGTGCCCTTCCTTGTTCAAAGCCTTTCCTGAGCAGCTCTGGAGCAAGAGCCGACGAGCTGGGCATGAGCTCCTGTTTGGCTGGCCCTTCTCCTCCTGCTGCAGCAGAAGGAGCTCTGGCAGGGCAGCAACGCCGCTACTGCTGTGCCCTGAATCTGTCAAGCTGTCCTTGCCTGGGACTTGGAGGGGTGCTGAGCCCCTCGACTCTCTCCAGTAGTTGTGACAGTGATGCGCGCGCCCCAGTTTTCAAAGCTGTGGAAAAGAGAGTTCTTACGGCATGCGTGGGTGCGTGCGTGTGTGCATATAGGCTCCCTTTGAAGGGGAAGCTTCCTTTCCACGTTATAGAAGCTGAGCCTTCTGCCCTAATGTGGGCCAGGGGTTCTCTCCAAGCGGAAGGTTAGTTTCTGTCTGTTCGAGCCGGGCTTCCTCTGGCTTTGGAAGTGTCACAAGTTTTGCTCTCCTTAAAGGGCAGCACCTTCAAAGCCTTCGTCTCCAGCTGCTTTCACCTGGGGTGCGCGTGGGGCCATCCAGTATCCTTTGCCCACCTGTCGGTGGGCAAAGGATACTGGATGGCCCCCCGCGCACCCCAGATGAAAGCAGCTGGAGACGAAGGCTTTGAAGGTGCTGTGGTCTCCTTCACCTCAGCACACCTGTGACGCCAAAGGACCCCCAGGGTCTGCCCACTAGGCCACCGGCTGTTTGTTGACGGAACAAAAAGTAGGGCTAGCTAAGCCGTCCGTTCCTGGATAAGGCTTGCACTGGCCCTTGTGGCAAAGGTGCGGCTTGACGGTTTCAACGTGCAGCCAGCGTCCTGTTGTACGGGCTTCTCGTAGTTAAACGGTGGCCATTCAGTGAAATGTCAGTACCTGCCTTGAAATGCCAAGATCTGGGGGCGGCAGTCGTGGAAGCAGCATTTACTCTGCTTTGTTCTCTCCTTAGACCGGCTGCGCAGATGCCAGCGTTTTGGCTGCAGCCTTGGGCAGGGATAGGTGACATTTCTCGGGCTGGGGGGGCCGATAGGGGAGCAAGGAATTTAGAACTGCATCACGTGTAATTTACCTGGGCCAAGGGGCGTGCACAGATCTTCTAACATTCATTATTCGTACAAATTCGGACATTCATGCACAAATCAAACGTTACGATATTTGTATGTTAACATTTGTACGGAAATTCATAGTTTGGAAATTCATGAAACCGGGGAGGCGGGAAAGTGGCTGCGCCAGTCACATCTGCAACAGATCCAGAGTGCGTTCAGCACAGATCGAGAGTGGATTAAATGTGGATTCAGGTCGGATCCGATGCTTTGTTGCAGGATATGGATTGGATACATATTCATTCATACTGGATATTCGTACAAGTTTGTATCAGATCGAATCCTACCACATTCGAAGGGGATCTGTTTGAATGGATACGAATTTTCTAACATTCGATTCATTACGAATCGAATGCCAATAAACCATTCCTACCTGGGCCCCAAGGACCGCAAGGCTCAGGGGCTCATCTCTGGGCTCGGAGTTCCTCTGCCTTCCCGAACTCCTCCACGGAGAGACAAGGAAAAGAAGGCGACGCGTGTGGCACCGGCAGAGTCAAGAGCAGGCGGCTGCTTCCTTCCGCCACTGGTCAGAGGCTCACTGAGCTTTGGCACGAGGCCTTTGGGGCAAAACCTGTGTGGCTGATTTTCGGGGGAGGCAAAGGCTCCTTAGATAAGGGGGGCTGTGTGGGGCCGCTTGGCGGCTGAAGCGGGCAGTGGAGCAGGTTGCGTTTGGGCCTTTCCTCGGCTTCCCAGGCAGCCTAAGTGTATGCAGAACCACTGCTCCTCTCACCAAGCCGTGTATTATTCATTTGGATTCTAAATCTGGAGCGGTTCTTCCTACTCCCACCCCCAAGCATAGATTTCAGTCGCTCTTTGCGGTGCAGCAATCAAGCTTGGGAAATGATTTTCCCTCTGCGCACGGACCTGAGCATCAAGGACAAACTTCTCTCTGGGGAGATGTACGGGAGGGTGCTGGCAGTTTTGGGAAGCCCCAGTGATCCTTGCCCAGCAAGACGCGCAGCGCCCGTTGCGCTGAAAGATCTCTGGAGCGACATTACTTGGCGCAGGGGGACAGGACTGGAGGGGGGCTCCTTTTGGAGGTTCCGCTGTGAGGGCTGCATCTGGGGGGGGCACTTAGAGAGCTGGGAGTGCAAGGGTCTAGAAGGCCAGACTTGCAGCTGCTGCCGCTCCCCTTCCCTGGGTGGGCCCTCTTTTCCCTTGAGGCGATGGCCCCTGGGCTCCCAGGCCATCCAGAGCTGCTGTGATTCTCTTGAAGTGCAGGAACATCCCTGTCTTCTTCTCCAAGAAGGGACAGTTGAATGGGGGGGGGAGGGGGAGAGATTCTTGGCTATGGATGGTGAGTCCAGGTTGAAGATGTGTCCGGGAGCCACATTGGAAAGGTGTGGGTGTCAGCTCGTCAGCCAGGTTAAAAGATGTGGAGATCCGCCAAGCCGTTTCCCCCTCTGTGACAGACTGTGGCCGACCTTCCTTTCTCCCCGCTGCCTCCCCTTCCTCACCCGCCTCTTCCTTGCCTTGGCAGAAGTGTCTGCGGCTGAATCCTGATGTCCCTGTCTGGGTCTCCAAGCAGCGGATCCTCTGCATCTTGAACCACAGCCTGAAGGATGTGCTCAACTACGGCCTCTTCCAGCCGGCCTTCAACGGCAGGGCTGGCAAGTTCCTGGACGAGGAGCGGCTGCTGAGGGAATACCCCCTGAACCCGGACACCCCGGTCCCTTACCTCGAGGTACGGCCCGCTTGCGTGTCGCGTTTTCGTAGCACCCGTTCCTTTGTGCGTTGTCTGGGGGCGTGGGTGCTGCGCTGGGACATCCCTGGCAAAGAGGGAAGCCCTGCTCTGGAGAGCGCGTTCTGAGCGGCACATTAATGCTCAGAATCCAGAGAAGAGGAGCACATGGGCTTAAAGCCAAGAGGCGAGGCCCGGCTATGTTCTGGTCACGAGTACTTGCTGCTTACGGCTGGGCAGGAATGAACAGAATGAACAGGAGGGCGCGTGAGGATGTCCTCTTTCATGCAGCATCCAAGGGAACGCTTGCTGGTGGGATGGGCTGCTACACTGTTCCTCCACAGGTGTCACTTCCGTCCCGAGGAGGCGCTGGAACTGCCTGTGTTTGCTGCTAATGTAACACAAGTCTCTCCTGCGAAGGTTAGGTGTTGTAATTGTTTTCCACACTTGTGGTGGTTGGAACAGTGGTCCCAATGTCCTCGAAATGGCTTTCCGCATTTGAATGGCCTGTTCTGGGCAAAGGCCGGGTCCCACAAGGGAACCGATGTCTGCCACCAGCCCTTCCACTCCTCCCTGACCCCCAAGATGTGGACTGCGCCTCTCAGCTCGGCATGGCATGCTGAGCTAGGCAGCAAGAATGCCCCAAGTAGCCATCTGGAAGGTGGATCTGGAAGATGATCAGTTTCCATCTGCAGATGAGCAAGACTTTGATGAGGGAGAGATTGCGCTCAGGGTCTCCTTCTCTCCACGCTCCTAAGAAGCGCTGACGAATGCTTTAAGCAATGAGCTTCAGCAGGAGGGGTGACCTTCTCTGTCCCACTTTTGCTCCAGGGTGAAGAACCTGTGGCAACTCATGAAAGCTGGAAAGTTCTAGCTCAGCTGAGATCTGGTGGCCAAACCACGGGAACGATGGAGTAGTTTTATCCCTTGTCGCTTCCCTGTTTTTTATATCACGATTGCACTAGAATTCCTGATCTGCCCCTGAGGAGTAGGTTGGCAAAAGGGCTAGCAGAGACCGCGTTGGCTACGGGGCCGATTTGGGCATGATGTTTTCTTCTTCTTTTTTGTTTCGTTTCTCCAGTTCCGGTACAAGAGGCGCGTGTACGTCCAGAACCTGCTGGATGACAAGCAGTTTGCCAAGTTGCACACAAAGGTAGGATTCGCTCGTGTCGTGGGTGTTTGGCCTGTTCTGGCACAAGAGAACACAGACAGTGTCGGTGCAAGACTCACACCGAGAGTTCCCTGGCCCGGTTATTTGGGCCAGTTAATTATATGGGAATGCACAGAAAAGGAACCTTTTTAGGGAAATGCAATGAAAGACGGAGAAAAATGCACCTCTTAGGATACTGGCATTTTCCTTACCCGTCCATGAAAACGCCATGGAATGGAAAAGAACGGCGGCACACCTGTCTCTCTTCAGGAAGACATCTTCTCCTCCATTCCAGGTTGGCAGGTGATGTGAGATGCAGCTGGTTTGACCTCAAAGCCGCTCGGCTCGTTTATCTTCTCCTTCTGTTAATTCTGAAAATCCTGAAAATGGAGATGTACTCCTGTGGCACTGCAGGATATCATGGCTTGTTGGTTGGTGGGTTTATCTTTCTGCCCTGCCCTCCACCTGAAGGTCACAGGGCTCACTAGGAATCATTTAAAGGCCACAATACTGCTGAGTGTCCTTGTGTCCCGTCCCCCCCCACACACACACACAACTGCCCAGTGCCTTCCTCCCCAGCCGCTTCCACAAGCCAACTGGAGGTGGGGTTCATCCCCTGCCTAAGCCTGGTCAGTGGTGCCAGGATTCAGACTGGCACAAATCAAAGACTGATCCTTAAGGAACTCCACGAATGGGTTTCCAGGATGTCGAGGCACTTTGGGTGTCAGTCTTGGTGACAGGAGCTGACTATCGCAGTGTTTCCAGTTCTTAAACTCCATAGTCTTTCCAGAAGGATAGCATGGTCAATGGTATCTAAAGCTGTCGAGAAATCCAGGAGAAATGACGAGATTGTGCTCCCCCGTCTTCCACTCAAGGACGGTCGTCAACCGGGACGACCAAAGTGGATTCCATGCCATAAGTCACCCTGAAGCAGATTGAAAAGGATCTAGATAATCGGCTTCCTCAAAGCACGTCTGTAGTTGAACATCCATGACCAGCACTTTGTCCAGCGCGTATGTTGGCTATTGGGTGGTAGTTGTTTAGCGCTTCTAAATCTGGGCAAGGCCTCTTGAGGAGGGGGCAGAGAACCGCCTGTCTAAGGGCCCCCAGGACCACCCTTTCTCTCACTGCCCACTCGGTCACACCCAGCCAGCTAGCTTTTGTCTGGGACCTGGAGGGCACGTAGATGTCCCTCAGCAAAGAGCTGTGCTTGTTGAATCTCAGCAGGCAGCTTGTCCACATCCCTGGGCCACTTGGGCCACGGTCAGTGGGACGGATGCAGAATAACAGGACCATTCAGTTCACTGGTGGCCTCCTTTTGCCTGTTGCCTCCCCACAAATCTAAGCAATCTTGCCCTCAAGGTGCCTAGTAAATTTCCCAACTGCCTTTGCTTCCTGGGGTCAGTCTGGTGAGACCATTCACAATTCAGAAGACCTCTGCTGGACAGCTACTGGAGGATGCAAGGGTGACAGCGATATGACTTCTTTTTGCCTCAGTCATCTCCCCACAGGATTTATGCCATTTTTACTCTAGCTACTGACCCTCCTGCTTCATCATCAGGAACCCCATGGAATACCAAAGGGCATTATGGACCTTGCAGTGCTCTTGAAGGCCCTCCAGAGCAACTGTCTCAATGGTCCTGGTCACCTTGTGATTCCACAGAAAGACCAGAGCCTCAGCAGGGGTACCTCAGCCCGGGATAGGGCCTTTTCAGTGATGGCTCCGAAATTGCGGAATAGTCTCCCTCCCGAGGCATGTCAGGCATCTTCACTCTATGTCTTCAGAAGAGCTGTGAAGATGCATCCCTTGACCCTGGCCTCTGGCTAAGTAAGGGAACAGCTTCTCCTCGCCACATCCAGGGTTTTAATATCTTTAATACGCTTTACTGTGTTTGTTTTATTTGTTGTAACACCCTGAGACCTTTGGGTATAGGGCAGGATAAAAAAAAATCAATCAATCAATCAATTAATTAAAGAAGTCTCTGAGAGCAGCCATGCTCAATGGGTGCCCAGCCCTGCAGGGAGGGGCTGCTGATACAGGTCCAGGTGTTACCGGTGGCATCTTGTCTCATGTGATCTGAATGGGCAGGGAGGAGAAGCGTCAGGGCGGGTGTCGCTCAGGGTCTTCCAGCTGTAGACGGAGCAGATGAGGAGATGCTGCTGTCCCCGTCCTTAAACAACCGAAAAAGAGGGCATCCCACGGATTTTATCTTTCTGTCAGTACAAGCAGTTTTTTCGTTAAAATAGAAACAGAAATATTTTATATTCTTCTTTAATAACACTTGGGCGGGTGCCATAAAGGCTTGGTGGTTTGCTGATGTTTAATTTATCAGGACGCCCGAGCGTTTCTCTTGTCACAGCTATTTGTTTTAGGTCATTAGTTCTGCTCCGAGAAAATGAGCTCCTGCTCAGGGATTTCCCCCAAATTCTCTGCTGCGAAGACGAGATGCAAAGAATTTGCTCAAACTCTCGTCATTTACGTGTATCTACAGCTCCCTCATTAGCCAAAGAACCAGTTACAAAATAGATATGAATTTTCAGTTTCGGTCTCTGTTGTTTTGGCAATATGCTCCTTGAATTTCTTGTTGTATTTGTTACTGTCCATCTGCATTTCTTTTGCCAAAATACGTGTTGCCCGTGGTTTTCTTCATTAAATCAAGTCTTTTGCTTCCTGGAGGATATTGTCTTACTTCAAATCGCTTTCTGCCACTCCTAGGCCGCGTCCCCATGCAGGCCGTTTGGAGCGGGATAAAAACGCACGGAACTGGGAGCAGGTCCGCAATCACTCGCAGCCTGTCCCCATGCCATTCCCAGCAACGTGGGCTGGGTGTGGGTGGGCGCAGATGGAGGCGTCCCCATGCAGACTGCACCAAACCCTGGCACGGGGGAGCAGCACCGCCTCCTCTCCACACCCTCTCTCTTCGTTGGAAGTCGGATTGGCGTCAGCCCACCCCATGCCGCCGGTTGCAAATGCCCCTTTGCCGCCAGCTGCAAATGCCACATCCCCCCTCCCTTAGCGGCACAGAAAGCCAGGACTGGGACGGGAGGCCCTGAAAAAAGTTGAAATAAAGCTTAATAACAATAATAAATTTATAGATAATTTTAGAAGATCAAAAGTCACTACGAGGTTTAGCGGCAGTTAGGCACCTGAGCAGTTCTGCACACCTCCGCTCCACCGGGAACTGCAAGAACACCCATCAAGTTTAAAAGGGAGAAAATCAAGCCATTTTCATAGTTGCCTTGGCAATCGGGAAGCGGGGGTTGAAAATTTTGGGGATTGGAACCAAAATCAAGCCATTATCCTGCCTGTGTTGGCAATCAGGAAATGGGTGGAAGTATTTCCGTGGAAAAAGCACAAAAATTAAGCCATTATCCCACCTGCCTTGGCAATCAGGATTTTTCCACTCCCCCAAAATGGCAGCGGCTGCAATCTCCAATGCACAGGGCAGGAATAGCAAGCGCTCCCCACCTCCCCATGACGTGAGTGCCAATCTCCTCTCCATGACCATCCCCATGTGCGGTCTTGGCTCGCCAAACATTGTGTGCTGGGACCCCAAACCATGCTGAGACTTTTTTGGGTGTACCAAATTTGGTCCTGGTCTGGCACGGTTTGGGGGGATTTGGTCTGCTTTCCACAGACCAAATCCAAAACGCATGGGGCCGCCCCTTGCCAAGCCCGCGTTCGATACCAGACCAAACATGCATGGGGTCGTGCCCCTAGACAACCATTCTAGTGGCTAAGGAGATGGACTCTTATCTGGGAATACTGGTTTGATTCTGCACTCCTCCACAAAGCCAGCTGGGTGACCCTGGGCTAGCCCCACCGACCTCACATGGTGTTCTGTTGTGGGGAGAAGAACAGAAGGTTTGTCAGCTGCTTTGAGTCCCCTGAAATGGGTGAGAAAAGCGGGATAGCAAAACTAACTCTTCTTCTTCTTCCAAGAGTTCTGCAGAGAGTTTGCTGTCAGCCTTACCTTCTTGGTTTTGCAAAGTCCCCTCTTTTGAAGTCAGACGTGACTGTATTCAACTAAATGTTCAATTTTCTCTTCTTAAAAATGTTGAAGCGTAAAGCCCTACGGTCGGTGCTCTCAGCCAGCTCAGCCAGATTTACTTCTTTCACCAAGTCCTGCGCATCACTTAAGAGAGCATCCGCGATCTCCCCTCCCCTAGTCTGTTCCACAGTCTAAAGATTGTACCTCTCTGTCATGATTTTGCAAAGGTCTGGCTGGTCAACATGCGGGTAATTGAAACCTCCCATTTTTATAAGACTGGGATGCCTCTCCAGTTCCCTTGTCCACCTCCAGGTCTTTCTGAACACGTCGATATGAAGGCACAATAGCCCAGTTTCAGTCTGACTGTTGTTCTGTTTTTTATTAGATTTTTTAATTTGTCCATCTCTGCAAGTTCAGTCAATTTGATTGACTGAAGGAATTCCAGGTTCTTTCCAATTTTGTGTATAGATTATTCTTGCCAGAATAGCCATGTTTCTCTGGTTCTCACCAGTCCACCAGCTTTCACTGACGTCCAATAGTCCCATCATCCCTTCAGAAACCGAGCATCTGAGGTCACCCAGTTTGGCCCAGAGACTCCTGGTGTCGGGGTATAAGCACACTGTACGCCGTCCCTTTGTGTACACTTTTCACGCTGTGGTTCCCCTTGGATGCTTTTGAACTTAGCTTCGCATCTGCCAGATGGGAAAAGTGTGTTAGTGGCTAATGTGTACTAGTGTTTGCACTTGGGAACACTAGTACACGTTAGACTAACCCCGACATGCCCAGAGGTTTACCGATGTCCAGGCATGCCTCTGTTCACCGACAGGGTGTCACCATCTTGAATGTTGGGATCATCTGAAGTGCCAGAGTGCTTGGGACCTCAGATGACCCCTGCAAATGGTGGCAGCGTGAACAGGACAGGTAAACTTTTGGCTAAGGTTAGTGTTTGGTTACAATAGGTCAACATCTGGACAGGCTGGGGACACTTCTAGGCTGTGAGCGCCTCCTGCAAGTACAGCCGTAGTCCTTTCCACCACCTTTCCCAAGCAGTGGCACTTTCTGAGCTGGACGCTCCTGCCATCTTCCTATCTGAAGTCAGTTTAAAAGCTCCTTCTTGCTTGTAAGAGCCTGACTCTGATAAACCCCATCTTGTAAAGGCCTGACTGGTCCAGAACTTTCCTCAGTGCCTAACACGTTCCATCACCATCATCTCCTCAGTGTCGTGAGACCCTTCACCTGGCCTGAGTGAGCGAGCAAGCATCCCAGGTGAAGACCCTGGCTTCCAGCCTCCTCCCTGGCAACCTAAGTTTAGCTTCCAGGACCTCCAGACTCATCTCAGGATGCCATTGGTGCCTCCGTGTGCGGCGTGATCACGGCCCCCTACCTGGGCTCCTCACAAACCTATCCAGGTACCAGCCTCTTATACAAAGGGGCGTCCACGCTTTCCAGAAGGCTGGAGGCTGAGCCTGAACATGCCCTCAGGCACGAGCCTCCTATGTCAGAGCCCTGCTCGCTCGGGCTGTTTCTAGACATCTCTGGAAAATCCTGGAGTGAAGCTCCTGCGGAATCTTCCGCACTGCCAGGACATACTTGTCTGGGTGTTTTGCATCATGAAGTAGCCAGGTGTGCGCACACGGCAGCCCCTGTGAATGCGCACTGGCCATTTTTGCCTCAGACTGGGCCATATGTGTGTACAGGAGAGACGTTTTATTTAGTAAGAATTGTCCTGCCAAGCTTGCGAGATTCCAGAAAAACCCAAGTAGGCAGTTGGGAATAAAGCGGGGTTTTGCCCTTATCTAGCAGGTCTATGCTGGGGTCACCAGAGGTGCGTGTGGCAATTCCAACACGGTCAGAACGTAATTGGGCCTTTTAATACCTGCCTGGATCCAGCTTCACTTTCCTTGTGGAAAATCCAGAGGGAAAGGTCATCCTGCAGTGTGGCCTCTATCTTATGCTCTTAGTTGTTAACTGGAGCAGGCGTGCCTGCGGTACAGCCGCAAAGTGCTTTTCTTCTGCAGAGTAGAGCCTTGTTCTCTTTTCCGTGGGGCGCCCCTACTTGGCTCTTCCATGTAAGGACGAGGGGGGCGTCACATGCTTCTGCCACGTGTGAGCCCTTGCCCTCAGGCACCAAGTCTGAAATAGATGTTTTCCCACATACGTGTCTGTGTCTCTGTGTGAGAGAGAGATGCTTCCTCTTTGCTCACGGCCATGCTGCTCAGCTGGTCTCTAGGCTGCTTCCGGGTTCTGCTGGAGAAGCGTCTTTGCCTCGGGTTTTCATCTTGCACAGGGAAGAAGAAAGAGCCTGCGAAGATTTAGTTGATCTAGTAAACAGCAGCTGCTGGGTGGGGGAAAATGCAGCTGATACTGAGCCAAGAGAGTGAGAAAATGTTCTCACAGGGTTTGTTTGTGCAGATGGATCCAGCCACCGTGGCCAGAAGCAAGCAGCGTGCAAGGGAGGCGTTGATTTGGCCGCCGGTGGTGTCCAGGCTGCTAAGGCCACGTCTCCTTCTTGTGGATGCTTTCCAGGGCCTGCGTTTTTTGTTATTTAGATCCCTTTTGCTCTCACAAGATCTTAAAGAATAATATGTGGAATCCTGGTCCCATTTGATAAACAGACAGGAAGAGTCCTGGTGGCCAGCTCCGTCCTGGACCTTGCCTTCCTGCGCCTAGAAGTGGTCAGCCAGATTTCCCTCTCCTACCAGCCTCAGCAGCATGGGAAGTGGACTGGGCCCAAGGACAAGGCGATCCCCTTGTGGGCTGGCCTGCTTTCCCAGAGTCCAAAGAGAGCTTCAAAGAGAGGATTAAGTAGCAGAAGGGCAAACGGCTCCTGCTTAAACCTTGGGCTCCAGCATCCTGAGAATGGCTCCAGTGCGCAGTGGAAATGTTTTTGGCACAGTGCTCATCCTTCCGTATGGGAAACCTTCTAGGGCCAAGGCCAGAAGTGAGCGGGGGAAGAGATATCTATCTATCTACCTAACTACCTAACTACCTAACTACCTACCTACCTACCTACCTACCTACCTACCTACCTACCTACCTACCTATCTATCTATCTATCTATCTATCTATCTATCTATCTATCTATCTATCTATCTATCTATCTATCTATCTATCTATCTATCTATCTATCTATCTATCTGTCTCTCTGTCTCTCTGTTTGTCTCTCTGTCTGTCTCTCTGTCCATCTCTTTATCCATCTGTTATCATCTGTTCTTCCTGTCTATGCTCTATCCCAGACATCATCTGGCAGAGTAAGCATTCCCAGCCTTTCCAAGGATCATCCCTTATGCCCCAAGCTAAGAAATCCCACTGGCCACCTGTTGGGCATGCTGAAGAGGTGCTGCACATCACTCTTGAGGCCATATAGTCTGGGGGGGAGGAGGTATCTCAGGACATTATCTAGACCTGTCCCATGTTCCAAACACAGGCGCAGCACGGTCCTTCCTGAGCAATCTGGTCTACTCAGGCTGACCTTTACCCTAAAGTGTAACATATTGGTAACATGACTGTCACCCCACCTTCAGTTTTAAAGACAGCAGAACCCTCTTCCACTGTAAGTTGGTAGAGAAACAGACAGAGGACAGAATTTTTATTATGGATTTTTCTACCAGATCATCACATAGTCTCTGACAAAGATTACTCCTTTCTTGAAGGAAACTACATTTGGTTAACGCCTGGCCTTTCTGAGAGCCGATAAAGGTCACATTTCCTGGGACTAGCAAAGGCTGCAAACCGGTTCCTCCAAATGCGTGGCCAAATGGCTGCTTGGAGGAACCCGTGGTCAGCCTGGGGCCTATGGAGCTCCCAGAAGATCTGCTTCGGCCAGAGTTGCCTACAGCCATCCTGTTGGCCACTCCTAGTGAAAAGGACAATGGGAAACAGAAGCTAATGGAGACTGATTGTTTTTGTTAGGTTTAATATAATTTATGTACAGTATAATGCCCTATTACCAATCAAGGACGTGAAACAATTAAGGAAACAAAAGTTATTTCAATTAAACGCGTGGAATAGCTGTTGGTCAAGGTTTATGATGAATTTTCAAGCTTTGCCTCATCATATCACGCTCCCGAGCTTTTTCCGGCTCTGATGCACTGGTACTGACATGGGAATGGGTTTATGCTTGAACCAAGTGGGGGTGATGGATCATGACATGCTAATATCTTTACCTTTTCATAACTGATTTTGTTCTGTTTATTGACTTTTTAAACACTCCTGAACTGTGAGGTGTGACGACGTAAACCACCCTGAGCATTCAGTGGAAACTTCAGTTCACTAATAGGGAGGAAGACATACAGATGTGCTAATGCACTTGTCTCCATGGCAATGAAGACAGGATGCCAGTGTGATTCCAGGCATGAGATCAGAGGCATATTGATCCTAAGCAGAACTGAGAGAGACGCACTGGGGGCACGAGGGATCTGGAAGGGACTGGGAAGCCACTGTTCGCTGGGGAGGGAGAATGAAAGGGCTGGGCCAGGTCCCCACCACGAACCATGGATGCAGCTGAACCCGTCAGGCCTTTCTCTGGCATCCATGAGAGGACTGTATCACAATGGCCAACATGAGAATGGATTATTTATATATATCATGGTAGGCCGCATTCCCAAAAGCACTAAAATCCGGACTGGGTGGGAACTTGGTGCCCATAGTTCCCATTATATTGGCCAGTCCAGTAATCTGAATTCGGCAAGCGCCATTCCCATTCCACTTTTTATCCCCAGATTTTCTGAGGAATACCCTGCAGAAATCCAGGGGGAAATCACCCTGGTGAAAGAGGACTTTTCTTACGGTTTCCTAGCCGAACCCGCATTTTTTCCTGTACATGGGAACTCCCCCAGGCTTTTTGAGTTGGAGCTGCAACATCCTGCCCAATGCCAGTCACGTGTGGTCAGGGTCTTCCAGCTCGCCATGCCCACCATGTCCAAGAAAAGGCAAAAGGCTAACGTTTTAAGCTGAGTGAGTCAAGCCGTTCTCCCCTGATCTGCTAAAATGTTAAGAATTTCTGGTTATTATGTTGCTGAAAGCGCCACCTTGCACGCCTCACGTGGATCTGTGCTCTAGAATCCTCCAATCTGCTTGGGGAGGGAAGGGCTTGCTGCCATGAGCCATGGCTTGGCCGAGTAGGGGGGGGGGGGGCGCCCAGGCAACATCAAGCCCGGGAGTGGCGGTGGCTCCTTCCTCCACCTCTTCTCCATTTTCCTACCCAGAAGTGGAAATCTGCTTTTTCCTAATTCCCTCTCTTCACGGCGACAACACAACACCGGGCCGTTTTAAAGCCGCTCATGTGCTTGTGTGCACCTTCAGGTCCAGTTTACCAGCAAGTAAATGGGAACAGCCTGATGCATGTTCGGTGCTGTTCCCGGCTGGACATTCAAACCCACAGCAGAATTTTGACCCATCCAGGCCCGAATAGTCCGGTAACGCACTAAGTGGGAACACACCTGTAGAGAGGCATAAGACAAAATCAATCACCAATTGCTTGTGTGAACAACATTTTACTAGATGGAATACCTCTGGGGCCTTCCGTTGAACCCTCAACCCACCAACCTCATAAAGGAATCAAGTTTCTAAGAAGGTGCCTCCAGCAGATCGTAACTGATGAGTAGACCTCTACAGAGGAGATTCTCCTTGTTTGGGCCCCAATTTGTTGAAAGCTTTGAAAATCAGAGTCAAAACCTCAAATCTGTCTCAGAAACAAAGCAGGAACCAATGGAATATGGGCCCCACCAGAAGCACCAAACCCCTGGAACCTTTCTAGCTGCAGTTTCTGCACAAGTTCTAGACCAATCTGCACTGTGGTACACTGGAGTTTGAGAAAACTCTCAGTGGCAGAAGGTGCTCTCTCCTAACTAAACAGAAATAACTGAGAATTTGATAAAATAATCTGGAAAAATTGCTGCTGCGCTGTGGTGAGTTTGGGAAGGAAGTCCTCTGGTTTTTGGAAAGAGTTTGGGGACTCTTTGGGTCCCCCAAGGCTCAGTGTTGGGACCAATGCTTTTTAATTTATTCATCAATGATCTAGAAGAAGGGGTACATAGTAAAATAGCAAAGTTTGCTGATGATACTAAATTATTTGGGGTAGTAAAAACCGAAAGAGATTGCCAAGAGCTCCAGAGGGATCTCTTAGCATTGGGTGAGTGGGCAACCAAGTGGCAAATGTGCTTTAATCTTAACAAGTGCAAAGTAATGCACATCGGGGCCAAAAATCCAAATTATGTCTATAAACTGAAGGGGTCTGAGCTTTCTGCAACACACCAGGAAAGGGATCTCGGGGTTTTGGTGGACAGTTCAATGAAGGTGTGAACACAGTGCGCAGCAGCAGCAAAAAAAAAAGCAAATTCAGTGCTGGGAAAAATTAGGAAGGGAATAGAAAATAAGACAGCAAGTGTCATTTTGCCCCTTTATAAATCTATGGTGAGGCCACATTGGGAATACTGTGTACAATTCTGGTCACCACACCTCAGAAAGGATATTGTGGAACTGGAAAAGGTGCAGAGAAGGGCAACCTGGATCATTAAGGGTCTGGAACACCTCCCTTACGAAACCAGGCTGCAACGCCTAGGCCTCTTCAGTCTGGAGAGATGGCATTTAAGAAGGGATCTGATTAAAGTATGTAAAATCATGCATGGTATAGAAATGGTGGATATAGAAAATGTCTTTTCTCTATCGCACAGCACTAGAACCAGGGGTCATCTAAGATCTGATGGGTAGAAAAGTCGGATCAGACAAGGGGAAGTATTTCTTCACCCAGAGGGTCATCGGTTTATGGAATTTGCTGCCGGATGAGGTGGTAACAGCAACCAGTCTAGATGGCTTTAAGGTAGGGGTAGACAAATTTATGGATGACAGATGTATCAATGGCTACTAGAATGGATGCCTGAGTACGTCTTTCAAGCTGGGGGGACAAGCAGGATGTCTCTAAGGTCATTTGCTGGGATTCAAAAGCAGGAGAAGTTTTGCCCTTGTCTCTGCTTGAGATTTGAACATTTGGTGGGTCACTGTGTGTGACGGGACACTGGACTAGATGGGCTGTGGCCTGATCCAGCAGGGCTTCTCTTATGTTCTTATGGATGGACTAGATGCCCACACTCTCCGGGTGCTCATCCCACATGGAGGTCCTGCCCTGGTATGGATGAAACCTTTGTTCCTGAAGGCTACCCATAGGTGAGGAGGGAGAGCTCCAACAAAGAACTAACTGTGGTACAAATCAATCAAAACTCTATTACAGTCGAAGATCCATACCAATGTCAACATGAATGAACAAAGCATCTAAAGCATGTTGTATTCTGTAAGGATCATTAGTCCAGACCTGAAGCATCGAATAAACAATGCAAAAGATAACAGAACAATTAAAATTAGGATGCACTCAAATGATGGCAGTTTAGTTTTTTAGAATAATACTAGAAGAATCTTTAAAATACCTGGCCCAGCGAAGCTGCTATCACCGATCTTCTGCCCACTATTCCTACCACCTTTGGCATTCTGGTGTTTCTGAATTCTTGTTCTATTGAGTAAATGGGACTTCAGGAACAAGATGCAGTTTGGTTTTGGAGAGAAATAGGCAGTTTGTGCCTTTTCTGCAGCTGCAAGGAACTCGTCTATAGCAAGTTATTAACTTGCTTCTGCCAAAAATAGTGTTAAATAGTGCCATAGAAGCCATTTTGTTATTTTTTCTGTGCTTCACAGCAGCAGCAGTTTCCTGTAGCCGTGGTATCCATGGGCTGCTCAGACCTCGACTTAGCAGAGGGAGCCCTGTGCAGTTCGACAAGGGCCCAAAAGCTCGGATTGAAGTTCTGGCCGCCCCCAGGCCCCTGACTGAAGCCTGAGCCCAAATTCCTGCTTTGTTCCCTATGGCACCCAATGGCAGTCGCCAGGCACGTGTTACTGCAGTGCTCTTGTGCATGTGTCCTGTTGTGGAGTGAAATTGGGCGAGAGTCCTCCCTAAAAACCTCCTCAGGTATGAGGAGGGGAAACAACGGCTGTGGGGCAGAGACTTTTCATTTCTGTCTCAAGTGAAGCCCTTAGAGGGTCATTCGCAATAAGAGTAACTACGGCCACAATCTAGTAAGTGCGAGGAGTGCACTGGAACAATAAAGGGAACACTTTAATTAGGCATTGAAATAAATTGTGTACGTCACTGAGAACAAAATGATGTATCGATGGTCAATGAAAACCAAAATCATCAACCAACTGAGGGCTGGATTCCAGATCACCCTGACGATTAAACTAAAAAATCAACATATCAAGGCAACTCATAGCGCTGTGTATGGTCCCCAGGTGCCTGCAAGCACTCACGACAACATCTGGGCCTGCTCCTGATGAGGCGGCGGAGGGTGTCCTGGGGTATCTCCTCCCAGACCTGGATCAGAGCATCAGTGAGCACCTGGACTGTCTGTGATACCACTTGGTGGCATCTGAGGCACCGATGCATAGTGCCCCAGAGGTCCTCAGTTGGATTCAGGTCTGGGGAACGTGAGAAGAGCCAGTCAATGGCATCAGTGCCCTCATCAGCCAGGAACTGCCTACACACACTTGAGGCCAGGTGGAGGCCCACTGCTCCAGAGTAAGTTCCAACCTTGGCTCTGAGAATTTCGTCCCGGCACCTAACAGCAGTCAGGTTGCTTTTAGCTATCATGTGGAGGTTTGTGCCACCCTCCAAGAATATGCTCCGTGCAAACTGGTTTGCTGGATGATACTGCAGGCAGCATAACATCCACCACCGCATGTCCAGAGGCTTAGGGCAGAAGAGCTGAGCTAATATCGGGAAGCTTTGTGATGGGAATGCCAGCAGACGCCGTTCAGGTTCTCAGGGATACGGGAGAGACACTCCTTGGGGCGGCTCTGGTGCCCTGGGTGGCACAGGTGCCCCTTGGAAGGCCTGCCTTGGCTCTGACGTTCTGAAATAGTTGGACCCTGGAACAACTAATCTGCTTGTTGATTCTATTTCCAATTGTGGACCATCATAAGGTGGAATTCGGGTTCTGTTGGACTCTCAGCAAGTCCTCTCCAGGTGACCTCGGGGCTCTTCCAGGGTTGTAACCATGAAGGCATAAAATATAGTGAGAAAAATCCAACAAAAATTAACCTTTTGGAGTGGAAGGATGATGAAAGGTCTAGCAGTCAGGTGAAGGAACTGGCCATGCCCTGCATGGAAGGAAGAAAACTAAGGGGGTAACACGGCCTCCCAAGAGCTGAAGTGCTGCTAGATGAATGGTGCACCAGGCTTCTTCTCCTTTGCTCCAGCTGCCGGAATTAAGGCCAACAGGTGGAAACGGCAGGAGAAACGTCCTCATGCTTAAGGGTAGCTCAAGAGCAGGATGGCTGCTCGGAAAAAGGTGGGTTTCTTCTTGGCAGGATTTGGCAGAAAGAAGCCAAACATCTATCCTGTCAATGACAGTGAAATTCTAAGGTTCCTGTTTTACCCCCTTCCAGCCCTTGGATTATGTGTGCGTTTTACTAACAAGACCCAGACTTTTCATAGATACCTGAGAGAGGATGAACGTCTCTGCTGCCTCTGGGCTGCGGCTGGTGGATCCCGGATGCAAATCCATCAACTGCCTTGGAAGGTTGGATGGAGGCAAGAGGAGTGTCTCACCCCTCGAGTATCTTGGAAGAAATGCGGAAGACTATATGAATGAATGAATGAATGAATGAACAGATGAATGAATAGCGTCAAGTACACGAGCCTGACTTTTCTCTAGCTCTCATCACGGGTGCGCAGAGGCTGCTCCATTGCCCGGCTGCATTGATTTGATGGTCTTGTTGTTCAGTCCCTTTGGGCTCTTCCAGGGAGGAAAGCAGGACAACATTGAAAAAAAAAAGGACTAAAGCACCAGTGTAACCCTTGCTTTGCTGGGCTCTGGAATTCCATGCAGACCTTTGATTTTAGGCTTTGGTGCCGTTTTCCTGCAGGAGAGGGGGCTGCCCTGGCAGGTGGGTGGCCCCTCGAAATGAGCAAGCAGGCCGGCAGGCAGCCTGAGGGAGCTCATCCAGGACAGCTGGCCTGGGAGAAGCAGAAGGACAGAGACAGAAATACAGGGAGAGGGAGGACGGAAGAAGGACCACTCCCGCTGCCGCCGCCGCCGCCGCCACCACTACTGGCCAGGGGAAAGGGGAGTTTGCAGCGCTGGCCTTGGCGTAACCGATCCCTCGGTCCGGCCGCCTGCTGTTTTGCTTGGATTAAATCAGGATTGTGGAATGTGAGCCTGTGCATGACCGTTGCCTGGGTGTGAGCTCTGCAGCTTGCTCTGAAGCCAGTGCGGAGATGAATCGCGGAGAGAGTGGGAGCGGCGTGGGGCACTGGGGGCAGGAGCATGGGTGCCTTCCTGGGAAGAAAGCTGAATGCGCAGGGAGACCAGAAGCAAGCTGCAAGGTCCAAAGCAAAGAACAAGGTACCTGGCCCCACACCTCCCTCGCCCCTTCCTTTCTCCTACCTCCTTTCTGTGCCTGGGGAAAGGGCTGAGGCCTCCCTGGCTCCGCTTCTGACCTGGGACTTGACCCATGGGGGCCCATTCAGGATGAACTTTTGGGCAAGTGGCCAGGAGGTTCTGTTTCCTCCAGAAACTGGACCCAGGGCACTCCAGCGGACGATGGCAACCAGGGCATGTATGGGGAAGCTGACGAGCTTTTTGGTTAAAGGCCAAAGGGCAGCAGGATGTGAGTCGATTTGGTCTCCTGGGCATCATTCGCCCAGAGGTTCTTTGGGTCAGCTGGATTCGTGCAGAGGGCCTCGAGGGTTGAGGGCCATCTGCTAGAGTTTGTGTTGATTGCGGGGAGAGGAGGAACGCTGCTTGGATTCTTGGCCTGGAGCTCCCATCGTATGGTAGCCTTGCTTGGCTTCTGCACAGATCTGCGTTCCTTGTTTGTTGTTTGCATTTGTATCCTGCTGCATCACCTGAGGTCTCAGCACCAACCATCAACATGACACCTGAGGTACCTCAGAGTGGAAGGCATTCCAGAGCCTGGGAAGTACGATGGAAAAGGCCACTAGGGGCCCCTTCCCTTTAGCTTCTGAGGGCAATGGCACTGCCAAAAGGACAGGCAGGTCTGCATGGGAAGATATTTGAAGCCCAGGTTGCTTTGTGGCAACTGATGCAGATGCTTTAAAAGGGTGATGAGGTGTGTCTGTTAGACAGAGCCCTTCCGTCATCTTGCTTCTAGATCCTGTGCTAATCGCAATTTCCTGAACACCTTGAAAACACCATAAAACAACCCAGTTTGGGTTATCATGGCATAGATAACCCAGGGCCAGACTGTCTTGGTCCAGGAAGGACTTAACCTAACGTGGTGGTAGGCATCCCTAGTGCCTGCTCCCCCCCCCCGACTCCCACCCCCCCCCCCCCCCGTTTGAAGATCCAGGAGTACACCTAAGCTCCATTCTGCTTCTCTGCAGAGGAATGCATCTCCGTAACGGTTCGCGACCCTTTAATACAGTTCCTCATGTTGTGGTGACCCCCAACCTAACCCTAACCCCCAACCATAAAATTATTTCTTTTGCTACTTCATAACTAATTTTGCTACTGTTAGGAATCATAATGTAAATATCTGATATGCAGGATGTATTTTCATTGTTACATATTGAACATAATTAAAGCATAGCGTTCACATCAACCACAGCTGAATACAAAAGTGTTTTCCGATGGTCTTAGATGACCCCTGTGAAAGGATAGATCGACCCCCAAAGGGGTCACAACCCTCAGGTTGAGAACCACTAGAAGATGGTGCTTTCCACTTCTTTCAGTCAGCAACTTGGGATCTGCAGCACCTCCATTTTGTTTGCCTACATTTTCCAATGACTGGACCCCATTGGCCCATCTCCACCTCCAGGCCTCAGTGCAGGATCTGGACCAGCTCTCCCGGCTCAGATGAAATAAAGACACAGAGTGGAGTGTCCTCAGTAGACTGATTGCATCACGCTCCAAACTCCTTACGGGCTGTCCTTGCGGCTTCCTGTAGCCGAACCTTGGGCGATCATTGACTCGTGGGGAACCCTGCAGGCTACTGTCCGAGATTAGTTTCTGCCCTCCACATGCAGGGCAGTTTCTTCTAGCCCTCTGGCCTCTATGCAGTGGCTGCCTCCCACAAGGTGGCTGGATGTCTCACTAGGCGGCGATAACGTGGGAAATCCTCCCTTTGCAATTATTGCTGCCTTCACGCACGTTACTCGCACGCACATCTGGGCATTTGCCTGTCCTGAATGCCTGGGTGGGCATTTGTACCTCTGAACATGTGTGGATGCCTGTCTGGCCTCTGTGCCTGCACAGCAGATGGAACTAAGAGGGTAAGCAGAGAACCCACGACTAGCACTGGGGTCTCCACCAGTAGTTTCCTTTTTGGAATATGTGAGGCAACCCCATCATAGCGGCATCATAATGATGCTATATTCCCCCTACGCCTTCCCGGTTGGACATCGTCTCACTGGCTGCATGCGCATGGCCAAAGGTCCAGTCCTCCAGGCAGCTGGGGGTCCCCTTTTGGCCCCTGAGGCTCCTTTAGAAGTGATGAGAGCGTCTGCTGGCCAGGCCCAAACTCTGGCAACTTCTTCTGTCATTTGTGGTACCTGATAGCCTAGGGATTGTGGCTATTCTTGGATCTGCTTCAGGCAGCGTTGCTCTGAGACTCTGGGAAGATGTGGAGTAGGAGTTCCGCCCCTCATGCCCCCAGGAGAGCCACTGCACCCTGCAGGACACCAGCTGGGGCTGGGAAGAGGTTCCTGCCCCCTGAGCTTCAAGGGCAGAAGTGGCAAGGAAGTGCCTGCAGACTGCACGGCTGAGGCTTTCAGGGGAGCGCAACCCATCACTGCTCAGTCAGGACTTCATGGCTAGCATCAGGCATTGAGAAGGCAGGAAGGGCCAAATTTCCTGGCGCTGCAGCTCCTCCGGCTTTTGTCCTGGGAGCCCAGTCCGCCTGTTGCAGCTGGGCCAGGAAGCGGAGTGACCATCTCTGCCTGTGGCTCCGGGATTGTTGCCGGATTGTGCCCGGCCGGCACGGGCTTTGCAACCGGCCTCGCTCTCCTTTGGGCTGATCTTGCTGAGGCGGCAGCTGAGGACCGCTCTGTTTGTGTGCGTCAGGACATTGATTATCTGACAGCTTACAGTGGCGGATCGATGTGATGCCTGTTTGCTTGCTGTTTAACCTCACGTAGCTCAGGGTGTCCTTTCTCCTCCTCCACAGTGGCAGAAATGCTGGATGTGGTGCCAGGAGCTGTGAGGCTGAACGCGGCTGTGGGCTTGGCGGTGTCAATGCTCCCGCTTTTGCTGTGGGCATTTAGCGCCCCCAGGCACTGGCTAGTGGTAAGCAGGGGGGTAATGATGTGCACAGATATGCAAAATTGCAAAAACTTGATTCGAATCCGACAAACATCGGTGTTCAAACTCGAATCGGATTTTCAAAAATCCGATACGGATTTTTTAGTAATTAAAATGTGTAGATTCGTATCTGTTGTATATGAATCTGCATAAAAATTATACAAAATTATACAGGATTAAAACGGGATGCATACAGGATAATACGGGATGCATATGGATTTTTACAGAATGTGTACAGATACATATAACAGTAAATATGAATCTAACATTCGAAATGTACAGATTTGAATGTTACGGATTCGAATCGGATTTCCTGACATTTGGATATTAAACATCCGAATCGAATTGGATTTTTTGACATTCGGATCTACTCGGATTCGTGGACATCCCTATGGCAGGGACGCTCCTTTCCCCGGTCCTCCGGTTCCCAAATCCCACCTCCCTAAAACAACACCAAGGGTGCTTCCGCACAGGCCCTTTAACACCCATTAGGCACACATTCCAATGCGCTCCTCCGCACACGGGACGCTGATTAGGACACTTCCAGCGAGGGGTGTCCGCACAGCGAATCCTTTTTAATGCGGATTTTGGTGGCAAAACCGGTTTGCCGCCTGCGTGTCTGCACTGGCGGGGGCTAAATAGCACACTTCTGGTGGGTGTGTGCGCACCTATCCGGACTTAATGTGTGCTTAATGGCTGTTAGTTGCACACCACATATTATGTGGTCTTGCGCTGTGAATCCGCATCCATTTTGGATGTGTCCGCACAGCGCAAGTGTGCAAACCCATGACCCTCCCCCGGATCACTGCTTCTGGAGCCAGGGTGAGCCTCCCTAAAGCCCACCCTAGCCCACCCTGGGGGGAGCGCGGCGGATCCCCTCCTTACCTTGTCAGCGTCGCCCCGATTCTGAGGGTCGGCGCCCAGGATGCAGCGCACCTGCGTCCTGCGCGCCTCCTGGGTGGCCGGGGCTGCTCCTGGCCGCCCTTTCCCTCAGGAGGCGCTTTGCATCTAGTCAGGGTGAGGGCAAGCTGTGGCAGCAAGGTCCCCCGGCTCGCCAGGCTTGGCTCCGCTTCCAATCCGGATCCACGCCGCGTGTGCGGAGGCGCGGGGCGAGGGGTAGATCCGCATCTCTTAGATGCCGACCTACCCCATTAATCCGGATCTACCGTGGATCCGGGGTTATTAAAACCGGTTCCTCTGGGAGCCGGTTTTAATGAATCCGGATTCAGGAGATCCGGATGTATTTGCCCCTGTGCGGACGCAGCCCAACAAAGTCAGGCCAGGATTTGCCTCCACATTGCAGATAAGGGAGCGTTTCTCACATCTCAGACGCTCACCTGATGACCCACAAACCTTGTGTAGCTCAAGCCTGGAGGCTGTCGGATGCCTTCGGACGCCCACTTTCACGGCAGGCTGAACGCCTCTCTTGCCCCTCTGAGAAGGCTGTGAGGCAAAGAGGGAAGCTCTCTCCTCGTCCTTCCTCCTGGACTCCCCGCCTCACGCTCTCCTCCTAGGCCGGTGCTGAAGAGCAAGGTGACAGTTGGGATTTATTTCCCTGCCAAAGGACCTCTCATTTATTTGATTCCCTGGCAGTGTCAGGGAGAGAAGCTCCCTGCTGCTCCTGCACGAGGTTCTCACCGCTCGCTCTCCTTTTGGGGGGCCTTGTCTCCCCTTTTGCAGTTTCTTGCTAATGGGGGATAATGAACTGCGGCCCACTGGCTGCCAGCTGGGAGACTGCGTGCTCGCCCCCCTCCGGCCGCCCCTCCTCTTTCCCCTGGCACTTTATTGACGATTAACTTTGTCCCGACTTTGGCAGCCAGTGGAGCCATCTGCTGACACCCAGCGCTTTAGGTAATGAGATGCAAATTGGGTCACGGAAACCAGAAAGTCCTTGCAGGCACTTGGACCAGAGGGCTAGGATGAGGCTCCCGGGACCTTGGGCCGAGGACCACGGGAGGCTTCTGGGCACCGCAGCGTTACTGTTAGGGCTCTGGATGGCTCAGGACGGGGTGGAGCTTGCCTCTCCAGGCCCTGGGGTCAGAACTGGGACTCCGGCTGAGGGGCGAGATACCTGTGAGGTTTACTTCGCCCCTCATCTATCCAGTCTTTTCCCACGGGCTCCTGCTTTTGCTTCTTTTTTTCAACTGGCGGAATTGGGAATCCTGTAGGCACGATTTCAAGAGGTGCTAGAGGATCCGGTTTCACTTTGTGGGCCGATGACACTGTGAGGACAGACTGAGCTCACGGAGGGGGAGGGCAGTTCCTCCTCCATGGACCCATCTGCCCCATCCCGCTGGGCCACAGGTTGCCTTTGTCACAGAATCATAGAATCACAGAGTCGGGAGGGACCTCCAGGGACCTCCAGTCCACCCCCCTGCTCAGACAATCCTAGGCAGATGTAGGTCCAGCCTCTGCTTGGAGATCCCCAGCGAAGGAGAACCCACTACTAGGCTAAACACGAGGGCTGTGCAGAAGTAGGTGAGTCTGGACATTCGTACACAAACGGAATGTTTTGATATTTGTACATTGACATTCATATGAATACGAATGTTTCCGGACATTTGTACAAATAGTTCGGACATTCGTTAAACTGGGGGAGGTGGGACCGTGGCTGTGCCAATGGCATCCCTGTAAGCAGCCTTAGAGGCCTCCTGCCTATCTCTCCAACCTGGAGGTGGTACCTGGTTATCCATTCTAGCAGCCATTGATACACCTGCCCTCCATGAATTTGTCTAACCCATTCTTAAAGCTGGTTGCTCTTACCACCTCTTCTGGTAGCAGATTCCGTGGGCTGATGACCCTCTGGGTGAAAAAAATACTTAGCTTTCTCTGTCCTTCCAGGCCTTCAGGAATGAAGATAAACTGGTGCCCTTTATTAAAGGCCCCTCCAGAATGAAGCAAAGGAACAAGTGATATTAAGAAGGGAAGTCGGAGAAATGGGGGAAGTCATACAGAATAATAAAGCAATATATACTAAGAGAAGATACAAGAAATTGTATGATAGATGTTGTTTTTTTTTTATGTCATATTGCTTTTAAAATCAATAAACAATATTTTTTTAAAAAAAGGCCCCTCCAAAATATAGGCCATGAATAGCCCAGAGAAAGTCTCTTCCATAAGATGGGTGTGTTGGTTGAGATGATTACTGCAGGGGCCACAGCCTGCTTTACATGTATATGAAAGGCGGGGAGGGATCACACACACACACACTACTCTGTCATTGCTTGTTAACATTGCTATCTTGAATTTTTGCTTTGTTTATAATGTAATGAAATAAACCAAAAAAGAAGGAACTGGGTTGCACCTGCTCCAGGTGCTTTGCCTGTGGCTGCCCACTGGCAAAGGTACAGGGTCTATTTCTGGTGTTTCGAAAGACAGCCCTGGACAAAGTCACCGCTGTTCCCTTCCTTTCCCTCTTTGATTCTCTTGGGAATGGGCAAGTTGGAAGGAAGGAAGGAAGGAAGGAAGGAAGGAAGGAAGGAAGGAAGGAAGGAAGGAAGGAAGGAAGGAAGGAAGGAAGGAAGGAAGGAAGGAAGGAAGGAAGGAAGGAAGGAAGGAAGGAAGGAAGGAAGGAAGGAAGGAAGGAAGGAAGGAAGGAACATGGTGGCAGGGAGGCTTCTGTCCTGCCCACCCTTTGCCAAAGGAGAGCCAGGCTCCCACTCTGCACCTGGGGTTTACTTTTGGAGGAAAGGAAAGGTGCTCAGAACACCAGCAGGTGCCCATTACCAGCCCAAAGTATTTTTCTTAGGAGTGCGACGGGAGGGTTAAGACTGCTTCCTCTTTAATGCCTTTCCTTTCTCTCCGTAGGGAGGGGGAGTGGGTTGGAAATTACCTGCCCAGACAGGGAAGGAGAAGATAAGGGGAGCATTTGGACTTGGGCATCCTTTTGTGTCCTGGGGTGGCTAGGTTTCTTGCAAGAGAAGGATGTGGGCAACCTCACCCAGAGCAGGAGGGAGTCAGGGCAACGCACACTGATGCTCAGTGAGTCAAAAGGTTCCCAGGAGGAAACTCTTATGTAAGTAACAAATTGATATTAAAATGAAAAAGGGAGATTAAAGAACAGAACAGTGAGTCAAAAGGCTTCTTTCTGTTTTCAGGCTTAAGGAGGGAGTCCTCAAGCGCAGGCCGCTTCCTCAGCCCTTGCCCCGTGCGCCATTCAGCCTGTCGCCTCACCTAAAACAGACCTTCATTCTGCGATCCAAGGCAGGGCAGTTCCTGGAACCTGTTCCTTGGAGGAGGGAAAAAGTCAGGAGGCAGGAGGTTTTCTGGCTGCGTCGGGTGTACGCTGTGGGTGCAGATCCCAGCTGCCCCGGATTCCTGCCCTGCTTGATCTGAGACACCCCCACCCCCACCCAGAGCTATGGCATCCTGGGCCCTAAGTCTGTCTCCAGCAGGGCGCTCCCTCCCTCCTCATGGGCGGCTGCTGCTTCTTGCACAGGTTGCTGGAGGGAATGTGAAGAGCGGCGCACGCAGAAGTGTACCTGGGAGCTTCCACAGCCGTTCCGTGACGTTTCCTCGAGGAATGTTCTGCTCGGTGCCCATGGTGCACGTTGTTCTCCTAAGAGTGAAGCAAACCGCGCGCAGTGTGCTCTATGTGCTTGCCATGTTCTGCTCGCTGCCCCGCCGGAGCCGGAGCCGAGGCAAAGTCTGGCACGGGCCGTGCTGAGCAGCTGCTTCGGGGCAGGGCGTCCTCTGCAGCAGGGAGACCCGTGCTGAGAAAGCCCCCAAGGGTGGCCCAGCAGAACCTCGGAGCCTGGACAGGCTCTCTTAGTCCCTTCCTGTGGGGAGAAGAGCATCCCTGGGCAGGGCGGGAGAGCTTCCTTGGCGGGAGACCCCGTGGACGTTGGGCCAGGTCTCTTTGCGCAGCCTTTGGAACGGGCCCGAAACGGCCAGGCATTTTGGTATGTCAAAGGGGAAACTGTCGCAGCCGCCCCTCCTCGGGAGACCGACTTAGGGGCCGCTTTGAAACCAAGCAGGAACCAGTGTGCAGCTTGCGGCCGAGGCAGGCTGAAGACTCAGAGGAATGCCGTTATTTGCTCAG
Organism: Aspidoscelis tigris stejnegeri; assembly: GCA_023333525.1. Taxonomy (NCBI): domain Eukaryota; kingdom Metazoa; phylum Chordata; class Lepidosauria; order Squamata; family Teiidae; genus Aspidoscelis; species Aspidoscelis tigris. The sequence continues at coordinate 1,017,982 of JALMGA010000005.1, read as the reverse complement.
CCGCAGGCCTTTGGGGTAAAGATTTCGCTCTCACCTGTCCTTGGGACCTCTGTTTACCTGGCCTGGGTGATTGCTTAGGCTGCCTGGGAAGCTGAAACGAAGCTCTCTGGGAAGTGGGTGTGTTTGGTTGCGTATATTCCATGCGTTACAGGTTGCAATAAGATCAGCTGATGAGGTTGACGGACTGAGGATGCTTGAGAGGGCCTTGTTGGTGGTAGCCCCCAGAGTTTGGAATAGCCTTCCTTCTGAGGCGCGTCGTACGCCCTCTGTCTGTGCATTCGGATGACTTTACTCTGGCCTTTGGGTGAAGAAACAGCCTTCTCTACCCTTTGAGGCACAGTTACTTCTTCTTTGAGAGTATCTATTTTGAACTGGTTTTCATATTCACTTCTGTTTTTATGCCATCCTATACTCAAAGTTCTCAGGTCATGCAGCAGAGGAAAAAACAAAATTAAAATGAACTCACTAAAACAGCAATACAAACAACGGCTACTAGTAGTTTTGCTTAAGTACCACCTTAAGCAATTGGAGGGACAGTCGGGATGCCTCCAAAGGCCACTTTCAGGGGGGGGTTTTGCCCTCATCTTCTGGTTGAGATGCCCAGAAGCAACTGGTGGGCCACTGTGTGAGGTGGGATGCTGGGCTAGTTGGACTGTGGCCTGATCCATCAGGGTTCCTCTTAATTCTTGGAGCACAGGTGTGCCAATGGCCACAGTGGATGCCTAGGTAGCACAAGCAGGAGGCCACTAAAGGCCTTTGGTGGAGCCTGAAGAGGAGGTGAGGGTTTCCCCTTCATCTTCTGCTTGAGATGCCCAGAAGCAACTGGTGGGCCACTGTGTGAGGCAGGATGCTGACTAGATGGGTTGTGGCCTGATCCAGCAAGGCTCCTGTTGTTCTTACGTTTTGTGGTCTTGCCTGCTTTCTCTTTAGCAGAGTGTCCGGGTGACCTCAAGGGAAAACAGGTGTCCTTCATGCCACAGAAGGGAGGGGGGTTGTCCATCTGGATGCAGCCACTTTTTGGCCCTTGAATCGGCCTTTGTGACTCTTCTGAGATGACCCTTGCTGGGCAGCTGCATCTGTTGCGGGGAAGGCAGCTTATGAACCACTTTGGGGTCCCAGAATTTACCTCTTTTATTGGTGCCTTCTGTGTATTTATGCCTGTCTCCCTGCTGCTGTTTAGGGGTAAACCGCCTGGCTGGGTTGCTGTTGTGCTTTTGTGAGGGTTTCATTCTCCCCTTCAGCCGCATGTTTATTCTGGCGGCTCTGAATGAAAGCGCCTTCGCTCTGCTGGGACTGCTTTAATCATGTTCTGTTTGCACTGACTTTTCTGCAAACCTGTTTGACTGTGCATATTTGAGCTGGCCGCTGCGCAGTAGAGCGCGTGCATCAAAGAGAAATTGCCAAAATTGGATGTTTGAGATGCCTGTGACTTATTACAGGGAGAGAAGGGAAAAAGCCCTGCCAGAGAGGTGGGGCTGGAGAGGCTGATCCTTCATCTTGAGATGCGGAGGAGAAAGAGGCATTCAGCCCCCCCTCAAAAGAATCAGAAAGGAAGGAATGAAAGAAGGAAAGAAAGCTGCAATTAACTGTGCCTGGCTTCGAAACAAGCGTGTCTGCTGGGAGCAAACGCATTTGCTTCTTTTTCAGAGGGCTTTTAATCATCCTCACGCCGCCAGATTTCTCTCCTGCACCCGCTTCTCTGCCCGCCCACCCACCCACCAACCCTTGTCCTCTGTCCTTGGTCCTTCCCAACATCTTTGGCAGGAACTGAAGGTCCAGGGGCCACGATCCACAGTGATGACCGTTTGCTGAGCAGCAGCCTTAGGGGTTTTCTTGGATGTGGGGCCCTGGGTTGGCTGGTCTTCGGACCATCTTTGGCACAGAACTGTCTTTTCTTTAGAGCCGTCCACAGCAGGTGGCAGTGCGTACGTTTTCGTGGCGAACGTTGCCCTCCCGACCGTGGCCCCCTGATGTTTCTCACTGGCCTTTGAGATATTTTGGGCACGGTCTGTACGAATCTTCATTTTCCACCGGTCCTTGGCACCTCATCCACTATCCCAGCCTAGAATGTTCATGGGAGGGGTGGGGGAAGCTGGGCTATGGGCAACCCCACCTGTAAACCACCTTTATTCACACCGTACAAATGCAGCCTGAGTGTCCTGCTTGACCACCACTGCCAAGTGGTTTCTGCACCATCCCTACCCCACTATCCCGGGTCAGAGTGGGACGCTCTCATCTGAGGGAGGTTGTCCGTTCCAAGCTGGCAGGGAACAAGGCTGTCTGCATTGGCCCTGTCCACACATTTAGCGTCCTGGGCTCTGCAACTATACTCACAGGCAAGCTCGCCACGCACAGAGCCACATCTAGGACAGAAGCAGCCCTGTGCAGTGCTTGCGCTCCGTGCGAGAGCACCTCTGACTGTCCCACCAGGGTCAATGCGAAAGGGCCCTTGGTCCTTTTCTGGGCCTCTTTTCTGGTCCACACGCCTGGCCAGACTGAAGAGGCACCACCATAGGTACACTCCCTCTGCACAAGAAAAATGCTTCTGATGTGCGTCTCTGGAACACGGTCTGCCAGAAGACCCATCATGGCAGTGCGTATTGTTGCACCTGAAAATGAGGGTCCCCAGAACTCTGAAGCCAGGAATTTTCATTCCTGGTCATCATAGCTGACTCTGAAGCTTGAGTGAGCTTTGGTGCCATCACAGGAGGCCTTTTTGCATTGGCCTTTTCCGAACGCGTGGAGGACAGCTTCGGACGAGGCATACGCATTGCCCGAGCGGGGCTTGCGCCACCTCGTGTCCGGAGCTGTCCTCCACGCGTTCCGGATGCAGAGCACTTTAAAGTGCTCTGCATGCGTTCGAACGCGGACGAGCCGCCCCGGCGCGTTCCGGGAGAGAAGCGTTCGCACGCTTCTCTCCCTGACAGCCGTCGGCACGCCCCCAGGGACCGACTTGCCGGGCCGGCGATTGCACCGGCGCGGCGAAGACGGTAGACGGGACCCACCGAATCGGGGTTCCCCTTTCCCGTCTGCCAGGGTCAGTGACCCTGTCAGATGGCACAGGGGAACCCCGATTCGGTGCGTCCCGTCTGTCGTCTCCGACGGCTGCCGGGACGTGGCTCCTTCCCGGGTCCGGCAGCCCCATTGGGGCTGCCGGACCCGGGAAGGAGCCACCAGCATCGGCGTCCTGTCGCCCCTTTCTGGGGTGGCAGGAGGTCGATGTTGGGCTCGCTGGGGGCGAGGAACGCCTTGGGCGGCCGGATCGCATCGCTCCGGTCCCCCAAGGGTCCCCCCCGCCCCCATCGAGGCCATCTGCGGGGCGCGAGTGCCCCGCAGATCAGCCACCACCACCCCCAGTCCCCAAAACCCCCACCCCCAACCACCCTCCGGCCCGGATCGGGCCCATCTTCGCTCTGTGGGTGCCCACAGCGGGGCACCCAGAGAGCGAAGATGTTTCCCCCCCTCCCCCAGGGCCCTGGGAGGACGCGCGTGCGAGGAATGACTTACCTCGTGGCCGTCCAGCGTCCAACTGAGGGTGGCATTGTGGGATCGCGCAAGACGCAGCCCACCTAGCCCCCCTATTGGACAAGTTCACGTGAACTGCTTGTCCAATAGGGGGCCTAGGTGGGCTGCGTCTTGCGCGATCCCACAATGCCACCCTCAGTTGGACGCTGGACGGCGACGAGGTAAGTCCTCCGTCGCGCGCGCGTCCTCCCAGGGCCCTGGGGGAGGGGGGGAAACATCTTCGCTCTCTGGGTGCCCCGCTGTGGGCACCCACAGAGCGAAGATGGGCCCGATCTGGGCCGGAGGGTGGTTGGGGGTGGGGGTTTTGGGGACTGGGGGGGCGGGGGGACTCATCTGCGGGCTGCAGGTGCCTAGATCCAGGCGCCTGCAGCCCGTAGATGGGCGAGATTGGGGCGCGGGGCGAGCCCTTGGAGATCAGAGCCAGGGGCTCTGATCTTCAAAGGGGTCCTGCCCCATAGGGGCCTTGCCCCGGGCCCCATGATGGGTGCCCGGGTGCCCGGGCATCTTTGTGCCAGGTCTCGCGGGCCCGATCCGGGCCCGTAGAGCTGGCAGGAAGCACGGGGCGGGTGGCTTGACAGCGCTGCCCGCCCCTTGGGTGCTCTCACCCAATGAACGGCAGCGCTGCCGGCCGAATCCCCGCCCCTGGCCGGCCTTTGCCGGGCCAAGACAGTTCCGGGCGCTTTTACCGTTCACACACAGACACGCCGGAACGCGTTCCGGCGCGTCTGTGTGTGAACGGTAAAAGCGCCCGGAAGTGTCTTAAGCTACCCGCCTGCACGCGTTCCGTTTGGAACGCGTTGCAGTGCGAAAATCCCTAGGGATTGATCCAAAACACATGGGGACCAGTCCTGCCTGATCCGGAACTATAGATCTAGAACTGCACCAATGAGTGTGGAAAGACCCTTTGTTGAATCTAGCACAGTCATTATTCTGAGTCCATACAGCAGCTAGTCTGGGATGGGACTCAGGAAAGACTGTATCAGTTCTTAGACACTAAATTCTTGTCAAATGAAATTGCTGTGAGATTAAAGTAACAGAAAAATAAGTATAGGAACATAGCAACGTAAGCCCATCTAGTCCAGCATCTTATCACGTATCTGGATTACGCGATTGATCGGAAGCTCCGGGAAGTGGGGAGCAAAGCTGATTGCTGCTGCCCCTGATCGCCGGCTGTTAACAAAAGATATTTCCAGTTATCTGACCGGCCCAAATAATCGGGGGTCAGGCACATGTAATGCCTGACCCTGAGCAGGCTACAGAATGGGGGGTCGGGATAAAGGAAGAGACACGGAGATGCCTTTAATCTTGTGGAGGAAATGACATAGGAGGAGAATCTGGGGAGGTGATTGGCTAGAGGCAGGCAGGCAGGTCTCTGGTGATGGCACATCCTGTGGTCAGAAGCGGGGAAAACAGGAAGAGAAGGGACCTGTAGTCATAAGGCCATGTGCTTTGCAGCCGCCATAATGCCCAAAGGCAGTTGCAGAGTAGAAAGAATTCAGCACTCTAGTGGCGCTGAGTGTGTACTACAAGTCTATGGAAACAGGAAAATTGTTGCTCCTTTTACTCTTGGGGCTTGAGAATTGGAGGGCTGAAGAAAAGGAAGCCATGGGGAAAGCTGAGCAGCTTTTGTGGTTACTACAGCATCTCTTCTCACACAGTGGCCCACCATTTGCTTCTAGGCATTCTCTCTGCAAATGGCTTTAGAGGCATCTGCCTGTCTCTCCAACCTGGAGATCATACCTGAGCATCCATTCTAGGAGTCATTGATACACCTGTCCTCCATGAATTGAGGAAAGCCCTTCTGGATCAGGCCACAGCCTATCTAGTCCAGCATCCTGTCCCACACAGTGGCCCACCAACTGCTTCTGGGCATCTCTAGCAGAAGATGAAGGCAGAATCTTCGCCTGCTCTCGCATCCCTGCAAATACCCTTGGGAGGCATCCTGCCCGGCTCTCCAACCTGGAGGTGTTACCTGGGTATCCATTCTAGTAGCCATGGATACACCTGGCATCCATGAATTTGCCAAAACCTTTCTTAAAACTACCAAGGCCGGTTGCTGTCACCACCTCTATAGTATAGAAATACTACTAAAACACACTTAATAGTAGAGGAAAAATAGAAAGTGTAGGAAGATTGGAGAACAAGATAATGGTTATAAAGGAAAGCACCAGATTAAAGAGGTAGCAGTGTACTTATTAGATGAGGAAACCACAGCACACATAATAGCCGGCTCAGGTAACGGCTGAGTCATTTGCCTCTAATGTGGCTTTATTTAAACCAGAGAGGATGGAAGATTTTAAAGTTTTCAATACAGAACAGAGTCATGTTGGTTATCCTACCATGATACCCCATGGAAACTCTTTAGTTTCCAAATGTGTGAGTTTCATATTTTAGCTAAAGGAGAGTACAGGAAGAATTACAAATAATGAGTACAAAACCATGAACAATAGACACTCACTGTCATAGCAGAAGATCCCAACATACAATTTTTATATCATTAAACCTATAAGAGCAAACCCCTTACAGTCATTAGAAAGGGAAACAGTCGCCAAACTGAGGCGGCATACGTATTTTGTACCTGGAGCAGGAGCATGAAAGGATTCTCCTTTGGGGAGACACACCAAAAGGAACTGCACCAGGAGGGAAAATGCTCTTCTCCAGGTTGGAGGACGCAGCTGAGCCTAGTTTTGTGGGTCCTTTGGCTTGCAGGAAGATGTAGGTCTATAGGAGCTGCATCTACATGGGGCTGGAAGCAGGGCTGGTGGGGGCCTGTGCAGCCTGAGGCTCCCTCGGAATGCGCGGTGTACCCCATGGGCTGGGAGGCTCCCCAGAGGTGCCCTTGCCACAAACGTGATGCATGTCTCACTGGCTGCTCCATGGTGCAGACACAGCAGACATGTGTCCTACCTGAGCTGTGCTCTGCATGGGAGTATTTTATGACATGCCCCAGGTGGCCAACCTCTGGGCCCGTTTTCAATGTTTTAAGAAGTGCACCTGTGCTTCTGGTGAAAAAAGCTAATTCGGTGCTGGGAATAATTAGGAAGGGAATAGGAAACAAGTCAACAAGTATCATTTTGCCTCTATGAATCTATGGTGAGGCCACATTGCGAATAGCGTGTGCAATTCTGGTCACCATACCTCAAAAAGGATATTGTGGAACTGGAAAAGGTGCAGAAATGGGTAACCAGAATGACTGAGAGTCTGGAACATTTCCCTTATGAAACCAGGCTGCAACGTCTAGGCCTCTTCAGTCTGGAGAGACGGCGTTTAAGAGGGGACCTGATCGGGATATATAAAATTATGCACGGTATAGAAAAGGTGGAGAGAGAACATTTTTTTCTCTGTCACACAACACTAGAGCCTATGACGCTGATGGGCAGGAGAGTCAGGGCAGACAAGGGGAAGAATTTTCTTCACCCAGAGGGTCATTGGACTATGGAACTGGCTGCCAGAAGAGGTGGTGACAACAACCAGCCTAGATGGCTTTAAGGAAGGATTAGACGAATTCATGGATGACAGATGTACCAATGGCTATTGGAATGGACGCCCAAGTACATCTTTTAGCCTGGGGGACAAGCAAGATGCTTCTAAGGCCATTTGCTGGGATTTGAGAGCAGGAGAAAGTTTTCCTTTGTCTCTGCTTGAGATGCCTATGGGCATTTGGTGGCCACTGTGTGAGACAGGATGCTAGACTAGATGGTCTGTGGCCTGATCCAGCAGGGCTCTACTTAGATTCTTAAAAGTTAGGCAGAGGGTGGGGTGCATGGTAGAAAGTCATTGAGCCCCCACCCTTGGGGCCAGAGGTCACCCCCCAGGCCGTAAGGGGCTGCAGTCTCCCATAGCAGGGACACAGCCTGGATTTGAGGCATCCACCCAGATAAGGAGTCAGGACTGATCCTGGAATGGGTGGGGGGTCTGGGTGGGTTCCAGGGCTTTTTCTGCAAAATGTTTTTAGTTTCACAGCAGCATTGATTCACATCTATGGTGAGGCACAGTTAGCTGGCAGCTGCCAAACTGGGTGTCAGTTCTAGGAAGGAAGAGTTCCTCAATATGCAGAGCCCTCACGGTGTTGGCCCTGGAGTTGTCATCCGCCTCCCCTTGGAGAAGTAAACTCAAAGTGTGGTGATGGCCAGGGACCTGGGTGCTTTGAGAAAGGAATCAGGAAAATCCCCGGAGGGCGGCGAGGGTCTCACAGGCCACAAGTGCAGCATGGAGGCTCCCTCGTCTGTCCATTAGCCCCACTGTGGAAATTGGCTACTGGGCTAAATGGGCCACTGGCCTGATCCAGTAGGGCCATGCTAAAAATAACTTGCACAGAGTTGAAACAGGATTGGGGCTGTCCCACCTGGCCACCATATTCGGTACTGGTGATCCATCATGTAGGTGGTGGCCTTGTGGCATCCGTGCAAGCGCCTGGGCAAACAGCTTGAGGTCTGTGGTGACCTGCCGAAGGAAGGAAGGAAGGAAGGAAGGAAGGAAGGAAGGAAGGAAGGAAGGAAGGAAGGAAGGAAGGAAGGAAGGAAGGAAGGAAGGAAGGAAAGAGCAGTCACACCCTGAGTGGTGTCTCTGGAGACTGGGCAAAGAGACGACTGGCAGTAGAGACTCACCCTGGGCTTTTTTGGGGGGGGGGGTTGGAGACTAAGCTAACATGGAATCCCTGGGGGCCACGGAAACAGATCTTGTTTTCTTGAGCATGTTCAGAATGCTTCTTTGTACAGGAAAACCTATGGAATGCCCTGCTGGATTGGACCAGCACCTCATCCGGTCCAGCAGCCAATGGAAGCCTACCAATGGGTCATAAGAGCTCACAGACTGATTCCCCGGCCCTTAGGAGCATCAGCCTTTCATTTCGAAGGGAGTCACACAGCCAGCAGGGCAAGTGGCCGCTGATACCCATTTTGAAGCTTTCCAGGCTTGTGGCCGCTGCCAGTTCTTGTGGCGGAGAATTCCAAAGCTTAACTACGTCAAATATGTTTCTCTGTCCTGCCTCTGCCAAGATTTAGTCACGAAGAAATCGAGGAATATATTAAAATGTTGTATTCAGTGCAAACCATCCAGATCTTGCACGTTACACACAGGTTGGACGTATGATGTTTGTGGCAGAGTATCATAGGCGCCGGTCAGCAGTTACCTGGTCCCTGGTCTAAGCGGGTCAGTTCATTTCTTTCCCCCCTTCCTCGTCTGTTCTTGTCCCTAGCAAGATAGCAGGCAGCCGCGGGAGCCTCCGCCGGCAGTCTGCGCAATGGAACGCGAGGTCGAATTCCAGCATCGCCGGGGTCGCCGTATGCGGGTTCCGCACGGCTGCCTCCTTTGCTTTGGGGCGCTTTCCGGATTTTGTTTAGGCCAAAGATCTGCCTTGCGTGAAGCAGAGTTCCGTAAGATGCGAGCCAGAGGAAGGATGTCCACAAGGTCCTGCCAGGCACCGCTCTAGTATGACACACAAACAGGATTTCAGTGTGGGAAACATCTGGACGGCTTTCCTCCTTGGCCTTTGAGGCTTAGAGCCCCATCTCTTTCCTGGTCTCCCGAGACGTCATTTTGGCGCTGAGCTGCAGTCAGGGGAAGCGAGGAAAGAGGACGCCCGCCCGCCCGCCCGCCCGCCCGGCTTGTTGAGGCTGCAGGTAGTTTGCTATCGCTGCTCTCTTGCTTCAGAAGGGCTCCGTAGCTACACCTCTGCCCATTTTCGTCTCATTTGCCATAAGTTGAGAATGGGAACTGTGCCTGACCGTGAAAGGGAATTGTGAGAATAAACTAGAGAAGCAACTGGCGAACTCCTGTGGTCTTTCTGACATTGTGGTTCTTAATGAGACTGCAGTTCTGCACTCCGAGAGCTGCCGGTCTGCAGGATGTGGCGAAAACTGCCCCCTTCTGGCCACTGGACGTGCACACAGATGAGCGGGGGGGGGGGGAGGAAGGAATGTTTGGTCAGGCGGCGACTCGGTTCTGGAAGAAAGACGCTCTGCAGCCGGCGCTTGTAGGAGCATCCATTCAGCAGCGTGCCAGAGTCTGGGATACGCACACACTTTTGGCATATATCAGACAGCGTGGTGGGGGTGGACATGTGGCCCGAGGGCAGTAGAGGAATCCTAGGCACATGGTAAAATGGCCATCTGTGGCACAGGGTCTTCTTAGGGTCCTGAAGGATGGGAGCGAAGCTGTACGTCTGCCGGAGGAGCTGTCTGGAGAGTGGTCCAGGCGACGGGTGTGGAAGGCAAGAGTATCTGTCCAAGGCCTCTCAAAGGAAGGGCGCAACAGGCCGAGATGGGGATGGGCCCAAATGTTCTTCTCGTGTTTGAATTGAATTGAATGGGAGGAAATTTGCACCCATGCTCTGGGGCTGCAACACGCCTGGCTGAAGGTTTGCCGTTTCTACCCAGGCCTTCCCAGAGTGGCTGTTTGCCTTCCCCATCCTTGACTTTGATCATGTTTCGTGGTGATGTTAGCTGCTTTTATTCACTGAAAACCATTTCGAGAATGAATTTTAATGAGAGGCGGTATATAAGTATTTTAAATGAATAAAATAAACAATCCTATACACGATTACTATATGAATTCTGTGTTACTCTTTATGCTGTGACTTTGCAAAAGACTGACAACCGGTGGCGTATTTGGGAAGCAATGCCTGAGCCTCGAACCATTCATTATCCTCGTCTGTCTGTCTGTCTGTCTGTCTGTCCCGCCCTGTACCTGGAGATCTCAGAGTGTATTATAATAATATCCCAATAAATCTTTGAATCTTTTCTAATTACAGCACATCCTTTTGAAGATGGGCAGGAGTTTGGGTGTGGGCGTATCTTTCCTTTTTAAAGGGTCATTGTAACATCTGTAGAGTTATTTTCACTACCACTTCTTATTCCACCAACATGCTATTGGTCTTTTTTATGGCCCAAACTTACAGGATCAATATTTTGATTGACTTATTCATCAAAGCTCCAACATTATCCGTTGGCTATGAGCACCGGAAGACGGATTAACAAAGCCACTGAGTGGGGATTTTGCTACGTAACTCAGGCGCTGGCTGGGAACTTGCTTGTTTCGATGCACAAGCTGGGAATCGGGCCCTCCACTGGCCCTGGTGCCACCACAGCAGCGCTGCCTGTGTTCCCTTCTTGGCAAAGAGGCCAGGAGCTCATACACAGGGAGTCCAGGCTGCTTCCTGCCATGGGGCCCCTGGGCCTCAGAGGGTCTAATGGAAGGGTGCTTGGCTTAAGTCAGCAATAGGAAAGGGGGAGGCCCTTGGGGAGGATGCGGCAGCTGGAGAAGAGGCGTCCTTGCCCTGTCCTTTGCTGTGCCTGCCTTCCAAGTGCCGCCTCCCTCGGGCTCAGGTGCAGGCAGATTCCTGTCGACCTGAGGTTTCCAGGCTTCTGGTTTTGCTGGCTTGGAAAAGTATGTCAGCCTGGGTCAAGCAGACTGTAGGGAGCCTTGGCTGGTGTCAAGGCCACCACCCAGAACCCCAGATGAGTCCGGATGAAAACACAGGCAGCTCTGCAGTGAAGCAACATGTTGGTTTATTACTAAGAAACTGCACTGTATGGAGTTTCAAGATTACATACATCACACATCTCCTGCCCGGCCAGACTGTCTTCCAGCCTTCTGTCCAGATATTGCTGTAGGCTCCCTGTTTCCCCAAGCTCTGGCCTTGGAGAGCTCTGCCCAGGACTGTCATCCCAGGTAAGCCAAGGCAAAGGCCCACGTCTTGCACAGGGAAAGATGGCAATGCAGGCGCCATCCTGACAGTTGGACCCTGGGCTCTTGAGGCCTTAATTCCTCAACCTTTCCTCCACCAGTCAGGCTGTGTCCCACCAGCCACCTGTAGAAAGGGACTCGGATTGCTAAGTTTAGCATCACAAATGAAAAAGTGGAGCCTAACAATGCCTGGCAATCCAGCTCTGGGTTGAAGGTGCCTGGGATGATCTCCTGGGCCTGGGAGGCTCCTGTCCCCCGAAGACTGAGGGCAGAAATGGTCACAGATGCCCAGTCAGTTTCCAGTGCTACAGTTTTGGAGACAATCAGTGGTGCCTGTGCAACCCAGCTGGTCTGCAAGCCTGCCTGCAAGAGGTGGGGACCCTGCCAAAGGCACAGTTTCCTTGCCTTTGCACAGGCTGCCCCTGATGTGTGGCAGGCATTACCTGCCTATTGTACAATCCTTGGCAAATGGGTTGTGGTACAGTGGAAATGCTGCATGCAGTTTGCATCCTGTTAATCAAAGAAGCTAGTGGCAAAAAAACATGAGAAAGGCCACGTGACGTGATGGGTTGTTTCTAACCGGCGTCCTTGGAGCACCTTCCTTTGGCCAGCTTATGATGAGCACGAGCAGGTCCCTTTCCTTTAGGCGGCAGAGGCTCTTGTCTTTGCATTCCACATTGCTTTCTCATTGCTTCCATCCCACCCAAATCAGGAAACCTTCAGAGAATGCCTTGCCTGAATAACAGGGCTGAAAACAATATAACTACCACCACCACCCCACGTTAGTGACTACAGTTTCACCAGCCGGAAGCCCCCCGGAGGGCCACAGTCTGGGCAATATAGCTGTGCTGCCTCTTTCTTCCCGGCTGCATTTTTCTTGAGCAGTGTTTTCCCTGCTCAGTCTGCCCAGGGACCACTGTTGTGCTTCATCCACCTGACCCCTGTGAGCATTGACTTGGCCCTGACACTGGGGACGCATCCCCATTACAGCCTTATTCAGTCCTGGCAGACCCCACGTCAGTTTGGCTTAACACGCTTTCGGCATGTTAAATCGCCCCAAAGCATCGTAAATGTTAATCCTCATTTCAACAGGTCTCACTCCGGTTCGTGCACTTGAAACGTTTTACATTTTTTACTGTGGGGACCGTAGAGTGTTAAGGGATGAGAATCCGTGTTTAGGGTTTCCCTCCCCCAATAGCTTGCTTCCAAAGTTAGTGATTTCATTGAAAAAATCCACCCCTCAAAACAGCCACTATAAAAATCCACTCCTTAAAGCTACACTGTAGCGATCTAGCCACTTCACACCTTATAACAATGTTGCAATTTTGCACAATTCTGAAAGTTCTGACCTTTAGAAAGGGAAAGGAAAGGAAAGCAGCTGGTTCTGTTTTAAAGGCTGTGGCTGTGAAGGGGGCTTGAGTTGCTGCTGCTGCTGCTGCTGCTGCTCTGTGCCCTGGGAAATGGGGAGAGGAGGGGAAAGAATTGCTGGCTGGCCATGCCATTTTTCATCCATCCAGGCAAGCGGCAGCCACCCAGCTAGGCTCCCTGAAGGGGTCCCTTATGGGTGGCGCGTTCATGCCAAGAGAAAGAGGGCAGGGCAGCCCCCAAAAGTGGCCTTTAAAAAGTAGCCACTTGAGTCACGTACCCCACGTACAATCCTCAGAATCCGGATCGAATGCGATTATGCTGAAAGTAATGGGAACAGGAAAATTCGCGTTTGCATGCGGTTCTATTATTTCGATTTAAGGAAACTGGATTAAACTTATAATGGGGATGCGCCCTGGCTTTCGTCCTGGCCTTGTGTACCTGCACAATTGAATGGAACCACAGTTGGAGGTGCCCCAAGATTAAACATGCATCTCACTGTGGAAGAGCCAGAGGGAATGAAACCCTCATGATATGATTTGTTGGGGAAAGAAGACACAGAGGTTCAGCCTGGAGAGAGACAGAGAGGGAGCACGAGTTCCTCACTGAAACTGGGCTCTGGTGGAAAGTGGAAAGGCATCTGGTAGGGAGGTCCATATGTTCCCTTCCCCCCCCCCTCATTTGTTTCACATCAAAGCGAATGGGAGGAACTTTGCATCAATGTGAATGGAGCCACTTCAAATGTGCTGGCTTTGAATTCGCTTTGAATCTGTGCCGCCAGCAGACGTGTCTCCAAATCCGCTCCAGAACTTGGAATGAAGGTGCAAAAGCTTTCACTTTGCATGCAAAGGTCGGTCTTCGAATACAGCCAGTATTTGAATCGAATGCAGAGTTTTGAGCCTTTGCGATTCATGCCAATTGAGAAGGTGACAGCCATTTTTCGCCCCTCTTCAGTGTTTGGAAGGAGTTTTTCCCTTGCTCTGCAGTCGCTCTCCAGCCCTGGCAGGCCTCATCTCAACAGCTGCCCGGGATTTGCTAACATGAACGCCCCCATATGCCGGGCAGTCCAACTGGGGAGTGGGAGCTGGGCGGCTCCCACTGAGGCGGGGGCCCTTGAAGGTTCCAGACATGTCCCTTGGAGGGCTTTACGTGTAAGGAGTAGTCTAAGGGATTGTGCCGCTCGAGAGCAGAGATCTGGCCGCAGGCAGAGTGAGCAGCCGAGGACAGAAGTCAAGCCCCGGCCCTGCTGCTGCCACCTCGACTGTGCAGACATGCCGTGGTTTCCCCAGAGGAGCTGCCACTGCCACTGCCACTGCCACTGCCACTGCCACTGCTGTTACTAAACCTGCGCCAGAGTCACAAGGGGCAAAACAGCTGGTGGACGTTTGGGTTTATTAAGATTTCTACCCTGCCCCATTACAAGAAAAACCACAAGAAATAACAAACCCATCAGAAGTGTAAAAGGTGCCTTCAGAAAAGGATGTGCTATTAGAAAGAGGCGCCTTCCGAGAGCCAAGGGTGCTGGGTGCATAAACAAAGCAGGCACTTCCAGGAGGGGGGAGAAACAAGGGTCCTTGGTTGGAAACCTCCCTTGAGTGCCCTGCCCTGTGTTTTCATCCATGGCCCATGGCCCCCCCCCGGTCTGCAGTCCATCATGGTGTTTAAAGTTCTGCTCACACTTAAGGTTGAATCAGAGTGAAAGAAAACATCAGCAAAGTGACAATAAGCTGCTTTCTTTCAGTGTTCAATAACTCAAAGAATTCACCTTTCAGACAGATAATATGGGAAGAAAATTAATGGTCACTTTGCTGATGTTGTGAACCAGTTTGGCCTTGTGGTCAGGATGCCACAGTCATATCTCACAGGTACAGGGTTTGATTCCTCAGTCCTCTACGAAGCCAGCTGGGTGACCTTGGGCTAGTCATAGCTTTCCTCTGAGCTTTCACAACCCCACCAGCCTCATAGGGTGTTTGTTGAGGGGAGAAGAACAGAAGGTTTGTCAGTTGCTTTGGCCGCGTTCCCATTATAAGCTTAATTCAGTTTCCCTAAACCGAAATAACAGAACCGGATGCAAATGCAAATTTGCCCGATCCCATTACTTTCAGCCAGAATCGCGTTCGATCTGGATTCTGAGGTCGTACGTGACTCAAGGGGAGACTCAAGTGGCTACTTTTTAAAAGCTGCTTTTCGGGGCTGCCCTGTCCTCTTCCTCCTGCCGTGAATGTGCCACCCATAAGGGATCCCTTCAGGGAGCCTAGCTGGCTGGCTGAGTGGCTGCCGCTTGCCTGGATGGAGGAAAAACGGCAGCGGGCAGCCAGCAATTCTTTCCCCTCCTCTCCCCATTGCCCAGGGCACACAGCAGCAGCAGCAACTCAAGCCCCCTTGCTTTAAACATTCACACATCTCCCAGAACCCGCAGCTGCTTTCCTTTCTTTTCCCTTTTTTAAAGATCAGAACTTTCAAAATTATGGAGAATTGCAACATTGTTATCAGGTGTGAAGTGGTTAGATTGCTACAGTGTAGCGGCTGCTTTAAGGGGTGGGTTTTTACAGCAAAATCTCTATCTTTGGAAGCAAGCTATTGGGGGAGGGAAACTCTCATCCCTTAACACGGAACGGTTCCCACAGTAAAAAATGTAAAACGAGACCTGTTGAAATGAGGATTAACATTTACAACGCTTTGGGGCAATTTGACACGCGGAAAGCATGTTAAGCCAACCTGACGTGGGAACTGCGAGGATTGAAACCGTTTTGAACCCGAAATAAGCTTATAATGGGTGAGAAAAGTGGGGTAGAAAAGCCAACTCCTACTCCTACTCCTCTACTTCTTCTCTCGCTCTGAAGTTGGATTAAACTTTAGGTATGACTACAGTCTTAAGGCCTTAAAACACCAGGACACGCTGTTCCGTCCACCCCATAAGGGTCAGGGAAAGGTGCTTGGGTGGTGCTTGGGTGGCAATCTGGGAAACAGGTAACATTTAAGTAAGGCTGCAACCTGATTATCATGAAAGCTATTGATGTGGCACATTTCCTTTCTGTTTTCTTGTGGATGAAGGCAAATCTAAAGAAGTTCATGGAGTATGTGCAGACGTTGAACGTCGAGAAGGTCACCAGGTTGCTGGAGAAGGGACTGGACCCCAATTTCCATGACGCGGACACTGGAGGTGAGAAGAGTTCTTTCTTCCAAAGAGAGGCTGAGGCGGCCACCCAGGCGCACGAGCGAAGCTTTGCAGGAGAGGGCTGGAACTAAAGTTCGCGAAGGCTTTTCAGGGTGAACAAGAACAAAGGAAACCATCACTGTTGAGAAGGAACTCAAACATGAGAGCAGCAGAATGCTCCAGATATGAGGAACAGGCAAATCTGCAGATTTATGTGTGCATTGATTTGAATTTCCATCCTGCTCTGTAATGTATGAACAGTTTCAGGGTAAATTCCACTATTTAGAAAAAATAAAATAGAGGGGGGAAATGAGACATGATCCATAAATAAAAATCATTCATACAGTGCAGGCAAAATCAGCCAAGGGAGGTCATCCTTCCTCTCCAGCCAAGAGTCCAACGCAACTGGTTTCAGAAGCCATATAAAGAAGGCGTCCAGTGCCTTTCTTACGGGAAGGTATTCCACAGCCTGGATGTGCTCACCAAGGAGGTGCCTCTTGGACCTCGAGGAAGGTGCCACCACCACCCAGGCCCCTCCATGAGTCTATGTGGGAAGAAGGACACATTAAGGTATTGGATATCAGTTCATATAGGAGGCTGTTTGTGGGTGTTCACACCCTGACTTTGGATTCGTGCACGTCTAACCTGCACGTGTCTTCTGACCGGCGGGATGCATGGTTGGTCAGGAGGCCCCATCAGCAGCCTTGCTATTTCATGTTGTATGAGCTGTAGCTTCCAGACCATCCTCAGCCTCATGAAGGGGACCATGATGGAGACAGCAAGGAGTGGAGAAAGCAGCTACGGTGCTCGCTTCGTGGTTCTGCTTGCGAGTAAGGTAGGGAAGCTGTCCAGAGCCACGGCTGAACACTCCTTGGCCTCTCACCTCTGGTCGCGTTTGGTGAATTCACATTTGACAACCCCTACTCCGAACCTATATTGGACTGGCTCGTAAAAATCAGTTGCCACTGCCGCAACGTTCTTCTGTGTCTTGCCCCAAAATGCAAAGGGGATGAAATTGTTCTGACCCTCCACCCTGTCTGAAATGTCCAGACCAGTCCTACCAGCTGGGGGCCGCTGGATCACAATAGCAGCTCCAGTTCCCAACTGTTTTGTACTGGCAAGAAAAGAAAGCAGTCTGTTGACGAAAGAGGCTGTGGCTTCATCCCAAAGCCTTCTTAAAATGGTGGATTTTGGATCACGGCTTGGGGTGACTGCCCCAGGAGCACTAGGGCGCGGTCCGTTCCAGAGCCCCGAGGGAACTAGGCTGGGGTGGAACAGCACGTGTAGCAGCCCGCATGCCTCTCAGAATCACTGCTGCAGATGGCAAATGCAGGCAGATGTCTGCCACGTAAGACCATAAGGGGATCCCTGCTGGATCAGGCCACAGCCTAGCTAGTCCAGCATCCCGCCTCCCAGCAAATGGCTTAGAGGCATCCCGCCTGTCTCCCCAGCCTGGATGATGCCCCTGGGCATCCATTCTAGTAGCCACTGATAAGTCCCTGGCAAAACATCCAGATGTCTTTTCACCCACTGAGTCTACCCATGACTGCTGGGTACACACTTTTGACCAAAAGGGCAATGCTCCCCTTCAGCGAGCCGCCTCTGGGTGAATAAAGCAACTTGCTCATTCCAGCTAGTACCTTTTACATGCTTTTTAGCTCTTTTTTTCTCAAAGATTCTTCTAAGAAAAGCATGTATAAGCTAACCGATATCAATGTCATATATAGGCTAGGGTCCCATTTGTTAGCTCCAGCTCCTTTCCCAACCTGAGCCATGTGGTTTCCTCTAATGTCAGGTACAAGATGGTATTTGAGAAGGGCACTTGGGATAAAAGACATGGGCAAAGTTTTGCAGACGATTTACATTAACCTTCCTTCCTGGTATCCCGGAAGTTTGAGATAATGGTGCCAAGCTGAGCTGATGCCTGTTATTTCTGTAATTTGGCTACTACCAGCAAAATTAGGCCTTAAGAACATAAGAAGAGCCCTGCTAGATTGGGCCACAGCCCATCTAATCCAGCATCCCATACCATGTAGTGACCCATAAATTGCTTTTGGGCCTCTCAAGCAGAAGACAAGGACAAAGCCTTCACCTGCTCTCAAATTCCAGCAAATGTCCTTTAGAGACAACCTGCCCATCTCCTCAGCCTGGACCATGTACCTGGGTTTCCATTCTAGTAGCCATTGATACACCTGTCATCCATGAATTTGTTTAACCCTTCCTTAAAGCCATCCAGGCTGGTTGCTGTTACCACCTCTTCTGGCAACAAATTCCACAAACCGATGACCCTCTGGGTGAAGAAATACTTCCCCTTGTCTGATCCGACTCTCCTGCCCATCAGCTTCCTCGAGAGCCCCCTGGTTCTAGTGTTGTGTGATTGAGAAGAGAAATTTTCTCACTCCACCTTTTCTATACCATGCATGATTTTATATACGTCACTCAGGTCCCCTCTTAAATGCCGCCTCTCCAGGCTGAAGAGGCCTAGACGTTGCAGCCAGGTTTCGAAAGGGAGGTGTTCCAGACCCTTAATCATTCTGGTTGCCTTCTTTAAGTTGTTCGTCAAATTATTTCTCTGATCAGGCTTGTGAGAAATCCATGGTCCCATAAGTGTACATTTGCTAAGCAGGGCAGCTATACACTAAATATCAAAACTGGGGTGGGTTTTTTTGCTATATTTTCAATTTCGGCACATTCCAGCGTTGACTGGAGGATCAGCAAATCACGATGCCTGGTGACACCCATCCAAGAGCTATTCAAGAAGTTAAAATTAAGATTGTGAACCTCCTAGCAAAAATACGCCCGTTGTCTCTCCACTTGACTTCCTTGATTGCTGGCAGGTAGATAATGTAACGCCAGTTTTTAAAAGGGTTCAAGGAGGAAGCCAGGAAATTATAGGCCTGTCAGCTTAGCATCAGTCCCAGGGAAGAGACTGGAATCCATTATTAAAGATAACCTTGCCAGACATTGGGATCACAGGCCTTGCTCAAAGACAGCCAGGATGGCTTCTGTAAGGGACACCTTGCCTAATTAATCCTGTAGAGTTTTTTGAGGGTGTTACAAAGCACGTGGAGAAAGGTGATTTAGCAGACATCACCTTCATAGAGGTCCAGGAAACTTTTGGTAAAGTCCCTCCTTAAAGACTCCTCTGTAAGCTTAACTGTCATGGAATACAAGGGAAGATCCTGCTACAGATAAGCGATCGGCTAAGGAACAGACAGCATGAGAAAATGGGCTTTTCTCATGATGGGGAGATTAACAGCTGGGGTTGCCCGTGGCTCTGACCTGGACTGTTGCCTTGTAACATATTTCTAGAGGATTTGGAGGCAGGCATGGTCGATGGAACAGCCAAGATTACTGATGAGGCCAAATTACTCAGAGGCAGGTGTTCCTTTGCGTGCTAGGTGCATCCCATTCAAGGGAAATCCAGCCGTGGCATCAGAGACACATGCTCTAGTCACATCACGGTTAGGTTACTCCAATGGACTCTTTGTGGGGTTGCCCTTGAAAAGTATTCTGGGTCCTTGTCCATCGTGGCTTGTTAGAAATTGCTGGGAAGGGTGGACTGGGTGGATCCAGGAAGTGGCGAAACTGATTAGCTGGATCCATTTCAGTGTGAGTTCAGTCCAAGGTTTGGGATGGAATCAGTCTTGGTTGTCCTGTTGCAGGTGATGGAGGGGGTGTGGCTCTGTTGATCCTGCTCGCCAGTGGCTTTGGATACTGCAGGTCACAGTGTCCTCCTGGATCACCTGAGAAGGATGGAGTGGAAGGCACTGTGTTGAAGCGGTTACATTCCTACCTGTTAGGGATGACCTCAGAGAAGAGTGCTGAGCGGCTGGGCCTCAGGGCCTTGGCAGCTGAGCTGCGGGGTTCCCAGGGCAACGTTCTATCCCCGATGCTGCTTAAGATCAGTATAAAGCAGCTGAGAAGAGTCATCAGAAGGCTTGGAGTGAGGAGTCATCAGCTCTGCTTCTCCATTACAACTGAGTCAGGAGAGGAGCTATGATTTATCTTTGGTGTATAACAACTTGGGACCTTTGGATGGGTACTTGGGATGGTGCCTTCTCTGCTTGCAAAACTTCTATGCTGCTGCTGAGGAGACCTGGACAAGATCTATTCCACCACAGCATCCACCTGGGGCTGAAGCTGAATTAGGCCCCAGTTCTGTTATACCTGGATTGCTGGGTCCCACGATTGACTGCTAGGAATGCTGACCATTATCTCCATCTTGTCCACCAACTTAAGCCTTATGGGATAACCTGGCCACAGTGACCCATGCTCTGGTAACCTCCAGATTAGACTACCGTAATGTGTTCTACATGGGGCTGCCCTTGAAAACTCTTCAGAAGGTGGAACTGGTGGTGATGGGAGTTTCTGGCCGGACTCAAATCAGTCTTAAAGGATCTGCACTGGCTACCTATTCACTAACGAGCCCTATTCAAGGTACTGACACATTTAAAGCCCTAAACGGCCTGGGCCTTGGGTCTCTGAAGGAGCGCCTTCTCCCATGTATACCTGCCTGGGCACTGAGATCTCAGGGAGAGGCCCTTCTTGTAGTTCCTTCAGCGGTATGGGGTACAGGGACTTGGAGGAGGGCCTTTTCTGTGGTGGCCCCTAGACTCTAGAACAGCCTCTCTCTTGGGGTTCACCAGGCACCTACACATTACAGTTTCGGGTGCCTGGTGAAACCTATCTTTTTACCCAGGCTTCTGGTGTTTAATTAGCGTCCTCAGGGTGCTGTCCTGTTAGGGAGAGGTGAATATGTTTAAATTGTTTTAATATTCTGTATGTTTTATTTTTATTGTAACCCTCCCTGGGGTCATGTGGTGAAGGGCAGGAAGTGAGTGAGTGAGTGAGTGAGTGAGTGAGTGAGTGAGTGAGTGAGTGAGTGAGTGAGTGAGTGAGTGAGTGAGATTATCGGTTCTATGCCACTGAAATTAAGGGCTAGCTCACTTAATGGTACTGCTTGGCGTCCTTATGAAGGGAAGCTCTCTAAATTCGGTGCTTTCATTTGAAAAAACAGTGCTGGAAAGGGGTTGACACGTAGCATCCTAAGGCAACCTAGTAGTAAGTTGATGTTTTCCCCCAGCTGGCAAATCAAAGAAGTAGAAGCTGAGATCAGAAGCGTTGAATATTGCCTTGTGTGAACCTAGAAAGAGACACTGTTCAGATTTATTGGGCATAAATAAAAGAAGCCTCTCTGCGTCAAAAGATCGCAGGCAAGGTTTTATTTGACATTCTGCAAAGAAGCAAGGATTTGTGGGAATCTTTTTTCCACTCCACGGGGCCTGTTCTGGCAGCTGAAGCTGGGGGGGGGGGGGGGGCTGGAGCTCTTTCCAACACACCTCTGGGCTTTTGTGTTACATCTTCTGCTCAGCCACAGGGGCTACTCCAGAAGTGTCCTGGGTCCATTAGCAGTCATTACACCAGTGCATTCCCAAACTGACCCAGAGGCTGTTCCTTCTCCACGAATAATGCAGGACGGTGCAGATCTCTTACGACTGGGTCCGGCCACCGGAAGCCCGAGGTCTGTCCCTAGAGCGGCAGCTGTCCCCATGGGGTTCCCTGAGCCGCCAAGCAGGGAGGAGCAAGAGGAAAGTCCCGTTCTGAATCTGTTTCCTTTTTTCCCCCCTGGGATGGGGTGGGGCTTGTTCCAGAATGCCCCCTGACCTTGGCCGCCCAGCTGGACTACTCTGTGGAAGTGATTAAAGCCCTGAAGAATGGAGGCGCCCACCTGGACTTCCGGACGCGGGAAGGGATGACGGCGCTCCACAAAGCCGTGCGCTGCAGGAATCACGCTGCCTTGATGGTGAGTCTCCGGCGCCGCTTCCCCTCCCCTCGGCCGCCCTCGGCCCACTTCGTGGCTTGTGGCTCCCTGGCCACCAGCACCACTAGCCGGGGCCCAGGCCTGATGCCTCCCTGTTGCCCCCCAGCTGCGCCTGCATCCAGCCACACCCTGGGGCCTCCAGACTCAAGCCTAGGGATGGGCAAAGGAGCTCCCCTGGCACGGAGAGGGCAGCGGCCTTGGCTGCAGCCGTTCTGCCCAGCGTCCATCCTGGGGGAGAACTCGCAGCGCCTGCCTCAGGCTGAAGGAAACCTCCCTGGTCCATGTTCAGCGTGACTTTGCCTGCACCAAGATGTGCATGGAAACAGCCCTCAAAATGCCTCCTTCTCTACATCTTTCAGGCTAGTTATCCAGGGCCTCAGGCAGACAAAAAGTCACTGTATTGGGAAAGGCGTAAACCAGGAGAGATTTTGTTTTTACAAAAGTAAGCAAATGTCTTCAGGTTGACCTGTAAAGAAACTGGAAGCCAGTGCAAGAGCCAGAGAAAGGGCCCTCAGGGTCTCCGCTCGGTTTCGGGTGCCCTGAACCCTCGGCGGACCTTCCTGCTGCCCCCTGGCTCAGTGAGGCTCAGGGACCGGGGCTGCCACAGCCGACGCCTTCCTTGCCCAGGTGCCTGGCAGGTCGGCCATCAGCCCTGCGGCTGAACCGGAGCCCATCGCCTGGCATCTGCTCCTGCCCTCTCCCCTGAGTGTTTCTGTACAAGGCACGGCAGAGCTTTCCCTGTCCTGGGGGATGCGGAGGTGGGAGGAACCTTAAAGCGTCCAGTATTATGACTGGGACGGCAGATTCACGGGGGCCCCTTAGATGGGCCCTTTCTGTACCTGCTCTTCACAGTGCTGGGGAGAAAGTGCATAGGAGGCTGTTCCTGCACACAGGTGCGTCTGGATGGCATCTGTTCTCTCCTTGCCCTGATGCGTTCGGGCTTTGGGGGGTCCCGGGGGCCTTTGTGCACCCTACCTGCCTGCCCCACGCCCAGCCTTGGGCCCTGACTGTTTCTGCTCAGACGCTGCTAGACCTGGGTGCCTCTACGGACTACAAGGACAGCCGTGGGCTGACGCCTCTCTACCACAGTGCCATGGTTGGCGGGGACCCCTACTGCTGCGAGCTGCTCCTGCACGACTACGCCAAGGTGGGCTGCGTGGATGAGAACGGCTGGCAGGAGATCCACCAGGTGAGCGGCACCCGGGCGGGGGTGGCTGCTGTTGTCCTGGGAGGGGCGGGGGAGGCGGGTGCTCCCTGTGTCGGCTAGGGCAGGGGCTTCTGGGAGGCTGGGCTCCCCCAGGCATTCAGCACGAGGCAAAGCTGTGAGTGTCCAGCTTGACAGGGCTCTTCCACTCCCTGCGCTTCATGCCAGCCTGGGCAGTGCCAGGGCTCACCACCTGGGGCGCATCCCAACAGCTGCTCTTGTGGGGGGGGGAGGGGGCACCAGAGGAGGCCGCGCTCAGCCTCAACAGTTAGGGCAGCCAAAACGCATCCTGCCCGTCGTGACAGGCGTGATAGAGAT
This sequence comes from Aspidoscelis tigris stejnegeri, assembly GCA_023333525.1. Lineage (NCBI taxonomy): Eukaryota > Metazoa > Chordata > Lepidosauria > Squamata > Teiidae > Aspidoscelis > Aspidoscelis tigris. The sequence goes on along the minus strand of JALMGA010000005.1, from coordinate 994,903 downwards.
TGCCTTGGCGGCAGCCATGACTCTACCTTGGCTAATGGCTTGTGGCTGCCAATTGCGTTCCCTGCGCAGAGAAGTGATGGCGGCGGCTCCTGGGGGAGGAGGGGGGTTCTGGGTGGCCCCACACCTCCTGACTCACACCCACCCAGCCTGCACTGCTCAGACCCGTCTTTCTCCCTGCCTTCGCCCACAGGCCTGCCGCTACGGGCATGTCCAGCACCTGGAGCACCTGCTCTTCTACGGCGCTGACATGGCCGCACAGAACGCCTCCGGGAACACTGCCCTCCACGTGTGTGCCCTCTACAACCAGGTGAGCAAACACTCCTACCTGCCCTGTACTTGAGGCCCCGAAAGCATTAGCGGCGATGGATACCTGCGCAGGAGAGCGCCACTCCAGCGGTTCCATCTTGCACCGAGACAGGGCGGTCGGCTTCAGGCTTCAGTCTCTTGCATGGACACACACACGGTATGGCCACTGGCTTGGGCCTACACAAGATGGACTCGTGGAACCTCTCCTACCTGCCTTCCTTCTCAGGCTGTGGTCACACCTAAGGTTGAAGAAAACACATCGGCAAAGTGACCAGTAATTTCCTTTCCACATTGCCTTTCTCAAAGGGGAATTTTCTGAGTTATTTAACCCCGTCTTGTCGTTTTGCTGATGTGTTCTCACTCTGAAAGAGGATGTGGCTAGATTAAACCTTCGGTGTGACCACAGCCGCTGTGAAAGTGGACTGAAGCTGCATTAAACCTTCAGTGTGATCCAAGACTTAGATCCAAGGAAGCATTTCTCGTGGAGAACCTGTGTCTCTTGATGTCTCCCCCTCTGCATTTGCCCAAGAGTTTTGCCGAAGGCAGGATTGCTCTGAAGCCCCTAATCACCAATCCCCAGCCTTTTCCTTCCTGGCATCCACACGTGGAGGGATGCAGAGAATACTGGTCCAAGTGGATACCTTTCCTCCTCCGGGACTGGGATGGATTGAGGGCCCACGCTCGCCCCAGACCAGCCTGACTCTGCTTCCTGGTCCGCCTCTGCGTGATTTGTAGGCCTGAGGGCAATAACTTCTTCTGCGCTCTGGGGAGGCTTTTATAAGCTTCAAGGTGGGCTAAAAAGACAACAGATAAATAAGCGTGGAGCTCCGGGCAGGTGGGCAGTTCTGGTTCAGAGCTCCACCTGGGAGTCTCCATGCAGGGCCAGAGCAGCTCCCAGGTCCATCACAGAGAGCAGCACCAATGCCGTAGAAGGAAGGGCTGGATCGATCCCTAGCTGCCAGGATCTGCCTTCCTTGTCTGCAAGGACAAACGAAGGGCCGGCAAGGGAGCCTGTGTGCCTTGGGCTTCAGCCACGCCAGGCGGTTTGAAGTGGCACCTGCTCTTCTCCAAGGCCCCTAACTGGTGGCAGCATTTTGCCAGGTTAGGTGTAGGGAGTTGAGGGCAGCTGCATCCGGTGCCTTTGGTCTACGCAGCTGAGATGCTTGTTTCTCAGCGTGGGAAACGGTTGTCCTGGCACACCTGGGGCCAGTGGTGGCTTCGCAGCCCACTGGCACTGGGTGCCACCTCAGTTACTCCCCAAAGTTCTGGAAAATAGGCATAGTTTTCCCTGGTATCTGAACAAATCAGGCATAGATATTTGGCAAATCTCATTGGGGGACAATCTTCCACAATTGAGGGGCCACTCAGAGCGTGCTCTGTTCCCAGCCATAGTTTCTCAAAACTCCTCGAGAGAGGGTACAGCCAGGAGGACGTGCCCTGAAGATCTGAGCAGGTGGGCAGGTCAGTAGGGGAGGAGGCGACCCTTAGTGCATTTGGGACCCAAGTTGTAAAGGACTTTATAGGTCAGCACTTTGAGCTTGGCCCAGAAACCAATAGGAAGCAGGCACAGCTCATTAAGGACGGGGGTGGTGGGACTGTGGCTGGAAACACCAGCAGCGCCTGCCTGCCGCCTGCCGCCTGCCTGCTGCGCTAATGGCAGTTTCTGAACAGTCTTCTAGGGTAGGCCCACAGTGGTCCGGTCTGGAAGTTACAAGAGGGTAGACTACTGTGGCCAGTCTGCCCCTGCCCAGAAAGGATTGTACGATGGTGATCCACCAGGAGCTGAATGCAGTTAAGTCTGACCGGGACCGGCTCTAGAATTTTAAGGCAGAGGTGAATCCAAGGTCCCTCCCTCCCAAGGAGGGCAGCCCTATGGAGAACAGGGCATCTCCCTGCCTGGTGGACTTGAGAGCTTGTGCCATGCAGTGTATTTCCTTAGAGTTTCCCAGTGGATCCAGCGGTCACTTCCTTTTGACCCCTTCCTCTCGCCTTCCTTCCCTCTGCCAGGAGAGCTGCGCTCGGGTCCTTTTGTTTCGGGGTGCAAGTAAGGAGATCCGGAACTACAACAGTCAGACGGCGTTTCAGGTAGGCAAGGCGAGGGAGGGGAGGGGAGGGGAGGGGAGGGAGGGGAGGGGAGGGGAGGGAGGGGAAGGGAAGGGTCTCTCTGGCCTCTGCCTCACTCTCGCTCACGCAGCCATGTCTTTCACCCGGAAGAAACACAAAGGTGGAGGCAGAATTTGCTCAGGGAAAGCCGATGCGCAAGAGGGCAGGACTCTCTCTGCTCACGCAAAACCCATAGAGCTAGAAGGACGGGTCAACCCAGAAGGACAGGCCGATGGATGACTTTGGAAATAGCCACCTCATAAGAGATCTCCAAAGAAAGACATCCTTGCGCCCATGACGGGGAGGCCGTCAGCTGGGTTCCTCGGGTTCTGCCTTCCCGGGTGAGGGGGGCTCGTAGCCTACACCCCCCACCCCATCGGGGGTCGCGCATTTGCGCGATTGGCTCCTTACCTGATCGCTGCCGGGCCGCTTCTGGCAGGAGGGTGGCTGGCCAGTGGGAAGCTGCGGCGCACACGCTCACACGGCACGCCGGGCCTCCTGCTGCTAGAAGTGGCCCAGCCACCGCCAGGTAAGCACAGGGTTGCATGCCTGAGACCCAGGGTGGGGTGGGGGGTGTAGGCAGCGGGGTCCCCTGGCCCGAGAAGTTGCAATTGCTGCCAGCTGGTAGCCTCCCCATCCTGGCTCCAGTGGAGCCAATTGGGGAGGCCGGGGGGAGGGCCCAGCTGTCAAAGAGGGAGAGCGTGTGCTCTCCCTCTTTGACAGCTCACCAATGGGTGGGGCCAGTGGGAGGGCCTTCTGAGGCCAGATTGGGATGGGTGCCGATGCGTCCGCACAGCACCCACCCCAATCCGCCTCCGCAATCCAGCCTTGCGCTGGCGCCCCACACGTGTACGGACGTGCAGGGCTTCGAGGATCTGTCCCTATTTGGGACAGATCCTCGGAATAAACGGTTCGCAGCCTGTGCGGAAAGACCCATAGGGGCAGATGGGGTCAGCAGTGAGTTCCTTCTCCTCTAGGATGTGCTTCCCTCCTGGGTGGAGCCAGGATTGCAGGGGAAGCCCCTGATGGCCCTGTGCCTCTTCCGCAGTTTACTGTGGACCCTGCCGAGGTGGAGACTCACTGCTTAAACATCCAAGGGAAACAGTTTTCAATAGGATTCCTTTGCACGAGCAGGAACTCTTATCCCTGCACTTGCCTTGAAGAATCCCAGCAGTAAGGCTGAGTCTGGGACCAAGTGCAGAACCGCTCAGGCCTCTGGCAGAAGGCCCTGGTGGGTGCTAAAGCTCACCCTCGGTGCTGAGTACACTTGGGGGCTTGGCTTTGGGTTGTTGCGTTGAGGAGAGACAGTCCTGATAGGTCACGGTCACCCAGGTAGGACATCGATTTTGGACACCCAAGTGCCTCACATTCCTCACTGTCAAAGGAAGGCCAGGTGGGAAACTTCTTCAGGAGCTGGGCTGGCAAAGTTAGGAGGCCCTTGCTTGTCATAGCTGGGGTTGGCCGCTGGTTGGCCCAGAAGAAGTCCAAAGCACCAAGAGGGACTCCCAGGAGACACGTTCCTGGGCCTGTCAGACATTACAGTGCTCTGTATTTTGTCACCAAGGAGCTTTTGCTCCATGCCAGCCTGGCAAAGCCTGGTTCCTTGAGACATCGGAGGTGGCACACTAAAGCAGCCTTAGGCTGGTTATTGTAGGAGATAAAAATCATCAAAGTGCTGCACAGAGTTGTTGGACGTCGTCTGGGCCAGAGTTTCTCCCTGGGAAGCAGAGAGCAGCAGCACCCAGATTCCACAAGCAATCTAATTCTTGAAAAAATGTGGGAGGCAGAAGAAGCCTGTGGGGTCCAAATGGGCCTGCCTCATAGTGCTTCCGGAGACCTTCTTGGCCCTCACAAGGGGCTCTCTTGATGCCCAGCAGGAGAGTTTGTCCAGCCCTTTGAATACTGATATGAGATCTGCTGTCTTGTAGCCCCCCCTTAATGACAGCAGGATTTCGCGGTCTCCCACATCCATTTCATACTCAAATCTGAACTCATCATCTCTGATCGGTTTCAGTTCCGCTGCGTCAAAAGCAGTTGCTAGCATCTTATCGGTTCTGCTGTCTCCCTTGCCAGGAGAACCTTCTCAGCCCCACAGAGACAAAACCCTGAACTTTGCTGAGTTTCTGATCCATCTCTTAGATTTGCTCTTGGAATTTTTGATGGTCCTGCCAGAGCTCAGTAAAAATCACAAGACAACAACGAGTCTGAGTATTCCAAGGTACCCAGGGAGCTCTGTTTGCTGTTTCTACACCAGCTACTGGAATGATGGCCCACTCTCACCTGGGAAACTTATTGGCCAAATTTGTCCTCGGGTCATCTTGACCTGGCCTTCCTTTAAGCTCACAGATGCTTTGGCTCACTTTGATCAGTGTTGCTTGCAGAGATTCTCAGCGCTTTGCGGTCTCTCCCTTTGCACATACAGGAAACAGAACTTGGAACCTTATCGACCAGATATGTGCCTTTCACAGGAGGCCTCTGTGGCCATTTCTGGATGGACCCTTATTTCAGATTAGGGACTGGTGTAATACACATCTAGGCCTCACAGAAGTGCATGTTAATGCATATCTGTGAGGCCACGCCCATCATTGGTCCACTCTGTTGGCATTAGACGAAGCATGATCATGATTAGGGAGGCCTTAATTGGGGTCACCAGGCCGGCCAGCGGGATCAGCGCCCCGATCCAGAATGTGGGAGACATGAGGAAGGCATGCCTCCTGTGTTCGGGATTACCGGGGGATGTGGCCATGAAGCTGGGCTCCGGCTGCACCTTAGGCTGGTCCAGATAGCCGCACTGCAGATAATGGCCCCAGTTTCCATGGGGAATGCTTAGTGCACTTCCTGGAGCCAGCTGCTAGTATCTTGCAGACAGGACATTCCTTGGGAGAGATGGCCTCCCAGAGACCAGTCTGGGATGGTGATACCCCGGTCCCCAAGAGAACATAAGAACGTAAGAGCAGCAAGCCCGGTCTCTCTTGACCGTGTGGACACTGCCTGTGTTTCTCTCTGCCAGTATCGTCACTGCTGATTGGTCTGAGGGTCAAAATGGAAAGTTCAGCCTTCTGCAGGATGGCGCTGCTTCTCCCGACCTGAGCAGGGCCTCCTGTACCTTGCTTGAAGGATGAACTTGAGGCTGCTACCCCACAAGAGCCCTGAACAGCCGCCCAGTTGACCTAACAGGGCAGCTGCCCCCATCTCTAAGAATCAAGGACTTACACTGTGAACCTTTAGGCCACTGATTCTACCAGAGATCATCCTCAGGGCCTAAGAACACATCAGCAAAGTGGCCAGTAATTTTCTTTCCACATTATCTGTCCCAAAGGGGAATTTTCTGAGCTATTTAACCCTGAAAGAAAACAGCTTGTCTCTTTGCTGAAGTGTTCTCTCCCTCTGAAAGTGGACCGAAGCTGGATTAAACCCTGGCTGTGGTCACACCTAAGGTTTAATCCAGCTTCAATCCACCTTCATCAGCAAAGTGACCAGGAGTTTTCTTTCCGCATTATCCATCCCAAAGGGGAATTTTCTGAGTTATTCGGCACTGAAAGAGAACAGCTTGTCTCTTTGCTGATCTAACTCTGAAAGTGGACTGAAGCTGGATTAAAGCTTAGGTTGGCCACGGCCTTTGCGGCTCCTCTTTCCCATGTGCTCTTGGATTGTGCCTGTGTCTTTTGAGACACACCTTCCAAACCTGGCCACGGTGAGTGCAGAGCGTCCACTGGGCTGGGGCCGTGGGCCTGGGGAAAATCAGCCCGGTCCTTATCTCCAGGCCTTGGCATTCTTATGTTTCACCTCTCGCCATTCTCTATGTTTTATCATAGTTCTTTATCCCCGGGGAACTTCGCCGTCTGTTCTTTACTGGTCTTCAGAGCAGGCGTCTTTGTAATCCGTTCTCTCCCCCTGCTCAGTTCCGTACCTGTGACTCTTGTGCTTTTCAAGGAGGCCTTGGATTCTTTAATAGGCTTTGCCCATCCTCTCATATGCAAGGGAGCTTTACCTCTCGCTGTGCATGAAATAACGCGGTGTGGCTTAATGGAAAGCAAAAACCCATCAAGGGGGAAGAGAACGCAGCCGCTGTGCGCGCACACAGAGCAGCTCAGTGGTGGGAGAGACGCGTCGAGGCCCGAGAGACGCTGCATCACACAAAGTTAACTAAGGGAATTAAAAACACACACATTAGAGTGTGTACTTCATGGAAGCTGATTATTGCCTCTTGAATTGCAGGAGATCGCAGTTTAATGTTGACTAAGCCACAGATAAATGCGCTCTCTGGTCTTGCGCAGGTTGCTCTGAGCCGCTGTGAAGTGGAAGCATTTGTAGCAGGAACAAAATGAAGAAATAATCAAAATAATCAAAAATAAAGCTTCCGATCTGAATTCAAGGTGCTGGTAATAACGTTTAAAGCCCTAAACGGCTTGGGACCTCACTGCGTGAGGGGACCCCTCCTCTTACATAGACCTGCCTGAGGCTTAAGATCTGTGGTAGGGGGGCTTCTCCGTGTCCCACCAGTTAGAGAAATCCGCCGTGTTGGGACGTGGGTGAGGGCCTTCTCAACTGTGGCACCCCACTTATGGGACACCCTTCCCCTGGAGGCCTGATTAGCACCAACTCTCCTAACTTTTAGGCACCAAATAAAGACCTGGCTTTTGATGAAAGCCTTTGGGCACTAATTCACTCCAGCACTATTTTAATCTTAATTTTAACTTTTAACTTTTTAACTAACTATGCTGTTCAGTACTGTTTATTGAGGTATGTATTTAATGTTTTGCTGTATGTGAGTTTTTATTGTAAGCCACCCAGAGATCTTAGGATATGGGGCAGGATATAAACAAACAAACAAACAAAAGAACCAAACTATTAAAACATCACAGTGAAGCCAGGCCCAGCTCAGTGGAAGGAGGGGCATCCTCTGTCTTCTGTTCACGGCCAGGATGACAGGATGCGTCCTCGCAGTCCCATGGAGGGGAATGCTGAGGGGGGCTGTGGTGCCCCTGATGCCCTTGTACGTCCACTGAGCGGTCGCAGGGGCAGCAGTAGCCACAGGGCCACTCTCTGTTGATCTCTCTGCAGTATCTCTGCGAAACTGAAAGGTGCAAAGAAGCGCGTCTGTTAAGCTCAATCTTGTATCCTGACCCTTCCTCCCGTTGCAGGTGGCCATAATCGCGGGGAACTTTGAACTGGCCGAAATAATCAAAACCCACAAAGAGTCCGACGTTGGTGAGTCAGAATCCTTGTCCCTTCCTGGCCTCTTACTTTCTTATCCAACATTCAGCAAAAAATATTTGTATCTGGGTGCAGAGTCAGGTTCCAGGCCGGTTTCCGTTCTGCTTCTCCCATTTCTGATTGTTGCTGCTGTTGTTTCCTTCCTGGACTAAATTGGCCAAATTTGTACCATTTTGCATTCGGATTAAGTGGCTTCTGAGCACATTTCAGGTTCTTAGCCTGTTTCCACAAACTGAGGGCCTTTCCGCCCAGGCCACTGAAAAACAGAGCTAAAAAGATCTGGGTTTTGGCAAACCGTTTTTTCCAAGGATCTGTCCCAAATAGGGACAGATCCTCCAAGCCCCGTGCGTCCGCACACGTGTGGGGCACCAGTGGCACGGCCAGATCGCGGAGCCGGATTGGAATGGAAGATAGCTTCTGGGATGGCAGCCACCAATAGTGTTTGGGGAACACTATTAATTTGCACGTTGCATTTCTGCATTTTTGAGGAAATGGAGTTTAATGGGATTTCAGATCTTCTCATCTGAAAGTATTACATGTCAGTGTTAATATTTCATAGGGTCTCCAGGCAAGTTATAGCAAACACTGTAAAAACAGCCCAAAACAGTCAGTTGAGGGCACAGCCATTGCTTTACTTCATTTCTCTCTTTGCCGTATCTGAGTGAAACTCATGCAGAGGGAGAGACAAAATGGCGCCAGAGATAAAAGCTGATCCAGTGGAGAACTGCAGAGGATAAATATAGAATCATAGAATCAAAGACCGCATGGAGGCCAGAGGGCCAGAGTGAGGCCAATCGGCAGGGCCTGAGACATGGAATCTGTCAGGAGACAAATCAGTGAACAGACTGGTTGAGAGGGAATCTGGTAGAGGAAAAGCAGAGGGCTCATAAAGGATTGTTAAAGGATTGTTTCGCAAGAGAAGAAAGGGGCAACGCAGGCCGCAAGTTGTGAGGGAAAGAGGAATCGCTTCCACCCTTCTTGAGCATAGGTGAGGCCACCGTATCTTGGTGGGTGAAAGGGAACATAAGGACCTAAGAGGAGCCCTGCTGTATCAGGCCACAGACCATCTAGTCCAGCATCCTGTCTCACACAGTGGCCTACCAGGTGCCCATGGGCATCTCAAGCAGAGACAAGGACAAGCCTTCTCCTGCTCTTGAGTCCTTCCAAATGGCCTTAGAGGCATCCTGCTTGTTCCCCAGTCTGAATGATGTACCTGGGCATCCATTCTAGTAGCCACTGATACATCGGTCATCCATGAATTTGTCTAACCCTTCCTTAAAGCCATCCAGGCTGGTTGCTGTTCCCACCTCTTCTGGCAGAAAATTCCATAGGCCGAGGGCCCCTGAGTCTGGCAGGTGCCTGGGGGGCTGAGGAAGGTGTGAGGCTCCATGATGATTTTTCAGAAGACAGGTAGTGAAGAATTGCCTTCTTCCACCTGTTTTTCAAGGGCAGCAACTGAAGTAGCCTAAATGCCCCGTGGAGCCAAAGAAGTACGCATCCTCTGTTTGCGCTTTCATCTCCCTGGCAAAGTGCAAAGAAAGGTGTTTCCAGTGACCACTGGTGGCCTTTGGAGGCTCAGTCCTCCTGCTGCGTTCCTCTTCCAGCGACAGAGTTGCTGCCGCAGTGCGCAGTTGCCTGCCGGGGTCAGGACACCATCAGCTGCAGACTGGACCAGCAGGGGGAATGGGAGTCTCTGCTTAGGAGATGCCACTGCCTTCCCCTCAGTGCGCAACCCTCCCCCATCTGCACGTCTCCAGCATAGCCGAGTTATCCTTCCAGCTCCTTCCAGCTGGGGTGACATTCCAGCACCTTTGCTTGCCACCGCAGCCATTTCTAGGGTCATCCAGCAGCCCTTTGATGTCCCGGCACTAAGGATGTGCGTGAATACCTGTAACATTCAAAATTAGTGTGAATTTGGCCAAATTCGGACATTCGTATTCAAATTGAATGTTTCAATATATTCGTATGAAGCTTCGTTTGGGATTTGTATGGGATACGTATGGGGTCCATATGCATTCATATGGGATTGAATTTGAATTCCACTATTTTCTTGCAAAAGAGCCATTTGCCCACATCCCCAGCCTGTGCCGTAGAAGGTCGGTCAACGGCCACGACGGCCACAGTTTTCCTTCTGACTTGGACGTGTGGGCCTGGGGCATCTCCGGTGCCGTTCTGTCCCCAAGAGCCTGAAGTGAGGCAGCCCAGGAGCGGAGCGGACCTGTTCGCCCCATGAATTCCTCGCAGCCTGCTGGAAGAGGAAGGCATCTTGGTGCAGAGCAGCGTGGCCTTGTGGGCTTTGCTCCCCCTGGGGAGGAGGGAGATTTACGCACAAGTGAGAAGCAGATTGTGTTAATGAGAATGGCGAAATGGCTCTGCTGCCAAAACCAACGTATTAGTTTTTTCCCTTTGAGAGAGAGAGAAAAGGCACAGGCCTCTGGAGGGGCGAGATCAATTACAGACAGGAATGCTGGTTGCTCCCAATCCAAGTGGGTCAGATAGCGCCGGGGAAAAGAACAGGCGACCAGCAGGCCCAGATGGCTGCTCTCTGCAAGCCAAGGACTCGGTTCACAAACAGCCTGAAGCGAAGCGCTCGCAAGGAGCCCGGAACGTCTGCAGGGAAGAGGGGCCGGAGCGGAGGAAGACTTAGAAGTCCAGGTGGGGGAAGGGGATGGCCAGGCCGTGTCCAGAGAGGCGTCGGATACCTCACGGCAGACCCTGAAAAGGGAAAGGGAAGGGGGTCAAAGCAAGGGGGCCTGGAGAGCAGCTCCTGCAGCCTCTTCCTGAAGCGGACGGGGGGAGAGTTGTCTGCTTTTGCCATCATCCACCCTCTCCCGACTCCATCCTGGAGAACCTTGTCCCCTGTGAGCTGGGAAGAGCTGACCCAACAGAGGCCGAAGCGGGGGCGCCTTCAGAGCTCCAGGTGGTTGTCCGCACCACCGTCTCAAAGCCCATGGATCTAGATGCCCCTTACGCCTGGCTTGTTGTTGCCTCTGCATTCTCCCCCCTCCTTTGAACCTGCTTCTTTGGCCATCAGCAAGAACTGCTCGTGTGTGCGCGCAAACACACACACACACCACTCTTTCTCATCCATTGGAAGCAAACCCTCACACCACTGAGCTGCTTTTTAAAGGCAGACGTACCCATTCCAGTTATAATACCCATGCTCCCTTCTCCCCTTATGACAGGCAGGTCTTCCCCAGAAGGGGGTGCTTGTGCCGTTGTGTGCAACGCCATGGAAGTGCCCCAGGGCTCTTTACTTCCCCAGAACAGATGTGGCCCGCCAGGGGTTTCCTTTGGCCTTAGACGGAGATGGGAGGCCTTACTTTGGAGCGAAAGCCCAGTTCGGTTGGGATTTGACAGCATCCTGAGTTCTCAGGAGAAGGTGAATTGCAGAAGGACACACCTCACTGAACCTTGTTGCTATGGCAACCTCTGAGATTCATTTTGCTATAAAAGCCTCGTAGAAACTTTATTTCTTTTCTCCCCTTCCCCCACAAATACAAGAAAACAACCAGCGCTAGGTAGAAGTGTTCTGTGGATTTCCTCTTCCGATTGTGCGGCACGTTGTGGGAACTGCTCCAGACGCGTAGTGTATTTAGCAGCCTTCCCACATTCCCGTGGGATCTCTAGGACTGTTGGTCTGGTCTGACTGATAACAGATTGGAGCTGATCACAAGGGAGGGGAAACACTTGACTGCTCTTGATACAAAAATGCTTCATTGAAATTTTAGTGGCACACAAAGAATAACTTTATTGTAAGAAAAGCAGCAGGAGAAAACACTTTACCTTTTGGGTGAATTGGTCAAAAGGTGATTTGTAGCTATGAAATGCTTGGTAACATGTCACTAAGGGCAAGACACTTTAACCCTTAGAATGTAGTGAGAGGAGGAATCACTGTGGCTGTGGCAGGAACACAGGGTTTCCCAGTGCGCTGGGGGCCAAGAATTCTCATGCTTTCCAGCCAGGGGTAAAGTAAAGGTTTTTGCTGCCTTTCAGACTTTGAGCCAAGTGGCAGAGCATTCCATTCAGTGAATGAGGAAGGGGAAGGGGAGAGAGAATTGGCAAGGCAAGCTACGTGGGAATTTGGGCGGCAGAATTCCGTGCAAAGATAAGGCCAAGTTATAAGTGCTTCTGCGTCTGGGGAGAGTTGGCATCTTGCGTTAGAGCCCCTCAATCCAACAGCTTCTTCCCCTGCGATTGCCCTGTGTACCCGTTCAGTACAGTTGCTGCCCCCCGCACAATATCAGTTATGCCCTCAAAATTAGTTGGGATGAACACACCAAGTCACCATCTCCATTTTGCCTCCACACTGGTAGCTTTTTAAAGCTTTGCCAGTATGCCTGATGATGACCATGCACGGAAAACCACATTGAAACCATCTGGTCATCATCTGGCCCTGCTTGGCCCAACAGCCAATGGGATGTTCTCTCCAAGTAGCTGATGGTGGGAAAGTCATGACTGCTGCACTTGGCTCATTTTCTCCTTCTTGGGTACCACCAAATCATGGCCAACTCCTGCTGACCGCCTAGGCATCTCTGGGTATCTCTGCTCAGTTTTCTTGGCAGAGATACAGAAGTGGTTTGCCATTGCCTATTCCCATGGGGAGGCTGGGGATTGAACCGGTGGCCCTCTGTTTTCCAGGCAGCTTATCCAATCTGCTGTCGCTCAAGGTGAATCTCCCAGTCCCTGTGTGGTTCTTTGCTCTCAGGATGCCCAGAAGCCTGGCTCGTTGGTTTGAGAGCTACCAGACTAAGGCAGAAGCCCTCAGGATCAGAAGCCAGTTCTTCTGTGGCTTTCTGCCCCCTTCTGAATGGATCCCCCCCATAACCCAGACACAGAAATACAAGCTTTCCATCTATTACTGAAGGCCACCCCCCTCCTGAATTGCAGGTGGATAGGTGCTGGCCTGGCTAGTGGGGAACCCCTGGCATGTGTCCTGAAATACCATTTTCTTAGATACTCGGTGATGTAGCCTCTCGGTCAAGGCACCTGGGAAGGACCGTTCCCAGGAGCCTTTGAGGGTCCTTTAAGCAGGCAACGCTAGAGTGGACCGTACGGTACAGTTCCAATGGCACATAGGCGCCCCCTATTGGAATCAGCATGAACTCCTCAGTCTTTGCTGTTTCTCCGATTTTTATGTTCCTGTGGAAGTGAGGTGTGTCTGCGTGTGTTTAGCTGTCAAAGGCAGCTTTGGAATGCCATTTCAGTGGATCACATGCCTAGAAATTTGGGCTACAAACGGAAGAGCATGAATCATTAATGCGTCAGCCAAACAGGGGCAGGCAAGAAGCCTTTCTGGCACATTTCATTGTATTGTGGTGACATTAGAAACGCTTAAACGGAAGCAGCAGCAGAAGAAGAAGAAGGTGGAGACAGAGGCGCTTACTAGCCTTTTAGGGGGATAGCAAGGCTTGCAAAAGGCTTGCAAAAGGACAGCAGTTCCTTCAGTGCCTCCTATCACCCGTCTGGCCTTCTGTAAAGATGGGTGCTTTTTAGCTCCCTTGCAAGACCACGGAGAGGCCCTAGGACCAGACAGGGCTTCGTTATGGGCACCTCTGCATTCATTCCCCGTGACCCAAAGCGCTGGGTCTGGCGCACCCGGAACTGCTGTTCGGACCATGGACAGGCACGGACGGGAAGACTGCTCTCTGCAGAATAGTGCTGATCCACAGTAGCCCCTGCCCCAGAGCCAAGGCCTTCTGCATATGAAGTCCTGTCACTGAGCGAGGTTCTCTCATCGCTGTGGAACATGGACACAACCAAATCCAGTCCCGGTGAAGCCAAAGGCACCTAGGCCATCTGCTTTCACCCTTGGGGGTCCTCCTTTTTTAGACCGGGGCACAAAAATCACGCCGAGCAGCTGGCAAGGCGTAAATCCTGGCCACATCGTATTTACTGTATCTACTCCGGGTCCTCTACTCATCTGCTAGTTGTCAGAGGGTGAAAGGGTTTCCTGGAGCCATTCACGTTCCTCATCTTGCAAAAATCGGGTATGGAGGACTTCAGTTCAGCTGAGACGGAGGGTTAAATCCTTTCTGTCTGCGTGTTGTGGGTCCAATCCACCACCCAGTAGCCCCCATTCAGTGCCACATGAAGATGTGAATTGCATCATAGCCACTTGCAAACCACCATGGCAGCCTAGTGTGCCAAGTGAGAGAGCCCCGGGGACTGTAAATGAAGCACGTGCCCCCCTCCTTCTGCCTGTGGGCTTCAACCTCAAGGCTTCTGGGAAAAACAGGTTTCTGACTCGTCTTCTCTCGTCCGACCAGGCCACATTTTATGAGGTCAGGATGGACCTTAGGGGCTTGGAGGCCTTGAGAGAGACCCAAGATTATGTATTGAGTTGAAGTAACACTATGGGGCTCGCAAGTACTTGCAGTCTATGTATTGGGGGGCCCAGAAGGTGTGTGTGTGTGCATTTATTTTGGGGTAAACATGCATAGCAGCATTATTGACCAGGTTGCCCCATTCCCCAGGAAGGAAAAGCCGGGTCCCAGAGCCCTCTGTGCCCTCTGGGGCTGTAGCAGCTCAACATATGGGCGAAGGAACCCAGGATGGAGCAAACCCCTGGCTTTGTTAAAAAGCAAACCTGTATGTGGCCGGGTAGTATTTCTAGAGGCGCTGGGCTTCTTTGCGCAGGATAATGATGAGACCATTCCGGGCAGCATCGGGCACACTCTGGGGGTTGCTGCCATGTGCCATGATGCTGCCTGCCTTTCTGGACAGCTTTGGAAAAGGACTAAAGGAGAGGAACCCCCAGTGGTGCTTCCTCCAAACCTGGAGGTGATCTGGGCCTAAAGACCCTTCTGGCTCCTGGGAACTGGAGGCGAGGAGGGTGGCCTGCCCTGCCTTCAGGCTTCTCTCTGAGTTGCCCTCTGTGGCAACAGGCTGTGGGCCTGATCCTCTAGAGTTTCCTGGAGCTCAGCACCCTCCTTTTCCCCACTCCTTCCTGCTGCACACTTGCTCCCCATTCTCATTGTAAACTGGGGGGGGGGGGGTGAGCACCACCACTGTGGTCCATCTTCTCCTGAATAGTGGCCCCAGGGGCAGCCTTTCCCATGGCTCCCCACGGCCTTTATGCCCGAGTTCCCGCTGGCACAGGTGCCCCTGCATTTAAGAACTGGCCTGGCAGGGCTACAGCTTAGACTTAGTCCTTGACTTCAGTTCTCTCCTCGGGACGCAGCCCATTTCTGTGGCCGCTCTCCCAGAGGCCTCTGAGGATCGAGAGACACCACAAGCCCAGGCGCCGAGTACGACTGAAGCCCTTTCTGCCCAGTTCTCTCCAGTGGGCCGGTTGGTCCTTCTCTCGCCAACTGTTTCAGCATTGTTTTTGGCTTTGCTTTTGTGCCTTTCATTATAAATGGGATCTTTTATGGACAGGCTGATTAAAGTGTTTAAGATTTGAATCGAAGTGCATTGGAGTTAAGTGAGCCGCCCTCAGGCGCACTGCAGCGCATTGCCCCTTGTTCCATCATCGGCGGTCGGACGGTGGAGTTTGGGCACAGGTTCTCTCCAAGCAACCTCTCCTCTCTGTTCTCCCTTGCAGTGCCTTTTAGAGAAACTCCCAGCTACACGAAGAGGAGACGGATCATCGGCCTGGGCGGCCTCTCCTCCCCCCGCCTGCTGCAGCGGTCTGCTAGCGACAATAACTTGAAGTCCGAGAGCCACCCGTCCTACTCCCCGGTGCCCTCGCTCCGCAGCCTGCCCCAACAGCTGCTGGCTCAGATGCAGGAAGCGGCTGTCGGGGTGGGGCTGGCGGACAGTAGCCTGGTGAGCACGGGCAGCTCCCGGAGCGCCCACAGCCGCTCCCCATCACTGCAGCGAGTGCAGGAAGAGAAAGAGGCCGATGCCCAGACCCTCCGGAGGAGCAGCCGCAGCAAGGCAAGGTGAGAGGGGCCCTGAGGGAGGGAGGGAGGGGGAGGCGAGCGCCCCCTGGCCCACCCAGCAGCAGCCCGCAGGCCCTGGCCGACTTGGCTCCTTCCTGAATGGGACGAGGGCCGTGCTGGCAGCTGCCGGGAGCCAGGCTGGCTCGAGGGCTCAAATGGTGCCCGCTGGTGCCGCCTCAGCCAAGACGCGGGCTGGCTGGGGGGCACCAGCCGTGCTGGACAGCTCCCCTGCTCGCCTGAGGCTCTGCATCTGCTGCTCTCCTTGGCGCCTCTTAGAGCAAGGGAGCTGCCCAGGGTGCTGAAGGGAACCCCACAGGCCTGGCTCCTCTCTCAGAGCATGCTTTGCGATCCCCCGTTTCCCCCACTGTGGCCAGACAGCCTGCCACTCCCCCGTGTTGCTCTGGGCGCTTCCTTCCGTCTGCCGGCTCCTTCCGTTACTGCTCCTCTTGCAAATGCCCGGATGTCAGCCATGCCTCTGCCTGCTTCCCTTTGGAGCCTGCAGGCGGCGATAAGCCGCCAGCATTGCAGTCAACCTGGCACTGTGCTGGATTCCCATAGCGGCAACTTTTTGGGATGCCACTTTGATACCTCAGGCCCGTACTGGGGATGTCATGGGTACGTGCGGTGTTTGTTCTCCATCTGGTCCCAGGAGAATCACAGGCATTCGGGCGCGTCTGGAGGCACCCTAACAGGAACGTCTGTCATTGGCATGGCAACAGCGTCCGTGTCTTGAAAGTGATTCATCTGGCGCTGGCGTTTCTCAGCTCCTTTTCCATGCCTCTCAGTAGCTGCCTCTTCATCTACTTTGTGCAAGCACGGATTCCCGGAGGCTGGTGACGCAGTAGGATTGTGGCTGCCTGGGAGGAGCTGCGGGCGTATTTGCCATGGAGTTAGTTTGTGGGTTTGGCCTAGCCCTAGAGGGATCTCCAAAGCCTGTCTTCGGCCTCTGTGCAGCGGGCAGGGTGGGGAGGAGGAGAGCCTTTGCAGGAACGATTGGAGAAACTGGGGATGGCATTTTCAAGGCAGTGGCAGACACAGTGACCAGCATGGACATTCTGGGTACCTTCGGAGAGTACATCGTTCAGGCAGCTCAGTCCTGTGCTCCAGGGGTTGAACCAGAGCAGAGAGTCCCGGGGCACGAGTCCCCGCTTGGTCACGAAAGCCCCAGTGCCCTCGCCTCTGAGCCCAGCCTGCCTTGTGAATGCCTGCAGGAAGAGTCTCTGGGGGGAGTCAGGATCCAGGAGCCGCACCCTGGGAGACGACAGATGCTTCTTAGCCAAGGTGTTGCAGAGAGCCTGGCTGGGGCAGGATGCTGCCGGGATCCGGAGTCCCAAACCACAAGCGTGGCTTTCAGGGTTCACTTGCCGTACTCCTGCCCCTCACTGACACTCCAGGGCGGCAGACAGGGAGGAAAAGAGGGGAGTAACATGGAACAGCCATGAAGCGACTGTGGGGGCTTGGGGGTTACGAGCAGCCAGAAGAAGGCCTTCCTTCCCTTGAATAATTCTCTGCAAGGTCAGCAGTTGCTCTTCGGCTTTGCTTGCTTTTTCTCTCAGAAGTTGCTACTTGACCAGGTGCGTCACTTCAGCGTCAAAGGTTAACGCATGGCCGCCCTTGGCCTGGCCCCTCACTGCCCTCTCTGACTTGACAGGCCTCTGTGAGCAATTCACAGAAAGCTTAGGGGTGTCGGGCCAGCTGAGGCCCCTGAGATCCGCTGTGCATGTGGGTTTCTGGGGGCCTCCAGAGGATGGGAATGGAGCCGTCCGGCTTCTCACACGCCGTCTTCGCTTAGCATCTCCAGCGCTCAAGGGGCCTTCTGGGTCAGAGGCCGCATTCCTGGGAGTCTCTGTGCTGCAAGGGGCAGATATGAAGTGGGCCTGAAGTTCTCCAGCCTTTCTGAGCGAGCCAAGTCCAGCAGGCGGACTAAGGGCCTCCCTGGTGTGGTCCCTGGGAGGGAGGGGGGCGCTTAGTGCTCTTGCTGTTCCGGTACAGCAGGGCAGAATTGCCCAGGGAGAGACTCCTTGGAGGAGGAAGTGGACCAGATGAGGCTCACAGGGCACCCTGTATTAGTTGTTCCTCCGTGTGTGTCCTTATCCCTCCATATAGCTGAGGGGCTCAGGGTGAGCTGCCATGATCAGAACAAATTAGAAGAACCCACTAAGAGCAGTGCCTGAGCGTGGGAGGAGAAGGTGCTTCTGAGCCAGAGGCCAGGGCGAAAAGGGGCATCTTTACCAGTCTTCTAAGCGCATATACGGACAGCGCGTTGCCCACGCCAGCAGGGAAACAGTTCTGCTATGGTCCTTGCTGCACGATATTCCCCTGGGGAAGAAAGGAAGAGTCCCAGAGTGGCCCGATCTGGAGCCCTGCAGGAAGGCTTCTGGATATGTGAAAGAGATCTAAGAGGAGAAGGTGCTCACTTCTTGCAGCCTGCCTGGAGAGATCCATGCCATCTCCTTGGCAACGATACAGAAATGCCTTTTACTTCCAAGTCTAAGGAACAGCTCCTTGTATGCCCAGGTTGTATGCCCATCCAAGGACCAGCCAAGCCAGACCCTCTGAGCTTCCAAGATAGAAAAGCACAACAGGAGGCAGCCCAGGGCGCTTCTGAGGCCATCTGCTGGGACTCGAGAGCAGGAGAAGGTTTGTCCTTGTCTCTGCTTGAGATGCCCGTGAGCATTTGGTGGGCCACTGTGTGCGACAGGATGCTGGACTAGATGGGCTGTGGCCTGATCCAGCGAGGCTTCTCTTATGTTCTTATGTAGAGGCTGAATGAGGCTGCTAAAACTAAGAAAAGAACCAGAATTAAAATGCTGTGCAGTTGACGCCTGGATTTCTTTTTCTCCTAAACCGGGGGCCTGTTTGCACTTGGCCTTTTTCTGGAGCGCATCTCAGGACAGGGGCCTGTTGTCCACACGCTAATTGCAGACTCTCGCAGGCCTCACCTGGGGCCTCCTGTAGCCTGCACTTGCATGTGGACAGCAGGCCCCTATTCTGGGACGTATTCCAGAATAAAGCCAAGTGCAAACAGGCCCCTGGTTGCTAACTTTTGGGTTCCCTGTTAAAAAAGCCAAAGTCAGTCCTATGAGCCTAGTGTCCCTGGCACTGAGTGGACGTTGCTGGCACCCAGAAGTGCAGTTCTTTCTTTGCCTAAGCAGTTCCCCTGTGCTTGGGGGGCAGGAACTTCCATGCAGAAGCAGGAAGGAATCAAAGGACGGGGTAAGTTTTGTGTTTGCGGCAGGTGGGATGCTCATCTGCCTCTTTAGAAGGAGATGGTGGAGGAAGCCGTGCCCGTGTCCTCTCAACAAAGACACGGGGCTCATCCTGCGATGGGCACCAGGCTCAGGCAGCGGTTGCTGGGTTAAACAAGGGCACGAAACCCACCCTTGCCCTTGGGAGCCCCACAGGCGGCGTTGGGCCAGCCCCTGCCTCCCATCCTACCTAGATTTCCTTCCTGCTTGCAAATAGTGCCGTGCAAATCATAGAATCTGTATCTGTTGCATAAAGCAAGAGACGGAACTTCTTTACCCAGACGTGAGAGCAGCAGATGCGTTGCTGGGGGCGCCGGGTTGGGCCTGCAGCCTCCGAGAAGACTCTGTGCAATCCCAGAATGTTCAGTCCCCAGTGTTTAGAACTGCAGCCTTTCTGGCACGGGGCTCCCTGAGCTGAGAAGCATCAAGAAGCAGCCAGGGAGAAGAGCTTGTGGAACTGAATCATTCTGGCTCCTGCCCTGTATTTTACCCTCACAGCAGCCCTGCGAGGCGGGCAAGTGAGCCAGGCCAGGCCCACCCAGGGACTTCCCTGTCTTAGCCACCAGCTCTTCAGTAAGGCCAGTCTGGACCCTTTGCTGGCAAAGACGTCTTTGGGGCCGCACCAGAGGCCAGGCAGGTACGTCTCCAGAGAGCCCCTTATCTCCCTGAGGGCCCAGACGAGCCCCATGCCCTGCAGCTCTGTTCCAGCGAGCAGAAGCCTCCTAGGTTTCTGGGGTCTGCACAACCAGAAGCTTCACCCCCAAGCAAGCGGAAGGGAGGGGTGGCAGTGCCCGGCTGCCGGGGCCTCCACCCCAAGGGCAGGTCAGGGTGAAACGGCGCCTCCGGGGCCGTCCAAACCTCACTGGTTCCTGGCTTGTGGCAGGCTCAGGAGCGGCACCTTCAGAGCCCCGGCAGGTTCTTGACTTGGCATCAGGGCTCTTTCCGTCTCTCGTGGTTCTGCTTTTCAGCTTGGAAGCCTCTCGGTTCTTGTGCACCAAAAATGGCTCCTCTCACTGGCACCAGGTTTTAAAGTGCTGATGCATCCTTTTAGGGAACCGAATCCTTGAGAGTCGGGTCCCGCTTTCTTTTTGGAAATCACATTGTCTCTTCATCCCCAGGTGTGGAACAGGCAGGATATTTTGGATTTTGCTGCTGCCTATGGCCATGCCACCCTGAACACGCCTGATCTTGTTTGATCTTGGAAGCTAAGCAGGGTCGGGCCTGGTTAGTACTTGGACGGGAGACCACTTGGGAATACCGGGTGCTGTAGGCTAATCTCAGGAGGATTTTGCTGCCTGGCCTGGTGATGCGCAGGTGGGGCACCCTTTTCCCTTAAGGGTCAGGTGCAGAGACCCTGCGCTTGCATTGGAACGGGACTGGCCGACAACCAGAATGGAACGCATCTCAGCAACAGACCAGAGAGGCGTGCTGAATCTCTGAAGGAGTATTTCAGAGCGCCTGTCCCCACGTGAACGGGCCGCTCTCGTCTCAGATGCCATCAAATTCATTTCTTTCTAACCACCTTTCCTTTTTCTGGAGGGTTTCTGTAAGGCAATTACCTCTCTTCCCCCAGATCTGAGCGTGCTTGTTTATGACCGAGCCTCTTCCAAAAACCTTGGGATTTTATGTTTAATATTCTTTGACCTCTCCCTGGCGGTTCAGCCATAATCAAGTGCTTGTCTCTGGCTGTTTATGCATCCTATTAGTCATGTGAATTAATTTGCTCACCCACCCGGAATCCATTTATTGAGTGCCTGCACCACGATTCCAAAGGCAGCCTCGGACCGCGCTGAGGCACTTGCTGGAGCCCTGAATATTCACAGCGGAAAGAGCAGCCAGAGCTGCATTATAAAATACACCGGCAGCCCCTGCTTTTGTAGGAGTTACTGGGGGGGGGGAGTGTAGAAGCCCCCCCTGCACCAACCCCTCCCTTTTCTTAGCCGCCTTGCAGGCTTCTCCAGCGCAGCTCCCGGCTCCCCTGATTGATTCTCCAGTTGGGTCAGGGCTTCAGGGCCAGGAATCTTAACACAATTAATGGCTAATACAATATATGAATGGGTATTATTATTTAATATTAGGGCTGTCATCCAATAAAGGGTATCTTAGTTGATTAACTGAATGAGTTTTGCACACTTCGTCAGTGAATTAAATCTGAATAGATTGGCGTGACAGCAAAAACAAGAGCTCTGAGCGGCTGGACGAGAAGCGGCCGGACTAGTCCAAGGCAGCAGCGCTGGGCCACAGGGAACACGTTCAGACCCATGAAGGCTGCTTCTAGGGCGCCCAGCATTGCTCTGACCCTCCTTGTCCTGATCGTAAGAACAGCGCTACCCACAGCTGTGCCAGCTCTAGGGCTGCCTGAGTTTCAGGGCACGCTGGAAATCCAGGGTGGGTGGGTGTGGCAATGTGGGCACAGTGAAGGGCTTTGCCAAGTCTTTGCTTGGAGCGGGTTCCATCGTAGACGGAGATGTGGCCAGCCCTTTTGTGTCCGTCATGGGGCCAAGAGCCCCCAGAGGAGGAGGCAGCATTACGTAGAGGAGACTTGGGGGGGGCTGGTGGGGAGGCTGCGATCAGAGCCCGGTGGGCGCTCCTCGGGTCCTTTTCCTGGGCTTCCCTGGGGAGCCGAGCAGGTTGGGCTCCGGGAGAAGAGGCTGCAGGACTAGATGGGCCATTAGTCACTGCAATGCTCAACTTCCCCTCTAACTGCCCAAAGAGAGCGGCACATTATGATGGTCAGGAGCAGCATTTGGAGACACTTGCAAGCAATTCCTGGCTGGAGCCTAAAAACACACCTTCTGTTAGAGGCCAGGCTGAAGTGGGCTGCTTCCTCCCTCCACCTGCAGCGAGGAGGCTAGGCGGGATCTTGGGCTCGGGCCACGCAGCCTCCACCCTTTTTCTGAGTCCTTCCAGGCCTGTCTCCTGCAAACCCGCTGCTTGCGATGCCTCTGAGGGGCATGGGAGGAAGAGCCCTTTCCCTTGTCAACCTGAGGATATAGGGCAGTTGTCCCAGTGGTCGGCCAGCTGGCCACACAAGAACATCTCCCAGCAGGAAATGAGTTCACATCTGGCTCTGCTCACCGTCTCCCAGCAGCTGACCTTCTCAGGCAGACCATTGCTCACCTGTCTCCCAACACCCAGCCATTAAGACCAGGGGGAGAGGCCATGCGTATAGTCCCACCATCCTTAGGAGGTGTAAGGAGATGGCGCATGAGGGGGCGTTTTCTCTGATGGCCCCCAGGCTTTGGAATAGCCTCCCAATGTGTTAAAACACCCCTGTTTGCTCAGCCTTTGAATGGAGCTCTGCCTGGGCAGATGGGTGGTGTTTTAAGCACATTTTACTCTGTTTTGACGGCCAACAGGGCTAGTGGCCACCGCTATTGCTCTCTGCCATGCATTGGCCAAGCTGCCCTTCTAGCAGCAAGCAATTGTGGGAGCGAACTCCGTGCCCTTTCCCTCTCCTCTTCCCTGTGGGTGCAGGAGGCGCCTTGCTGGGTTGCGCCAGTCAGCCTCGGAGGAAGCGCCGTCTGTCCCCACAATGGCAGTTGGTTGCACCTGGACGCTCACGTGCCGCCAACTGCCCATGGATGTCCGTGAGAACCCCGTCACCTCACCAGCCTCGGGTTTAGCATTTACCTTCCCCAAACACACTGGTGGCCTGTTGCTGCCACTGCAGCTGTTGAACCAGGCTCGGCCTTAGCAGAGGTGGCCCCACAGGGCCTCTGAGATCGGCCAGAGGCGAAGTGGCCTTTGGCAGTTGCAGGTCGTGCCTGGGGGCTGAAGCTGCACACCGTGAGGGGGTTTTGGGGCTTACAGCACTGGGGGGTCAAACGCTGACCGAGGTGCTTGTGGGGGGGCTGTGAGGAGGGGCTTGGGTCCCATTGATGCAACAGGGTTGGATTTAAAACCGTTCCTCGCCCACAGGTAACAGCCGTGAAGAAATCATCTTATACAAAATAGAGTAGAACATCGCATCACGCGGAAAAGTATTAGGTTGCTATTTTCCCCCTACAACTTTAATGTTTTAACATAAGAAAAAAATGTTCTGTGTTTTGTTTTGCAAATACGCTCTTGCTTCTGTCCCCCCCCCCTTTTCATAGACCCCTCTACTTAAAGCCGTATTTACAAGGCACGTTTCTCATCGGTGGGGCGTTGCTGATTCACTCCTGCCTGGGAAAAACTGCGTAGAACGGGGGGGGGGGGGATCCTGCCTCTTGCGTGGGATGCAGGGCCTCTTGGACTCCACTCCAGCACGCCAGGGAGGAGTTTTGCTATTTTTTTGAAGTGTAGTCTGTGGATGCTGCATTTGAATACAATGCATAATAAAGGATATACCTTGGGTGGATGATGGGATGCACCTTGCCCTGAGATCTCTTTGGTGCAAGGCGAGCCAGAGACAGTCCCGGCTTGGTTCTGCGCCCTACGGAGCGCCTCGAAGTGATGGCGCCCACACCTGGGTGCCCGTGGATGTGGGTGCACAGGCTTGGCTGCTTTTCAGGGGAGCAGGGCAGATGCGGAAGGAGGGAGGGAACCCTCTGCCTGCCTGCCTGCCTGCCCTGGCAGCTGAGGAGGCACTAATTGGTCCTAATCAGCAGAGGCCTCTGTTTCTCTCCATTGCTGGGCCAGGACAGAAAGGGAAGATCAGAGGCCGTTTAGCAGAGGCACCAGGCAGGTTCTCCAGAGCGGAGGAAGGGGCCAGAGGTCAGAACTGGCTCCACCTGCATCTTCAGCATTGTCCACACTCTGGCCCCCGGGGGCATCGGTTGAAGGTCAGGCTGGCTTACGGATCCTTGGACGTGGACTGCTCTCTTCGTACAGTTTGCGCCTCCAGCACAGCAGCCGGAAACAGGGATCCCAAGCCACGTGCTCCCCGCCTCCTGTCCCCAAACTCTAAGAATCACCCCTCTTCTGCCACCCCGGGAGAAACACAAACTGAGGGCCACTCTCAGGGCCCTTAAGAGATACGTCCCTTTGTCTTTCCTGCATCGGCGTGCTGATAGTTTTTTTCAAATCGGCTACTAACACACTGTCAGAGCAATCGAGTAACAATAATCCTTAATCACACATAAAATTCCAATTCCACAGCCGCCCCGCAAAGCCCCTTCCTGCCAGCAGCCCACATGCAAGGGAGGTCTGCTCCTGGCTCAAAACTACCAGAGATTTCTTGCTGTCTTTCTTCCTCTCGGCCTTCCTTGGTCCCTAATGGAGCAGCTTCTGCCGGAAGAAAGCCCTTTCGTTTTAGGGATGGCTTCCAAGATCAGATTCCAGACGAGGGCCTCTCCTAACTGTGCCCCTCACACTTGTCTTCCCTCTGCAATTTATTCAGCGGTGAAGAGTTCCCATAATTTTCTTTAGAACAAACCCTTGTCTGAGGCAATTTCTAATTGCGTTGCCTGAATCATGAATTTCATTCACTTTTTCTTCCTTATTTTTGGATTAAATTTATTAAAGGCTGAGAATAAGCCCAACTCAGTGTTTAATTTGCAAGATATTTGGGAAGTTTCATTCAGCTCTTTTTATGCCTGGTTCCAAAACCTATTTACTCTAACGCAAAATCGCCATGTATGAACCAAAGCCGTTTCCTCAGTATCCCCACCAACACTTTGACAAGAGAGAGTTATTTATTTTTCCTAAATTACTAGCTGTTAAAATCCACTCTCCAAAAGAAAATCTGCCCAAGACGGTTTACAACAAACAGAAAATAAACGATGCAAAATAATGATCAAAACATTATAATAAAAATACATTTTAAAACCATACAAAACATACAAAACATTGCAGCTGACCGAAGGCCCCGGTCCCTCAGAGTTGCCTCCTCCGAGATGTCTGTGCCCAGCCAGGCTGGAGAGTCACCCGAGGGCAGAGCGGTCTAGGCTGCCGCCACTAGAGCACCCCCAGGAGAGACGGCACGGTTCTCCTCCGGCAGGGCTGCCTGCTCTTTAGACACCAAGAGTCAAGCTTGGCTCAGGAGCACCTTGACCTTGACCTTCCGAGATAATGGGGAACAGGTCTCCATGGCTATTTGCCCTGTGGCCGTCCTCGCAGATGTTTGAGGGTTTTGGTGTTTCTGTTACCTGCAGATCCCAAGATAATTGAAATCACTTCTTATCACTTTTCTGAAATGCTTTGCTCTCTTTCGGGAGAGCTTCGTCTCCCTTTTCTGCTAGACTAGTGGCCTCCCAAAACAATATGGGTTTTATTCTGTTCTCTGGCGCTTTTTCACCCGGAACATTCAAGTTCCTTCTCTTGGATTCCTGTGTAAATACTTTTCCCTTCTGTGTCTCCTCCTGGTTTTGAGTAAGTTCCCTTGTCGGTGGCTGCCCAGGAGCCGTGAGAGCGATTCCTGCCAAGACAAACGTAGTTTCCTGCATGCCAGGTTGAGCCGAGGTGGATCCCAGAAAACCATCCTCGGGCCCAAAAACCGGAGTCGGGGCCCAGCAGCCTGTTATTTCGGCAGCCCTGGCCCCTCTCACCTCCTGAATGCAATTTCTCTTCCTAGACTGGGGAGCGACGGGATATAATAGGCCCTGTTCCAAGACCAGGAAATGAGATTTCAGAACTTGAGTTGTATCAGCCGCTTGAGCCAATTTAGTGCCATTAACTGCCGTGGGACAAAATGGTGTGTGAGTCGCCTGCACGTCGCGCTGGAGGCCAGGATCACACGAGCGCAGGAAACTGTTTATGGGCATTTTTCTAATTTAATTCATGCCCATTGCCAGTCTCTTCCTTTCCATTCCAGTGCCCCCCATACGTGGGGCAGAAGGAAGAGTGGCTGGCTGGCTGGCTGGCTGCTCATGCGCCACCCCAGCCTGCTCCCTCCCACCCTCCCCCCGGACGCAGTGCCAGCAGGAGAAGCGTGGCATTTGAGAGGCAGCAGCTAATGGCTTCTGGTTTGGCCTTCTTCCCTTTCTTCTCTCGGCTGTGCTGATTTTATCACACTCTGAAACATAGGCTGTTATTTTCCCCCGTTAAGAGGCCATTTCAATGAAATGCATTTCACATGTTTCATGATTGTGGTTCACCACGTGGAGCACGAGGCCTTTCTTGTGCCTGCCTCTTGCCCCTCAGGCATCCCAGACGTTGCCCACGATGCCCCCTGTGAGGCGTGTTTGCTTGCTTGTTTGGATTTCTATCCCACCGTACGACCATTGCTCTCAGGCTACACTACAACCATTACACAAACCCAGGCTGTGGTCACTCCTGAGGTTTAATCAGCACAGTGACCGGTCATTCCCTTTCCACATTGTCCGTCCCAAAGGCGAATTTTCAGAGTTATTTAACACTGAAAAAAAAACAGCGTGACTTTGCTGAAAGTGGCCTGAAGCTGGATTAGACCTTAAGTATGACCACAGCCCCTGAGTAAAATATGAACTCACCCAGACGGCAACTACAGATATACAAAGGGGTCTGAACACCTCAGAGCAGAGGTCGTTCCGCAGACTGGGGGATACCGCAGAAAAGGCCCTCTCGTGAAAGGAATGGATCACTGTGGTCAAGCTGTCTCTGGCCCAAAGGGGCCATAGTTGGCAAATGGGCTTAAGTTCGAGGTAGGCCTTGCTGGCCACTGCCGCCACCTCAGCCTCCAGTAACAGCAACAGGTCCAGGGGTGTCCTCAGTAAGGGAAACACAAGCCCATCAAGATGTCTTCTCACTCCTTGAGCCCCTGAGACACAGCCACCCTGTCTTGTCCTGATTCAGGCTCATCCTGTTGGTCCACCTCCAGGCAACAACCAAAGAGGCCAACTGCCTCTCCTAATTCAGAGGAAAGGAGAGAGAGCCCTGAGTGTATTCAGGAGGGCACAAAGCCTTTGCTTCCACCTCCCAGTGCCTTTCCAGGAGGATTGCATGATCAGTTGTATCAGAAGCTGCCAAAGGATCAAGGAGAACACCCGATTAGCATTGCTCATGTCCTTCCCCTGATAAAGATCATCAGCCAGGGCAATCAGAGCCAGTAACAGCCCAGCGGTTGGTCAGACCTGGCACCTGCTACCAGCAGCCAGCAGCTCCACAAAGGGCGTGTTCTAGCTCTGCATTTCCAGCCCCTTCTTACGGCTGAGCCAGTGAGGACTAGAAGGCCTGAACCACATCCAGGCTGTTCCTGCTGGGAGAAGTGGAGGAGGCCGCCCAGGCTTGCAGAGAGAAAAGCAGACAGTACAGAGCCCTGGAGAATGATCTCCAAGGAGAGCCCCTGGGCTTTCAGATCTGCCTGTCCTCAGCTCGTCCTAAGGGTCCGTTCAGGACCCTTTTGTGTTTGTGACAGGAAAGGGGATAGGGACACTCTCCACGATCAGACCCCCCCCCCACTGCCCCTGCCCCCCTTGGGTATTCCGTGTAGAGCCCGGCTGGGATCCTTGCATGCTGAAGCACTCCAGGCTCCGGTTCCTTGGAGGTCGGGTTCACTGACCTCCATCTTCTCCAGGCACCAGGAGAGAGCGGCTCAGAGGTGGCCGGGGCTGATGACTTTTGTCACCCAACAGGATCAGAGGCTGGAACTTTAGGCGAGGCCCTGAAATACCTCCCAGCCACACAGAGTTCGATGGGTGATCCTGTCCCTCTGCCTCAGCCGAGCACGGAGGGGGACCAAGGGGCCACTTGAACTCCTCACGGGAGGAGTTTGGGGAAAGGAGAGAACCTGCCAATCTACATGCCTCCTTTCGCTTGTATCCTTCTAGGCTGAAGAGCCTTTCCTCATAGGGAGACCCTCCTTCAGCCTGCTGTGCTTCTTTCAACCTTCCCAACTTTGTCACATCGTTTCTGAGATGTGCAGAATCCCAGACCCAGGCGCACCACTGGCTTCTATGACAGCCTTATGCTATCAGCCTCTGTTTTCAACAGCATGTTCAAGAGCCTGAACGTACTACAGGCCTTTCAAATAGCAGATCCTCACGCTGCCGACACGTCCCTTGAACCGCCTTGCGTTCCTTCGAGATTTCTTTCCTAGGCAGACACAGTCAGCCCCAGTCCTATGGGCAGCTAGGAGGATCCTTCGCTCCCCTGTGCATCGCCTGGCATATGACCACAGGGTGCCCAGTCCCTGGATGGGCAGAGATCCCTTTGGGGTGGTGCAGAAAGGCCTCGTGGACCTCTTCTGGCTCACCTGCCAAAATCCACATCGTACAGGCCCCTGGATCAGTGACTTGCCCTGGCAGAGCAGGCCTGCAAGTTCCCCTGCTCTTTAGTTTCCCACAGGAGACAATTACAGGTATAATAGGCATTTGTGCTACATGGTAGCTTGTGAGACTCAGCCCACTGATCTGAAGACGAACGGCTGTCGTCTTGTTGAAGCGCAGCAGTCGCTGCTGGCCACGCCGTTCTGAGTGTCGCCGTACCACAGATTTCTACAATCAGCATAATGACAGAACATAAGAACATAAGAGAAGCCTTGCTGGATCAGGCCACAGCCCATCTAGTCCAGCATCCTGTCGCACACAGTGGCCCACCAAATGCTCATGGGCATCTCAAGCAGAGACAAGGACAAACCCTCCCCTGCTCTCGAGTCCCAGCAGATGGCCCCAAAAGCGCCCCAGTTCCTCCCCCCCCCTCAGCCTGAAGGATGCACCTAGGCATTCGTTCTAGTAGCCATTGATACATCTGTCGTCCATAAATTTGTCTAACCCTACCTTAAAGCCATCCAGACTGGTAGCTGTCACCACCTCTTCCGGCAGCACATTCCATAAGCCGATGACCCTCTGGGTGAAGAAATACTTCCCCCTGTCAGACCTTATTCTCCTACCCATCAGCTTCATAGATGTCCCCTGGTTCTAGTGTTGTGCGATAGAGAAAAGAAATTTTCTCTATCCACCCTTTCTATACCGTGCATAATTTTATATACTTCAATCAGGTCCCCTCTCAAACGCCGTCTCTCCAGACTGAAGAGGCCTAGGCGTTGCAGCCTGGTTTCGTAAGGGAGCTCTGTCTTCGGTCCCTTTTGCAGTGGCCCATAATGCACTTGGGTCCGTGAGTTTATGGAAATGTCCACTTGGACCGCAAGACTCCAGCTCAGTCTCCTTTGCCGTTCCCTTGCTTCAGGGTGGGCGGCCTGAGCTGGGCTCTACACCTGCTCATGCTTACGGTGGAGGCTGGCTTGCAGAGAGGCCCGTGCAGGTCACCTCTTCGTCTCACAAACGTTGTGATAGGAAACTTCTGGCCAACGGAGTGAAGGGGATTCCTGCTCCTCTGGGGCTTGAACCCAGATAAACGCCCCCCAGTGAACTGCGAGGCATTGCACGTAGTTGGGGGCCCTCACGCATAATCCCTGTGCTGGGAAAAGAAGGAAAAACAGGAGCCTTTGCTAGTTCCGGACCTCTGTGCAAACTTTATAGCTACCTCAGCCTGAACGGTTTGATGACGTGGACAGTTTGATCGGCCCCATCAGACCGATGTTGATCTTCAGAACCTGTGTGGATCGTAGTCTGTGAGCCTGCTTTGAGGGTGCTTAATCCGGAAAAGGTGGGGAGTTATTCTGGGGCACCTAAACATCCTGCCGTGAAAGGTGAGATGTCAGGCGAGGGGTCGCCAACCCAGGAGAACGCCTCGTGGCCTAAGAGAAGGTGCTCTCATCCGTGGCCGTTTTCTCCTGCGAGTTCATTTCTAAAAAGCCGCTCAGATTCATCCACATGCCTGGCAGCCTTTCACATGTTGCATTCGCTGTTCCACACGCTGTCTTCAATCTGCTTGTTAGAATGAGAACAAGGGGAGGATTTTTGTTCCATTTTTCCCCCTGCCCTGTCGAAGGGAACTCTTTGAGCCCCGGAGGTAAACCTCTTCTGTGGTGAAGGACATGGTGGAGAAATGTCATCAGCTGGTTCAGCTCTCGGCGTCACTCGCGCGTCGTGCTCAGAAGTGGCTCCCCAGCTGGCTACCCTTGGTCCGTTGACCTATCCCTGTTTGGAGCAGAACTCCTGATGAAAGGCTGCAGACCTTGGAAAGCGCCGGGAAACGGCTTCAGCAGTGGCAAGTCTCGGCTGTGGGGCTTTTCCTCACGTGGCGAAGGCGCGTTTTCCGCCTGCCTGAAGGCAGACCGGATCCGCCCATCCAGGGCACCATCCAGGCCCAAGTTCCTGGCAATGGCAACTAAGCCGAAGAACCGAACGGGGCCCTGGGGTAACAGGGTCAGCACAGTTTTCATCCTGAAGGGCTTGGGTGGGTAAAGGTTTAACTTCCCACCCCAAACTCTCCTGGGTTCTGGCTGAGCAGAGGAAGTGCAGCCTTTGGTTAAGAGGGGTTGGAAGCCAAGGGGGAGGGATTCTGTGACTTAGGCTGTGGTCAGACTGGAGGGTTAATCCAGCTTCCATCCACTTTCAGAGCGAGAGAATACATCAGTAAAAGGACAGGCTGTTTTCTTTCAGTGTTGAATAACTCTGAAAATTCACGTTTGGGAATAAATAATGCGGAAAGAAAATTACTCGTCCCTTGGCTGATGTGTTCTCCTGCTCTGAAGGTGGACTGAAGCTGGATTAAACCTTAGGTGTAACCACAGCCCTACATTTTAATCGAGCTTCAGTCCACTTTCAGAGTGAGAAAACACATCAGCAAAGGGACAAGTGTTAAATAACTCTGAAAATTCACCTTTGGGAACAGACCACGTAGAAAGAAAATTACTGGTCACTTTGCTGAGTTGTTGTTACTCTGTAGGTGGACTGAAGCTGGATTAAACCTTATCATAAAAAAGTTGGAAGGGACCTCTGGGGTCATCAAGTCCAACCCCCTGCTCAATGCAGGATTTCCTAAACCATCCCGGACAGATGTAGGTCCAGCCTCTGCTTGAAGACCTCCAGCCAAGGAGAACCCACCACCTCCCGTGGCAACCTATTCCACTGACTGATCATCCTTACTATCAGGAGGCTTTTCCTAATATCTCATCTGTACTCATCCCCTTGTTTCTGGTCCTCCCATCTTGTGCAAGTGAGAATAGGGACGATCCCTCTGCACTGTGACGGCCCTTCAGAGACTTGAAGACCGTGATCATGTCTCCCCTCAGTCTTCTCTTCTGCAGGCTAAACATTCCTAGATCCTTCAGCTTTTCCTTGTAGGACCATCTTGGTAGCTTCCTTTGGACTTGCTCTAGTTTGTCAATGTCTTTTTTAAATTGGAGTACCCAGAACTGGACACAGGACTTTAGATGAGATCCAACCAAGGTAGAGTAAAGAGGAATAATTACTTCTCATGATCTATACTCTATACTCTTCTTGATGCATCCTAGGATGGTGTTTGCCTTTTTTGCAGCTGCTTCACATTGTTGACTCATGTTCATCCCGTGATCAACCAGGACACCCAGATCCTTTTCACTTGTGCTACTACGCAGCCTTAGAGGCAGCTCCCCTCAGCTGTTCTTCTTGCTGTTGGCATTCTGAGCTCACGCAGCGGTGACTTACCCACCGGGGTTCTTCAGGGGCTGAAGAGGGGAAATCATCTGGAATAGCTTGTTAGGAGGAGGTCTCGCCCAGGGCCTCTGCAGCCAGGGATCATTTGCAGAAGACAATGCCAGCTGCCCTTCCCCCCTTCCTGCTTGGCATCCTGGTCCAAGTGACAGCCAGGACATCTCTGAACAGGTTTAGGAACAAGGGGGATGTTTTATCTTAAGGAAGGATCCCTCTGGAGGCGCTTGGGGCTCTAGTCTGCCTTCAGCCAGGGAGAAATCAAACTGACCCTGGGGGGAAATTCAGGCTTAGGCGTCTTGGAAAAGCAAACCCAGCACCCGAGTGCCAGAGCAATGCCTCTCTGTATTGTGGGAGAGCAGCAGGGGGTCCGGATCCCACAAGGAGACCAGCTTGGTCTTAAGGAAGTGGAAGAAATGTGTCCCTCTGCCAGGGTCCTCCAACTCATGCTCCCTCTTGCACATCTCTTCCATGATTCCAGTTGTTTTCCCCACAAGTGTGTTTCCGTGGGATGTGGCTGTCCTTTTCCACGCCACCGTCTGGTCTCTAATAGCTGCTTCGGACCAGGCAACCGCCTCACTTGCTGTTCTTTCCTGCTCCACTGTGTCCTCCACCATGAGCCCAGTTGCTGGGGCCGCCAGCGCTCTCCAACACTGGGGCTGTGGAGCTGGATGGGCCAGGCCTCCTCCAGATGTTTTGGAACACCACATCCGCCAGCCCTGCCCTGTGTCCCGGACACTGTGGCCAAAAATATCAGGCTGGCTGGAGGAGCTCAGGGGGTAGCTTGCTTTCCACCAGCCTTCCACGGCAGGCACTTGGAGCGGCTGGCAGGGGAGGGCATCGCCCGGCCACCAGCAGGCCTTTCAAGGGAGGCCAAGAGCCTCAGCTGCTGCCAGCCAGGCTCAGCAGGAAGTGGATCCTTGAGAGCCCAAAGGCCACCTGGGTCGCTTAGCTGTTTGCTTTAAGACCATTGCCACAGGTGAGTGGGAATGGCTCAGATTTCTCAGAGGGAGAGAGGCCACGGCCCTCTTGGCACTTGCCTTTAGTAAGGGAAGAGGGTCCATGTGATGAGTGTCGGGGCCTCATACACCCACACACTCACATGGCTCTATCAGGCCATGTGGGAACTCTCCCTCTGCATTAGACAAAACATGATCCAGATTAGGGAGATCCTGTTCCCTATCACTGGCAGACACAATTAGACATGTATACTGGTACACCAGGGGGCCTGAACCAGGACACAGGAAGTGTGCAGAAGGAATACCTCCCACACCCCAGCATGCCTTTGAAAGGCAACCCCAGGAGCTCTGGAGAGGCGTCAGAGCCCTCAGAGAGGCATTGGAGCTGGGCCCCGAAGAAGAAGAAGAAGAAGAGTTGGCTTTTCTACCTCGCTTTTCTCACCCATTTAAGGGGACTCAAAGCAGCTGACAAACCTTCTGTTCCTCTCCCCACAACAGAACACCCTGTGAGGTGGGTGGGGCTGTGAGAGCTCAGAAGAGAGCAGTGACTTGCCCAAGGTCACCCAGCTAGCTTCATGGGGGAGGGCGGAAACAAACCCGGTATTCCCAGATAGGAGTCGGGCTCCCTAACCACTAGACCACACTGGCTCGCTGGCAGACCCATGCCCGCGCATGGTGCAAGGCTGTGGTGAGGACTGGTGCAGGCCAGCACCACCATGACACAGATAATGCTGGTCCAGCCCACTGGTGCTGGTCACAGGCCTGTCAGTGCGGAAAGGCCCTACGGTGGCCTGGGCACCACCTTTTGGCTGCAGCTGGGGGGCAGTTTCAAGCTCTGCCTGTTTCCTGCGCATTTGATGTGCGTCACGCAGGATGGCAGTTCGATGGCGAGGGCAGGGAAAAGGCTGCCACAGCTGGGCAGCCGCCTGCCAAGCCCAGACGGAGGCCTTTGCTTCCTTCTCCCCCTGGCTGCTCCCTTAGGAAAGAAAAGCCCAGAAGGATGCTCAATTTCCTGATGGACACTATATTCCTCTGTTGCAGCAAAGGGTAAGAGGTCTTTGCAGCCCTGGCCAAAATGTGGCCGTAAATGGTCAGACAATCGACAAACGCTATGCTGCTGCTTATATCTTTGCCAACCTTATGAAAAGAGCGTCCAGTGTTCCGGGTCCCCTTCCTGTTGGGGCTGCCGTGCAGGAGCAGAAGGCCCCGTTTTCCTAGCACAAGTTAAAAACCAGGATTCAAAAGCATTAGAAGAGCCTTACCACCTCAGCCTTACAAGACGAACAAACGACAGGACGCAGCCCTTCAAGATGCTCCCAACTGCTTTCTTCTTGGATCCCGCACGGTTCACCTGCTGCCTGCTGCTGTTTTCAAAGCAGTGGGATATACGCTGTTAATCGCCATCGCCCCTTCCCTGTCTGAAGCAAGGAGGAAGCCTGGTGGGTCATCTCAGCGCCTACAAATGCCCCTAGAGCAGGGAGTTTTATTTGAAGCATTTCTATCCTGATTGTATCAGGGGGGGGGGTGTCACAACATTTAGTTAAAATATCATTAAAGGAGGATGAAACATAATTCAAATATAATCTCCCCTGCCTGGCAGGACCATTCACGGGGAGCTCTAACTGGGTAAAGAGGTTTGCTTCAACCAGGTGCTGAAATCCAAACTGTGTGGGTGCCTGGTGTCTCCCTCAGGCCGGGGGCTGCCACAGAAAAGGCCCCCTGGCATGACACCACCCCTCCCTCCCCTGGGTCTTAATGCCCAGGTAGTGAACATGTTTCCTCGAGGCAGGCGATGACTGATCAGCAAGAGGATGGCTTCCTCTGCTCTTCTGATCTCCTGCTTTCCTCAGCAGACAACATGCCTTCTTGTGGGGCCAGTCATGGCTGTGGGGCCACTGGGAGAAGCTCTTGCCTCTCTCTGAAGCCGTCCACTGGCCACAGCAGTGTGCAACGGCACTACGCCAGTGGCATCCAGAAGGGTGGCATCTCTCCCCTTGGTCTGCCGGGCACTGTCTAGGGCACCTGTGGGCGCAGCCTGCGTGCCACCAAGACTGTCCTCTTGCAGGCGGCTTGCATGGCTCTCAGGCAGGGCCCAGGGGATCCTGAAGGAAACCTAAGGGGGCGAGGGGGCACTTTGGATCCCCATTTGAGGCCAGGATTTATCTCAAGCTTAGCAATGGCCACGGAGAGACAGATGCTGCGGCCCAAAGCTCAGGCGGCCGTCTCATGGGACCTTGTGAAAGCTGAACATGAAAACCAGGCCTGAGTTGAGGGGTTCTGGTGCAGTTCTAGCTGGCCAGTCTCTCTAGGGCTGGAATCCTCCCTGGCCACAGTCCTGCCTCCCACCCATGGGTGGGCTGGAGAGCGAGAGCTCCTCATGAGTCACACTGAGACACCACCTGCTGGCTCCTCACTGAGGCAGGACCGTGCAGGTCTTGGCCTGGTCTGACGCGTCCTGGAGCATCCCCCACTAGGGCTCTTTGGGGAGGGCCCCCTGCTCCACTGCACCTGCTTGTTGAATGGATGTTCTCGCAGCTCAGGCTGATGGGAGACCTCCTGAGGGGCCTCCTCCAGGGTGGCCAAAGGAAACCGCATCTCCTATCCTTCCTTGGCACCAGCTGCCTTGATGAGGCTCATTAGAAGCTGAGGCGTGACCTGCCGAGCCGCCCTCTGGCTCTGGCAGCCTGCTCCGCTCCGCAGCCTCCCAGCAGCTGGCTTCAAAGCCTTGCAGTCTCCGCCACATCTGGAGGGCAGGTGCCTTCTCGTATCCCTGCACCCGCCTTGCAGTGCCAGCAGATGTTGCTCCCCGAAGCCAGACGCGATCTGGGCGCTGCCAGCTGACACTTTTTCACAGCCAGAGCCAGACACGACCGGCACCCGGGCAGATTGCACGGAGCACAGCCAGAACACGCGAAAGCCTTTGGGGAGCAGCGGGTGGTGCTTTTCATGCCCTTCTGTTTGTTCATTTGTTTCTTTGACTAGCTCTCTCCCTTTCCTGCGGCCTCTAGCAGTACCCTCTGCTGCAGCAGGAAGCAAAGCAGCACTCGTGTGGACTCCTCCAGGCCCACAAAGAGGCACCACTGGGGAACCCACCCACAGCTCCTTTCCTCTGGAGGCGCACTGCGCTTTTTAAAACAACACGGGCACGTCTGTACGCATGTGCAACCGTTCAACCGCAGTCTGAAGTTGGCACGACCAACCGGGCCAAAGCAGTGGCTGTCTGACGCTTGAGAGGGTGCTGAGAGCCCCACAGTTGGATGACCCCCTGGCCAGATGTTTCGCTGGCTTCTCTCTGGGCCACGACGCTCTCCTGGAGACACAACCACAGGGTGCCCCAACGGCACTGGAGACGCTGGGCCGCGCAGCCCTGGTGCCACGCCTGGGCATCAGGCCGCTGCTGGCAGAGAGCAGCCTTGGAGCGAAGCTGGCAGGCCCATCGGGCATCTCTCCTGTAGGGGCCACTCGGCACCACCTGTTCCCCACCACGGCTCACCTAGGCTCGACTCTGCGTCGTCTTCCAAAGGCAGCTTGGCTTCTTGGCTTCCCCAGGAGGGCTGTCTTGGGGTGTCGCTTTTAAAATGTACTTTTCAGTCACTTGGGCTATTTGGCTCGTATCTGATGCTTCTGGAGGGTGAATTCAGTTTGGGAGTCTGTGAAATCTCACCCATCGAGGAAATTAATACTAGGAGGCTTTAAGCAGGAAGGTGCTATCTCTGGTGGGAGAATTTTGGAGTCTTAGTAAAAAAAAAAAACCACACACAAGCTTTTCAAACCCCGCACCCTGGGCTAACTTGCAGCGGCACACGCTCCTGTTTCCTTTGTCACCTTGAGAAGAAATGCTTGGAGCAGGGCGTCTGTGGAATGGTGCCAGGCAGCCTCGGAGCAGAGAGGGTAGTGAATGGGACAGAACACCTAGCAGCGATCTAGTAGGAGAAAATAGCTCGTACGGATCTGGTTGGGATCTCCATAGAACACGCTAATTGAAAAGGAACATCAGAAGCCCCCCTTCTGGGGAAGCATTGGGCTAAGGGAGAGGAAGCCTTTGCTCACAACGGGAGATCCAACAAGTCCCCCCCCCCTTCTCCACCTAGGTAGAAATGGTCTGGGGTCAGGAGGCAGCAGTGGAACGGGCAGGTTTGCTCTTGACTCCAAGTTGTCCTGGGCGATGAAAGGCACCTCTGGGCATCCAAGTGGCGGAAGCCATTCGGTGTGGGCAGCTATGCAGAGGCGCACTTTGGAGCCGGGAATCCAGATTGCCCCTTTATCCCTTTGGAGCAGTCTTGGGGCTGTTGTGCCGCGTCCCAGGTGTCTTCTGAGAACCTAAGGGTCAAAAGCAACCGGTTCTCAGCAGACCCGTGGAACGCGCCCCGCAGAACTGCTACACGTGGGATTGTGACCGGCCGTGGGAGCCTTTGGGGGACCGTTGCTCCTCCTGCGTGCCGATGGGGTCAGAGCTGCCTGGGACCAGTCGGGGAAGGGAAGGCGGGACCGAAGGCGGGCAGGCCAAGGAAAGCGACTGTCGGGGCAAAGGCCAACAGGAACCTGCCAAGGTAGAATCCCGTTCATTGGCAGCCCTGCTCCGAATTCCTGGCGCAGCCCCCCCCCCCCCCGGGGCTCCTGGCCGCTTTGCTGTTTCCATCCCCCCTTTTGAACCTCCTTAGATCCCGGTGTCTGTGTGGCCTTGTCCCCTGCCCCCCCCCCCGGTGACTGTTACCATTTGTAAGGTTTGTGGAGGCTGCAAGAGTGGAGGCAGAGCCCCCCACCCCACCCCACCCCCTGTGGGAGCTACCCTTGGGCTCTTTGCCCCAGAACAGGGTGGGCAGGCGAGTGCTGGCGCATTGCTCTGCCGCCAGGGCCTTCCTCCCCTGGACCTTGATGCAGTGTGTGTGTGCGGGGGGGGGTGTCTTGAGCCCCCACTCCTAGGAAGCAGCCACCCTAGCGAGAGAGGAAGGGCGCCAGGAGCCTCTGTTGCCGCTCACTGGGCCGGAGGTCTTGCGCCCCAGCCAGGAGACTTCTGAGCAAGCGCTGGCTGGCGGCGCTTTGCCCAGAGAGGCGCAGGAGCCAGATCGAAAGGGGCCTCGCAGGGGCCCCTCGGGGCACCGGCAGGGTCAGCAAGGCCAGACCTGTCCCTGTGCCTTCTCCCCCTTCCTATGGGCCTCCCGCTGCCAGGCGGTTTCGGGCCAACTCAGGGCTGCGGAGGGGGAGGGAGGGCAGAAGGCCGAGGGAGGGAGGGAGGGTTTCTCCCCGGATTAAGGGCCACAGAACTGCTCACCCAACTGCCTTGCGTGCCATATGTGAGGGGTCGCTGGGGGGGGGGTCGCTGGGGCTGTTTGGCTGGAGGCCTCTGTGTCCGAGGGGGCGGGTGGGGAGGCCACGCATCTGCTGAACGGAAAGGCATTCTGCACGTGCTCTCTTACCTGCGTGGATTGGGAGGGGGAGGGGAGGGGAGGGGAGGGCTTGGGGCGAGAGGTGGGCAGGGGGATGTTGCTGCCCCTGCATAAAGGGGAGGTGGGCGCGGACCCGGTGGCGGCCCCAGTCCCGGGCAGGGCGAGCCTTGCGCTCAGCGCGCTCTTCCTTGCCTGCCTGCCTTCCGCGCGGAAGCCGCAGCATCAGCACCCACGGGCGGCAGCCCCCCTTGCCGGTGCCAGGCGCTCACCTGTGGGACGCCTGCCTGCCGTGCGGGCGCCTCCCCTCGCGACAGGCGAGTTTGGCGGGGGGGCCCGGGCTGGGCAGGCGGGGGGCGCCCTGCGGGGGGGCGGGGATGGGGCGGGGGGGCGGGGAGGGCGCAGGCGGGCAGGCGGAGGAGCGAGCGGAGGGGCGGAGCGGCGGCTGCCCAGGCAGGCAGCGCTACGACGCGGCGACGGCACCTGCAGGGCGATCGGCATCGGCGGCACCGGGCGATCGGCCCGGGCGGCGGGCGGCCGTGACGGCGGGCTCGGGCCGCGCTGCGTCTCCGGCGGCGCGGGGCGTCCGAGCCATGGCGCCGCCGCCGCTGCCCGCCGGGGAGGCGGCGGCGGAGGCGGCGCTGCCCGGGGGAGGAGGCGGCGGCAACGGCTGCGGCGAGCACGGCGCCCGACCGCTGGCCCGGCCCGGCGGAGCCCCGGGCGGACGGGCCCCGGCGGCGGCGGCGGCGGCGGCGGGCGCCGGCCGGGGGCGGCTGCCCGGGCGGCGGCGGCTCCGGCCCTCCTCGCCGCTGCCCGCCGCGCGCCGCTGAGCCTTGCGGAGGAGGGAAGCCCTGGCCGCCCCTCCGCCGCGCCCCGTCCCTTCTTCCGCCCCCCGCGCCGAGCGCCGCCGCCGCCCCGGAGGAGCCATGGAGCGCCCGCCGCCGCCGCCGCCGCCGCCTCCGGGCCTGACCAGCGTAACGTATGTTTTCGTCTACAGCCCGAGCGCGAGCGGCAGCGGCCCCGGGGGGGCGCCGGGCGCCGGGCCGGGCGTGGCCCCCTCCCCGCACGCCGCGCCGGCCCCGCTGCGGGGGCCCAAGAGGAAGCTGTACAGCGCCGTGCCCGGCCGACGCTTCATCGCCGTCAAGAGCTACGCGCCGCAGGGCGACGGCGAGATCCAGCTCAACCGCGGAGAGGCCGTCAAGGGTGAGTGCGGGGCGCGGCGGGGCCGAGGGGCGGGGGGGGCGGCGGGGGTCCCGGGCTGGCGGCCGCCCCCACGGCCTGAGCGCGACGCTCGCCTCGCCTCGGTTCGAGGGGGCAGGTCGACAGCCGGAGGGGGGGGGCTGCAGAATGCGCCCGACCCCCGTCGCCTGGGCCGGGCGGACCCGGTGCGGTCCGAGTCTCGTCCTCGGTTCGGCGCCCGCGGAACCGGGTACGCGCACGAACGAGCGGCAAGAGGTGCCGGCGACGGTCCGACGGGCGCCCCTCGCCGTCCTTGCCCGCTGCTCGCGGTGGCGGCGCCCGGAGAGGCCACAGGTGGTTGGCGGAAAGTTGCCCGCCGACTTTCGCCGAGGCCTCTTCGGCGGCGTCGGGCGGGAGGCGAAGCGCTCGGGGGGAGCTGCGTGCAGGGGAGACGCGCGCCGGCGCTCGCCCGCCTGCTTCGCCCCGTCGGTCGGGGCCCCCGGGGGCGCGGCGGCTCTTTGGGCCTCCGGGTCCGCGGTGGCGTCCGGCCCGAGTTCGTCCCGAAGGGGCGGGCGGGCGGGAGCCCTGGCTCTGGCGTGCCGGCGCCGGGGCGAGTCCCGCGGGGGAAACGGGCGGCAGCGGGGATTCCGTCGGGGGCGGAGCGGCCTCGCCCGGGGCGCCGGCGGCAGTCTTGCGTTCCCTGCTTGGCCGCGTGTCGCCCGGGGAGGCGTCCGCACTGCGTGTGTCATCTCGCCTCCTCCGGCCCCGGTCTCCGTGGGAACGCGCGCGCGTCGCCCAGGCTCGGCAGGCGGAGGCAGAGATGCGGCGCCAGGCAGGATCCCCGCGCCTTAGAGGCCCTGGCAGCCGCTGCCGCTGGAGCGCTCCTCTGGGCGAAGCGCCTGGGGGTGGGGGGGGACCCAGCAGGTCCACAGGCCCCCGGTGGGATCCAAGGGCCGGCGAACCGGATGCCCGAGGTGCAGGGCGGGCAGGGGATCGATCCTGGCGGGGGCGCCGCCTCTTCCCCTTGCCCGCGCTCTCATTCCACTGCTGAAGTGCGGGGCGGGGCGGGGAGGGCTGGCTGGATCGGGCACAGGGAGCTGCTCCCGGGCATGCAGAGTGCGGCCTCCGCTGGAAGCTGCTCCCTTTGGGATGGTGGATCTCCGGTTTGCCGCGAGCAACTCCAGCGCCTGCCTTTAAAACTCCTCTGCCAGCTGCTGCAGGGCTGATGGACAGGAAGGCGGGGGGGGGGTGCGCCTGACCAGGATCACCGATGGGACCGGGCCCCTGGCTGCTCTTTGCAAAAGGAGGAACCTCCCCAGGGCCCCTACTGGGCCTCCTTAGATGGGGGAGGGGTCTCAGGAGAAACCAACAGGGACTGAGACCCTCAGGCAGCGTGCCTGGCCCTGGGGACGTGGACGGACTCGAAGGACCCCTTGCCCGTGTATTGGCCCCCGGCGGCTGACCTGGGCCGCCCCCTGTCCCTTATCTGGGCCCGGTTGAGGACTTCTCGTCCTCTTGGAGACAGCTGAGCCAGGGGGGCGGGCGGGGCGGCCTGCAGGTGTAGCCCGGTTGCCGCTTCCTGGGTCTGTCTGTGCCTCGGCGGAGGCCTCCCTGTGCTGTTCCCTCAGCCCCAGAGAGGCTTGGGGCGTCCTTTGCCAGCCTTCCGGGCTCCCTGCGTGGGGACCCTGGAGGAGGCCCCCTCCGTCCGCCTCCCGGTGTCTCCCCGTGATGTTCAGAAGATGCTTAAGCTGCTTCTGCTGAGGGATCCAGGCGGGCAACGCGTGAGTAAGAGCCCAGGACTCCCAGGTCATCCTGGTGCCGCTCCTTCCCGCGGAGCTCCTGAGAGTTTCCCTCCCTCTGGGTCACTTCAGAGAGTTGACCTTTCGGGCAGCCTCGGAGTGGACTCATGCCTTCCTCCCCAGCCAGGGGTCCTCCATCTTCCTCCCCCCCCTTGTAAGCTTCTCTGTGCGTTTGAGGAAGGCTGAGCCTGGTGTGGCCCCCTTGCTGCTTCTCCCGCCTTCTGAAGAGGAAAGGGGCCCCTGGGGCGGCTCTCGAGGCCCTTTGTGGCAGGGTTTGTCTTCCGGCGGATGCCAGGGCGACTAAAGGCAGGTGCTGGACCGGAGAAGGATGCTCCATTGCCCTCTTGGTGTGGGCGATCCATCCTGGCTGCGTGGAGGGATCCTCCCTGTCCCGGGAAAGCTCCGTCGGCCCCTTGCGAGGGAAGCAACTTCAGGTGCTTGAGGGGAAATGCAGGAAGGGCCCCGGCAAGGTCCCTGCGTGCGGAAGGCCCCTGCGTGTGCCTCTTGGGAAACCGCAGGCGTTCTGGAAAGATGCGCCCCGTCCTTGCCACGGCCCGCGGTCGGCCCCTCTCGGCCTAAGGCTTTGAAGGGCCCCTAATCTGTGCCGAGAGAACTTCAGGGTCGCCCTCTCCTTGCTGTGGTGGCGAGGAGTAGATTTCCAGCCCCGCATTTATTTCCTTGGGCCCTGTTTGGGTCCAGGTGACCCTTTTCCCTTTCTGGTGGATGGAAAGCGACTCCCCCTGCCCCAGGCATCTAACTCCCTCAGCCGAAATGCCGCCGGCCTCTGCTTTCTGCGCCCGGAACCACGTGCCGTGTTGTCTTTGGGAGCAAGAGCCAGCGTCCCGCCGGCCTCTCTCTCTCCTGCCCGCTCTCTTCTGCTTCTTTCCTTGGTAGCTCAGGAACCCGAAGTTCTCTGTCTGTGAAAGTCTTGCCAAGGCTTCCTTCTCTCCTTTTGCTCCTCACATTGCGATCCTCTACCCGTCTGATCGCTTTCCAAGCCCTGCTGCTGCTGCTGCTGCTGTGTCTCGCAGGAGTTGCAGTTTGGCTGTTTGCTAGTTTGCTTCCAAGCCCAGTGCAAGAGTTTAATCTATGTAAACAGACCCAAACAGTTTGGGCCCCAAAGGCTTGACGCGGTGGGGGGTGCCCTCGTCCTGTGCAGGCCTGCCCCTGAACCTAGGTCTGCCAGGGAGGCCCTCTTGACAGTCCTGTCTCCTTTGGATGCTGGAGGGACCTATGGGCAGGCCTTCTCTGCAGTGGCCCCCAAGACGCGGAAAAACCATCATGTACACGGAAGGTTGACGAAGAGAAACCTTCCGTGCCTAAAGAGGCCCTTCTCTCTCCCTGCCCTTGCATACTGCCCTGTCTTTCTTCTTTTTTCTGTTCCGTTGCTGTGGCCTGGGCTTGAGGCCCCTGGATACAGGGCTGGGTATGGAGGTCCATTATAAACGTGCCCTTGAGGGGCGACCAGTGAAGGGAGGAGAGCTGGACGGTTAGATCGGCAGAGGAAGCATGAGGTTTCCTGGTCCAGGTTGCGGACTTAGGATGGGGTTTTAATGCCTCTGTGCAGGCAACAGTTCCAAGACATTATGTAGCCCCAGTTCTGATTTCTTGTGGCCACAGTAGCACGGAGAGTTGTTTTGAAGCCACTAATGAAAACTGAGAAGAGAACACGGTTTATTTGACCCGCTGCTTCTTGGCTGGAAAGAAATCAACAATTGAACGCTATCAGAACGGTAATAAAACACTAAGTGCGTCACCCAGAGACGCAACGCAAGACTAATAACGGGATCCAGCAGGAGAGATTTCAGCTGCAGAGCAGAGAACTAAGCCTGGTTGCATCTGGCTTCTCTCAGCAAATGTGCCCTGCCGCCCAGGAGACGGGATGAGGCATCAGGGCGGGTACGGTGCATCGGTGGTAGCTGTGCCCCACGTGCCACGGCCAGTGCCAGAAGTGCACTGTTTCTCTGTGCCCGGCCAGCAACTTCTGCGGCCTAGCTGGCCGGAATCAGGGCACTGGTCACAGGATAGCCAGTGCCGTGGCTACACGGCCAAGGGACCTGTGTGTGAATCCTCCCTTGGCCTTGACAAGTGTCAGTGGCCTTGGGCTTCTCCACCTGTGTTTGCAGGGTTGTCACAAGGGCAGACTAGAAGGCAGAGGAGCAGCGTGTGCCACATTTTTAGAGGCAAGGGGGGCTGCCTCCAAATGGCAGGAGGCATTTGCTTCTTCCCACTCTTGCTAGATGTGGGAGGTAACACTGGCTCTTTCCTCTGTTTGCAAGAGAAGGAGAACAAAGGGCAGGTGGAGATGAGCCATCGCTATTACAGGAAACCCAACATCGTTGCTGGATTTCCCATAGTAGTGACGTCATGCGGGTGGCCTTCCCAATGTAACCCCAGGAGAATCGCGTCTGGAGGCGCCTGGAGGCGCCATGAAGTCAGTCGTTCCTCTGCAGGTTTCTTGGCAACAGTCCAGACGTGGGTCGCTGTTTGCCAGGATTCAGCTGAGACCCTTATGCGCACAGAGCAGATGGATCTTCCACGGACCGCCGTTCCCTTTACCAAGAAGCTGATGGCCAAAATAGCTTCTCAAAGTGGTTTTTTTAGAGAATAGTGTTTTTTAAACTTAGTTTTCTGACAGTGGTCCAAATTGCTCAAAGCGATGGAAACACAAAGGAGCAGTGAAGCCTCCAAAGGGAACCGGGGGCCATCAGGTGACGGAGGCCTCTGACCGTGAGCCAATGTGAAGAGACGCACGTGGAGGCCAAAAATCCTCAGTCCTCCTCAGGACTCATAGGGTCAGAGCCGACTGCGACGCATCAGGAAAGAAATCTTGGAGCCTGGTGGGCGCCCTAGACAAGCCCAATGGCAGGTGAAGGAAAATAAAAACATGGACCCTGGTATTCTAGGGCGTTTATGCAAACTGGTGGTGCAATCACATCTGAAATCCTGGGCGCAGTTTTGGTTGCCCCATCACAAAAATTGGAGATGGTTTAGAGGGGGCGGCTAAGATGGCTAAAGGGCAGGAGGAGCTTCCCTGCAGGGGCTTTTGGAGGAATGAGGTGTGGACAGAGTGGATAGGGAGACATTTTTCTTTCTTTCCCAAAATACTAGAACTGTGACTCATACTGTGAAGCTGAATCCTGGATGAACCAGGAGGGCCAAATGTTTTTTCCCACAGTGGATAGTTAAACGTTGATGTTTGGCCCTCGGGTGGGATGCTTTCAAGGGTTGGACCTGGACTGGTCCATGGAAGTCAGGGCTGTCAGGCTGTTGCTTACGGTCACAGGACACCACAGTCTGCCTTCAAAGGGCAGCTGCAGGGAGGCTGTGAGCAGGGTTTGGTCAGGCTTCTAGAGTCCTGTGTCCAGTTCTGGGCACCCCAATTTTTAAATGATATTGACAAGCTAGAGCAAGTCCAAAGGAGGGCTACCAAAATGGTGAGAGGTCTGGAAACCGCGTCCTACGAGGAAAGGTTGAAGGATCAGGGATATTTAGCCTGCAGAAGAGAAGACTGAGAGGAACATGATCATGCTCTTCAAGTCTCTGAAGGACCCTCACAGTGCAGAGGGATCGTCCCGTTTCTCACTTGCACTAGATGGGAGGACTAGAAGGAGCAGGATGAAACTTCAAGGGAGTCAATGCAGATTAGATATTAGGCAAAACTTCCTGACAGTGAGAGCCATCGGTCAGTTACCACGGGAGGGAGTGGGTTCTCCTATTCTGGAGATCTTCAAGCAGAGGCTGGACAGGCATCTGCCTGAGATGGTTTAGGAAATCCTGCATTGAGCAGGGGGTTGGACTAGATGACCCTGGAGGTCCCTTCCAACTCTGTGAGTCTTTTGAGAGCAAACGGCCCATGTC
Source organism: Aspidoscelis tigris stejnegeri (assembly GCA_023333525.1). Taxonomy (NCBI): domain Eukaryota; kingdom Metazoa; phylum Chordata; class Lepidosauria; order Squamata; family Teiidae; genus Aspidoscelis; species Aspidoscelis tigris. The sequence continues at coordinate 950,587 of JALMGA010000005.1, read as the reverse complement.
CTGCTGGTTGGCTTTCTTGGGCCACAGAGGGGAGAGCAGGACTAGATGACGCGTGAGTCTAATCCAGTAGGGCATTTCTTATCTTCATGGAGATAGGGCTGTTGATGCCTCTTTGCCCTGGTGGGACCAGGAGGTGGTCTGCCTCTCAAGGCCAGCCGCTGGGTGACTGTAAGCAGGGCAAGCTGTGGGCCGTGTCCTGCTGGTGGGCTCCTTGTGCATCTGGTTAGCCACTGCGGGGATAGGCTGCTAGACTTGACAGCCTGTGGGTCATAACCGAAGGATACCGCTTAGGCCCTTATCTTCATGGAATCTGGGCTCTTGGCAACCTGGCCTCCCCCTGCAGGGCAGCTGCTGGGAGCCTGGGAGCAGAGCGGGCTGTGAACTCCATTCCCAATAGCCGTCTTCCTTCTGCAGCTCATTTTCCACGGCGAGAAACACTGCTCTTGTGCGGTTCCAGCCCAGTGAGGCATTTGTTATGTCCTTGCAGTGATTTATTGATGTTCTAATGGTTTGTGTAATAGTTTCCCATGAGCGCCGTTGTTCTGCTGTGAGCGGCGGCCCTTCTCAGGGCTCTGGAAAAGCATGACGCCCATAGTGCAAGTGGGAGCGTGGAAGGAGATCCAGAAGGGATGTTTGCTCTTCCATCTCTGAAATGCCTCGCTTCCCTCAGAGGCGGCTGAGATGAAGTTTGCTTAAGGCCTTTTAGCTGACCTTTCTCCTGGCGAGCTGGGCTGCGGCCTCCATTCCCTAAGTGCTGCCCGCGGGTCTGCCGGGCAGTTTGGTCTGAGGCTGTGAGGGGCCCAAGGGCACCCAGGGGCTCAGGAGGGTTTGAGCCAAGGATGCTCTGATCCCTCTGCGCCAAGGACTTTGCAGCAGGCAGTCCACCAGGCCAGGCCTCTTTGTCAACAGAGGAAACCACTTACTCTGCTACCTGTTCCTACGCAGCAGGTTCTAGTCAGGCCCTGGAGATGCTCCGTCCTTCTGCCACCCTTTTGGCTTCCCCATAGATCAGTCCCATCCTAAACAGATGGGTTGTGAAAGGTCCACAGCTGGGGAACCTACCTGGGACCCTTCCAACAGCCCCAGCTGACCCTACCAGTAAGAAGACCAGCATTCCGAGTGGAAGTGCAGTCCAGTTACCTAAGAGCATTAGCATGTAATTGGAGGTTCAGGGCGCATTATAAGGTAGGTCCACGTGATGCAAAATTTTCCGAATGGCCTTCCAATTAATTATCTGTTCAGATGAATTGGGTGGCTGTTTGCCCGGGCAGCAGGGCGCTTATGGAGCCCTGGAGAATCCAGCTGGCCGCCTCCTGTCCTGCGCCAGACCACTCCACCCAGGCTGTGGCCTGGGCAAAGGAGCTTTACCTCTTGGCGAGCGTTTTTGATTCTTCAGCAAACAAGCCGGTGAATTTCTGTGTGCTTCACTGTCTTGGTTTTTAATCAGGCCTTGTGCTTTTAAGGAAATGAAAATGCACCAGGCCTTTGCAGCCTGGTCACGAAAGATGCTTCCCTTCTGTTGATGGAGTGTGGCAAGGGAGAGATTCTGTTGCGCCCAGTTGCTCCATCCATCAGCCAGAATGGGGAGTCCCCCATATCCTCCATGCACCCCAATATTTTGTGCATTGTCTGTCTCCTGGGGTTCATCTCTCTTCACTCCTACCACAAGGCTACCAACCCCCCCCCCAAGGCTTTCCCCCCTTTAGGAAGTGCAAGAGAAACAAAAGTGCTGGTGTCTGTGGGGAGGATGAAGCCCCCGTCAGCCTGAGAGCTGACTCGGAGCCTTGTCTGGCCTGGCTGTCCCCATGGAGGTCGTGGGGCCCTTGTAGCCCATCCTGGAAGGAGGAAAGTCTAGGGAAGGGCGCCCACTGGGTGGGTGGGGGGAAGCCTTTGCACGTCCCTCCCTCTGCGGTTTGCCCTTAGGCAGGGAGAGGCCAGACTCGGAGCTTCATCGCTCTCCGTCGTCTGCTTTACTCTTCCACAAACGTGCAGGGATAAAAACGCAGCAACGTCGTCCGACGTGAAATGGAACCACAAAGCGCTCAGCCGGAGGAACGAAGAGGCCGGCGGCTCCTTGCAATCTATCTGTTGTAACCCACCCTGAGACCTTCAGGTGTAGCCGTGGGAAGACTTAGAAATCCAAACCATTTTCATCCTCGGCCGGATCATCGCGTATCACGAGGCTTACAGATAGTTCCTTCCCTTGCTGCGAGGGCGTTCTAGGCTTCTGGCTGAATGTTTCGTTGACCACCTGTAAGTCCGTGGTGCATTTAGAGCCCCCCAGAGGTATTTGCTTATTAGCGTTGAGGCCAGAAGGGGCCTTGGCTGCCCGTAGGTTCTCCAGCTTACCTCCAAAAGGTACTTTCAACACATTTTCATAGACGTCACATCTTCGAACTTGGCACCTTCTGTAGAAAGGGTTCAAACTGCATCAAGACAACCACTCCTGGGGATGTGACGCCACATGATGCCACGCCAGAGGAGTCTGCAGAAGTCTTGGTTCTGCCTTGAGGCCAAATGGGTGTTGGCCTTCAAAAAGCCAAGAGGTGACCGGGAAGCGCTGTGTCCGCAGATGGAATAAGGCGAAGGCGGAAGGGCCTGTGGAGGTCGTGGTGGAGACGGCGAGGGGGCCGTGTGGGTTGGTCTTCAGGGGAATTCTGCCCCCTCCAAAGTGGAAGGGGACCTTGTGGACACACCACGCAGAGTGGCGCAAAAGCAGTTCAGCAGTGGAATCAGCTTTCCAGAGAAGGAACAGCTGCTTCTCTCCACCCCTGGGTGTCCTGTAGGGGCCTGAGGCCCGCGGCCTTTTCCCGCTGAGCCGTTGCCGCCCGTGCTCTCTCCCCTGCCGGCCCGCGTGGCGTCAGGGTGGGGAAACCGAGTCAGGAGGCCTGGCGGGAGAGGGCAGCCGGTCTTGGCCTTGGAGTCCTCCTTCCTTTAGCCGATTCTGGCCGTGGGCGGCTGGGGAGGGACTGGACGCCAGGCTGGAGCTCGTGTTGTTTTGTGACTCTGTCTCTGACCATCTGCTTTATCACCAGTTGGATGCTCTGTTCCATCTCTTGCTCTTCTCTCTCATTTTCATCCATGCTCCACTCTAGACGCGTCGCCTCATCAGCTGGGTAACTATGGCCTGTGTCGTCATCCATGCTTCCTCCTGCTGCTCCTCTCTTTCTCGTCCTGCCTCTCGCGGGTGTCTCTGGGCAGTGGGATGGGGCGCTCCGGGCTTCCTCTTCTCCCCACCCCGCCCCCGGTCCCTCACTGCTCCCTTGTGTTCCAGGCAGACTGTGCTGACCACTGCCAGGGTCAACTCCTGGCCAGACAGTCTCCTGCAGCCTTCCGCTTTCTCTGTAGTGGCCAGAAACTTTCCTCGGACCCACACTCTGTGGGCAGCCCTGGGGCAGTCCTGTGGTCCCTGCAGGCCTTACGGGGGGAGGGGGCAGGAGCCGCTCTCCAGAAGGGAAAGGCGGGTGGTGGCTCCCCGCTGCTGGTCAGGCCTTGGGAAGGCTGAACTGATCCTGCAGGAAACCATTTGTCAGAAGGGATGCTGACTGACGGCCCCCGGGCCAAAGAGTTCTCCAGAATGGGGGTAGAAGTGGGGAAAGGAATGTGCCACCAGCCGTGGCAGTAAGGCCTAACGGTGCAACCCCTGGAGGCCGGGGGAGGGGGGTAGAGCCTTAGTGCTTGTAACCCAACTTGCTTGCAAAGAGTTCTGGGTAGTCAACATCCTCCCCTCCCTTCTTTCTCCCCAGGGTGGGTGAACTGGGCATGGCCATGGTGGGTGCTGCCCCAGCCAGGCCTGGGGTTGCTCCATCTCATTGGCCTTGGAGGTTTCCCTTCCTGGGCTGGCAGTTCATGGTGGGCCTGCACTGTGCCAAGGGTCTGCTGGCATGGCCTGGTTCGTCTCTCCCGTGGGCAATCAGATATGGTTCAGGCAGGCTTTATCTAGTCCTGGGGAGAGGTAACAACACAGGGCTGCAGAGAATTAGGAATATGTCCTCCTGCAGGCAGCAGGTGAGTCTCTTCTGCTTTGCTGTGCTTTGATTGGTGAATGAATAACCTTTTTTGTCCTATGCATCATTTGACCCGTGCAGTAGCAACCGTGGGCTTAACCAGTGTTTATGTCACCAGGATAATTCTGTGGTCAGGGGTTGTTGCTGGAGTTTGGATGGTCGATCAAAAGATCCTGAGTTTTGACCGGTGGCAATTGGAGGCCGCAGTCTACTCTTGAAGGCCAGATGCTGGGAGACTGTGTGCAGCCCAGGGTGTGGGCTCATGTCCCACCAGTGGGCTCCCTTGTGCAGCTGGCTGGCCACTGGGAGAGTAGACATCTGGACTACTGGATGGGCTGCAGTTCATTCCAGTCCACCAAGGCATTTGTTGTGTTCTTATATTAATTCAAGGCTATGAATGGTTATTAGCCCTGGTGGAAGTGTGACTTCCTCTGGTCACAGGAGGCTCTGGTCTGCCTCTGAAGGGCAGCTATTGGGAGACTGTATACAGCACAAGCTACGTGGTCATGTTCTGCTGGTGGGCTTCCTTGGGCAGTTGGCTGGCCACTGGGAGAACAGGCTGCTGGCCAAGATGGGGCATGCATCCAGTCAGTGGGACGTTTCTTATGCTCTCACTATGGATGGGAATCGGGCCTTTCAACGGTTGTGGACCCTGATAGCCATGGGCTGACTCTGGATGTTGGAGGCCACGGCCTGCGTCTGAGTTCCCCATTGTTCCCCACCGAACAGGCTAAACTGTGAGCTCGTGTCCTGCTAGCAGGTTTCTCTGCCTGGCTGCTTGACCACTAGGAGAACAGATGAGTCGTGGGTCTTATCCAGTGTGGCATTTCTGACATTTTTATGTTGACTTTCATAATACATATTGGCCTTGGTCATGCTTTGTTTTTTATTTGGATGGAGGCCGCCCAGGGTCCAGAGGGGTCAGATGTGAATGCATCCATTTTTTTCTGCAGATTTTCTGGACCCAGGTGAAGGGAAAGAAATCTGACCCTCCCTGGAGGCCTCCGTCCATGCGCCGCTGCTGCCTAGTAAATGTGAGCTTCCACAGCAAGACCAGAGCCTCAGCAGGAGTAGTACCACTCATGTCAACAGGAAATTCCTCCCCCGGGGCATTCAGGAGTAGCTCAGATTCTGTAGGTCCCCTAAGGTGGACCTTCTTCATCGGCCCTCCACACCTGCAGAGGGGACCTGCCAACACACTTAGTGAACATCTGGTGAAGAACGTACATACTTCATCTAGGCTATTACAGCCTACAAGCGTGCCTGCCCTCCCCAGATGTTCACTAATTGTTGATTAGGTGTGACGCTTACCTGAAGTGTCTGGCGGCACAACCGTCCGCTCTTCTTCCAGTTCCCTGCAGTTGGGCAGGGGAGGCTGCATCTGCGCAGGTGTGGTGGTCGTGGCGGCTGTAATCAATCACTTACCTCTGCCGTGATTGGACCACTAATCCCCGGGAGTGGTGGCCTGTCATAGAGTTGTGAGGGGGGCGTTTGATCACGGGCGCTGATGTGATCAATCATAATATGCTCCTGCTCAAACACGCTCCTCTGCAATGGCGGCCAATCACAGCAGTGAGCAGGTGGACCTTCTGGCAGTGGCACAGGCTGGTAAATGGGAGGACCATCCACACTTGTGGCCAGTAATGGACGCTTTGGGGGAGCTTAGTTCATGGCATTCTAATCAGCTAAGTGCAAAAACGCCTCCAGTCTTAGCAGTGAACGACCCACCCGTGACAATGGGCTTCTCCCAGTCCTCTGATCAACGGGGTCTGGAAAAGGTGTCTTGGGATAAGGAGGCACCCTGGGAAAGGACAGGTTTCTTATACTGGTCCTCTGAATCTCTGCTGACACTGAACTATGCTACCTGGTCTTGAGCTTTCTGTTTCCTTGATCCTGATTGTTAACTGCTGGAGCCAGTGAGCAGCAGAGAATAACGTTCTGAAGGACGGCTGGCTGGTCAAGGCCCTCATCCAGAAGAGAGTGAGAAGGTGTGTTCAGATCCCTTAAGAGCTGTGGCTTGAGAGGGGGAGACAGAGGGAGACCCGGCGTTCATTGTGAGCTGCATCCCCTTGAGTCTGCTGGCCCTGGTGCTTCTCATGCGCACGCAGGGAGAATCCGCTTGCAGGAGAGACAAGCGCTGTTCTTAATGACAGATGTGACGCTTGGAGGCAGGAAGATGCTGAGTGGACTTGCCTGTATTGAGCAAAATTTAGCAAGGGGGGCTGGAATTTGGAGCATGGTAGAAAGAGTTCAGCTGGAGCATGGTGCGCTGTCATAAATTGAAGGAGCGTGGTCTGTATTTCAGAATAAATGGAATGTGTACCTAAGCCAGTGTATTGCAGGCATGAGCCGGTTGAAAAAAATAGGCAGGTTGGGTTCCCAGGAAGTTGAAGGAGAATCTCCTACAACTGCTCTCTGACGTTGACCTTGGAGATAGGAGAAGAATCGTCCCCAACTCTCAGACTTCATGGCCTGTCCAGAAGGATGCCATGATGGATGGTAAATAAAGCTGCTGAAGGATCTAGAGGAACCCATAGAATTACACGCCCTTTGCCTTTCTCACGGAGAAGATTATCAACCAGGATGACCAAGGTGGTTTCCGTGCCATGGTCTAGTTAAAGAGCTTCTTCCAAGCACGCCTGCAGTTGAGCAGCCACGGCCCTTTCCAGTGCCTTGCCCCCAAAGGGCACGTTCTTGTTTAGCTCGTCTGGATCCAGAGATGATCTCTTGGGAAGGAGCTCCGGCACCACCTACCTGAGAACCGACGGCTCATCTTATTCCTCCTCAAAAAGGCATTCACTGCTCCCTGGGCCACGTCCACGCTCAGTCCCAGGGACGTTGGTTTCTGCTTTAGGAGCAGCAGTCAGTTAAAAAATCTCCAGCCAGTGTTGCTGCTACAGTACAAGATTGGGGGGGGGGGACTAAGAGCCCCACCCCAGCCTTCCAGGGTGGCGGCATCCAAAGAATTCCTCACCACTTCCGGTCCCCTGCACCAGGAAGCTGTAGCCCTCTGTGCATCCACAGCAAAAGGCAGGGGCCTCCTCTGGGCCTGGTGGTCAGGAATGAGCGCTGAGGAGGCGATTGGCTGCCCCTGGCCCTGGCCTGCGCATCTGGCAGCTTCCATGGCGCAAGCAGCAAGCCTTGGCAGCAGGGAGTAGCCAGGATTAGGTCCTATACCTGTTTTGGCTCTGCTGCCTACCAGACTGGCCCGGGTGGGGGCTGGAACACACCAAGGCAGAGAAGAAGATGGAAGGCTCTCCTCCCACTTAGCTCTTGCACAGAGGCTTGGCTGTGTTGGCACCACTGAATCATTGCTGTGGCTGCTGCCTGGCAGAAAATGGGAACTGGAGGCACTGGGCTCTCTGTTCGCTCTTCTGGCCCGGGGTGTTGCCAAACCCTTCCGAACCATCCGTCTTCCGAGCCAGGATTCTCTGTGATTGCGCCACAGAGCTAAAAGACAGATAGCACAGCAAATCCGACAAGAAGGAAAGGCACACCGGGCTGTTTCCTGGCCTGCAGGGATCTGCCCTTTGCCAGCAGCAACAGCAACACGTTCTGTATATGCCGTTTTTTTGAAAGTGCGTGATGGGCTTTTTGAAAGAAGTTGAAGATACCAGTTGGGGTCAGGGGAAACAGGGAGGTCTGAGCTGACAAATAAGAACATAAGAGGTGCCCTGCTGGATTGGGCCGTGGCCCATCTAGTCCAGCATCCTGTCCCACACAGTGGCCCACCAATTGCTTCTGGGCATCTCAGGCGGAAGACAAAGGCAAAGCCTTCACCTGCTCTCAAATCCCTGCAGATGGCCTTTACAGGCTCCTGCCTGTCTTTCCAGCCTGGAGGTGGTACCTAGGCATCTGTCTTAGTTGCCATTGATCCACAGATGCTCATCTAATCCAGCATCCTGTCTCACACATTCTGCCTCTCAACATTGGGCATCTTCTGGGCATCTCAAGCAGAAGACAAGGGCAAAACCTTCACCTGCTCTTGAATCCACGCAAATGGCCTTGAGGGAGGGGCATCCTGCCTGCCTCTCCAACCTGGTGGTGGTACCCAGGCGTCCATTCAGATAGATTCAAAGGAGAACTAGGGAAGGGCAGAACAGCCCACAATCTACCACGAGTGAAACAGCCTGAGTGTTCACATTTTTTTTGTCTTTGGGGAATAATTCTACTTGGTTCTGCTTGATGAGTTTGCTGGTGCACAGCTGGCAGGCTGATGCTGTCCAGTTGCTGCCCAAGCAAAGGATTTTGAGGGTCTGTGCAGATTTTCTGCCCTTGGACAGGCAGCTGAATAGGTTGCCACAGGAGGTAGTGAGTTCTCCTTCCCTGGAGATCTTCAAGCAGAGGCTGGACCTACATCTGCCTGGGATGGTTAGGAAATCCTGCATTAAACAGGGGGTTGGACTGGATGGCCCTAAAGGTCCCTTCCAACTCCATGATTCTATGAATCAGGAGACAAGGAACACGAGCAGGAAGTTGCACGTGTCCAGTGAGAACAGTTGCCCGCAGCAGCTTGACTTGAAAGCCACACCTCCTTTTATGCCTCAGAATCAGACCTCAGGTGGCCAGAGAGGTGAGGCTTGATGTCCCAGTGGCGTCATTACAATCTCTGATCTGCAAAGAAGTGGCTTCTCCCTGCGCTTCTCTGCCAGGGAAGACCTTTCACCAGCGTCATCTTGTTCTGTCTCAGATGGCGTGTCAGAGAGGCCAGCCTCAGTGATGTCCCTGCTTGTCTGGCCTTGAGTGTCAGGCTCTCCAGCCTCTGTGTGAATAACCGCTGCCTCAGATGCCACTTCTGAAAAGACAGATTCATCATCTGCGGCCATGTTGTCCCTATCCAGAACAGCTTGCAGAAGGAGCTGCATGACAAAGAGAGATCTTGAAGGAACAAGACCCAGACCATCAATCTGTATGCACGGACAGTTGTGAGATGCAGGTCGAAAAGAACACATAGAAGCTGCTGGTGTTAAGATTGGAAACTCTTCTCAGTCTACAGAGGCTCCACAAGTGAGAAGAGGGAGGGCAGGTGAGCGGTAACAAGAGTCAAAGCCACTGTCCTAAATGAAAAGGGAAACATCCATGAATGCACCAGAAAAATGGTTGGAATGGATGAACTGCAAAGAGCAAGCAGTGGGGGTACCTTGGCATAACAACCCCCTCCATGGAATGTACCAGCAGCAGATCATAGAAGTGGCGGATTCTGGCAAATCCTATCAGTTCCTGGAAAAGGCAGGACTTGACTTCAACATTTATCAATCTGAGCAGCACAAGAGCAAGCGCTGGGCAGAAGATCAACAGAAATGGGTCCACCATAGCAGGCTTGCTGCAGAATGTGCAAAGATGCCCCTGACAGAGTCCTGCGTGTACAGAGCAGCACAGCCAACTTGCAGGAATTATGCACAGGAACGTCTGCAGCAAATGCAAGCGGGACATCCCAAAGGCCACATGGGAAGTTCCGCTAGAAACGTGGTTGAGAACAACAGGACTATGGTCCTGTGGGGCTTCCGTATTCAGATGGACAAACACCTGCTCTCTTATGAACTTTACACCTGAGTACTAAACAGAGGCGACATCGGGAAGAAAGAATAGGAGAACCTGGAGGAATATCGGGGGTCTGAAAGACAAACCAAAGATGTGGGAGGCAAAGAAAAAAGAGGTCCCTGTGGCAATGGTGGCACTTGGCAGAGACTCCAAGTTGGCAGAATGGCTGCAACAGAGCCCAGGACAAACATTGGCAGGTCTTGGTTCAGAAGATCACAGGCCTAGGAAGAACCAAGTAAAAGTGCAGGACCCTCAGACCCCCAGGCCTTTGGCAGGAGACCTGACACTGAGGAAGACGTACTACCTAACCACCTGCGAGGAGTGATTTTACCTGCATGCTCACTGAGCAAGGAGAGCAGATGGGGAAGGCACAATGGCGTGGTGGGTCTTGCTCTTGGTACGAGCCGAGGGCTGCATCCTGCTGGGAGAATGGTCCGGGGCAGGTCTGGTGGTTGGTGAGCGACAGGTGTGCCTTGGCTGCTTTTGCATTGAAGCGCCTCCAGATGTCCTGCCTGGGTTCTTGCAGGGATCTGGGAAGATCACTTCTGCCTTTCAGAGCTTAGGATCAGGCCCAAATTATGACCCTGCTGCCTTTAGAAGTGGGGAGGGTCAGGGCTGATGCTGTACCAGGAGAGGGGAATTGTGGCCCCCTAGCTGAGGAGCAGCACGCTGGCCATTCAGTGAAGCGGGCAGAAGACAGACGCAACTCAGAGCCTCTGGCGGAGCAGGCAAAGGCAACTGGAGCAGAACGGTGCCGTTTGGTCAGAGCGCCCACTGAGCGTATGCACTACAGTGGACCTGCCCCTCCCTGCTTCCGTGGCCTGGGGGGAACAGGAGAAGGATGCGATAGGCCTTTGGAAACCTGTCTGCCTAAAGACTCACCTGTGCATGTCTTAACAGAGGGGCGGGGGCTTCTCCCTCCCTCCCTCTGACTCTTCAGTGCGCACACACAGCGTACGCGCAGAGCACACTTGTGCTCAGAACAGTGAATCTGTGAATTTGACCCTCCGTTTCAAACCCATTTGTCAGCTCCCAGGGACTAATGAATTGTTAAAGCTGAAAAATGCTCATTAACTTTGGGCAGAATAAATTAATTCCCCTCCAGCTTGGCTCGCTTTGATTGGCACCTCTCGTATACATAAATGTTTAATTAAAATACATAATGAGTGTGAAATGATCAAGTGCCTGAGCAGCAGTTTGAGCCCGAGCCAGGCGCTGAGCAAATGTGCCACCCCCCCACCCCACCCCCCCGTGCCCCCAGGAGAGCCAGGCTGTGCGCTGAGGTGCCTCTGGGTGGCACCGAGGAAAGCCGAGCAGCCGAGGGGGCACGAAGCCCCCATTTCCGCTGGCAGCCCTGGCTCCCGGTGGCCGCGTGGAGGGAGGTTGGTGCCGGTGACCTGCCCTAGGCCATCCTGGTTCCTCTCTGTTGTGCCGGTTGTTTCCAAGGCTTCTTTTCCCGTGTTTTATTGGTCCACACTTAGTGCAAATGCATGTCCCTGAAGTGGGGGGAGGGGTGCCAGAGCCTCCGTTCGGCCTGCCGGCCACTGCCTTGAGCCCTGGGGAACGCTTCTGGAGTCCCACCCTTCGCTGCGTGCCTCACTTTCAAGGACTGGCCGCTTTCCCTGATTCAGGCGGGAACAATGGAGTGTTTGGACTAGACGCTCACTGTGTTTGGGCTGGATCCTGCTGCAGCACTGGCCTGCCTCCGGCCAAGCGGCGTGGAGGGGGCTGGTCGCTTGGTCACCCACCCTTGGCCAGCCTGAAACCGCCTCCTTCCAGACAGACTCATTTGGCACCCTGGTCCTGGGATGAAGCGGTCACAGTGATCTTTAAAGCCCGGTTGCAGCAGAGATAGAGGTTCCTTCCTCTGGCTTGCACCCCTTAGAGACCAGTGGCCTGAGTGTCCGGACCCATCTCGGCTCTTCACGCATTTGCCAGGAAAAATGGATTTTAGAGAACTCCAGGATTCATGAACCAGCAAGAGGAATTCCTGGCTTGAAGAGAACGGCCCGTCCATGAGTCTTTGGTCAACCAGGTGGCCAAGGCAGCCTTGAGACACCGGGCAGAGGGGATGGTTAGAAGTCCAACAGCACTCTCTTTGGCTGTGCAGAACTGGCTGCCCGTCATCACAGGCATGCGGGAAGTTTTTTGCAGGAGGACAGAGAATTAGAGAAGAATTGGCTTTTATACCCTGCTTTTCTCACCCAAAGTGGCTGACAAACCTTCTGTTCTTCTCCCCACAAGAGACACCCTGTGAGGAAGGGGGGGGGGCTGTGAGAGCTCAGAAAGAGAGCTGTGACTAGTCCCAGGTCACCCCGCTGGCTTCATGGAGGAGGAAGAAGAAGAGTTGCCTTTTCTACCTCTCTTTTCTCATCCATTTAAGGGGACTCCAAGCCGCTGACAAACCTTCTGCTCTTCTCCCAACAAGAGACACCCTGTGACGGGTGTTGGGCTTTGGGAGCTCAGAAGGGGAGTTGAGACTAGCCCAAGGTCACCCACCTGGCTTTATGGATTCGTCAGAATCAATCTCCACGATTGCAAAATAGGAGTCCATCACTCTAACCGTAAGACCAAACTGGCTCGCCGCTGGATGTGCTTCTGCCCTTCCTCACTGGGCTTGGGGCTCAGCTGTGGAGTCGACACACACAACCTTCGACTCTGACTTGGGCTCCTCAGTTTATGGGACCTCCAGAGCCTCCGTTTGTAGTTAGATTCCTTTGCCATTGTGGCTTTTATGGCATAAATGCAGTAGTTTCTATGATCTGAACAGTTTGACCGCCAGAGGTCTGCAGCTGCCACACAGCAGGGCTCTTAAAGGGGTGCCGGGGTGCCGGGGTTTCAGAGCAGCTCTCAGCCCAGGCCCTGGGGGCCACGGCTTCCTTAAGGTGCCACTGCGCATCACACCTTAGGGCAAGGCTTGAAACAGCCCATTGCAATTTCCATTGCGTCAGAGCCGGTGCATGCTTGCCACCTCCACCCCCGGCAACCCAGGAAGAAGAGCCCCACATTGAAGAGGGCGTCCTGATGGTGTGAAGGGGCAGCGTTGCCTCTGCTCAGACGTCCTTCTCCCTTGGAATTAGCTGGACTCCACCGCCCAGCCGGAGGCGCAGTGTGAAGCCTCTTTATTGGATTAACTGGGCATTTGCAAACATGCGTCCGTGATGACTTTTTAAATTGCTAACAAGCCAAGCTGCTTGGCGGAACATCTGGGGGCAGAGGCGGAGGAGAGCGACTTCTGGAGCAGATGCTGCCCCAACAGTAGCCCATAGCAGGAGGCCCTCCTGGGAGAAACGCTGCAGCGCCCAGCAAAGGTCTGTGCGTGTCCATGTGCAGAATCTGGCCCTGGTCGATTGGAAGCACCCGTGTAGTCCAGTAGGTCTGGATGTGGCCAGTCACACCCACAAAACAGGGACCCTTTTCTTTTCCTTCTTGGTTGTCTTTTCAACTCTTGGCCATCAGAGAGGCCTACGTCTTCCAGGAGTTGCCTTGTAAGGGCACGGATGGTTGCGTCCATGCGATGACCGCTAGTTTGGATTGTTTCAAGGCCTGTAAGTCAAGGACAGAAAATCTTGTCCTCAGAGGGGAGACTGTTCCATCCCCCAAGTCCATCTAGAACTAGGTCTCCGGTACACCTCAGAGGGGAGACTGTTCCATCCCCAAGTCCGTCTAGAACAAGGTCTCCCGTGCACCTCAGAGGGGAGACTGTTCCATCCCCAAGTCCATCTAGAACAAGGTCTCCCACCTCAGAGGGAGACTGTTCCGTCCCCAAGTCCGTCTAGAACAAGGTCTCCCATGCACCTCAGAGGGGAGACTGTTCCATCCCCAAGTCCATCTAGAACAAGGTCTCCCGTGCACCTCAGAGGGGAGACTGTTCCATCCCCCAAGTCCATCTCGAACAAGGTCTCCCATGCACCTCAGAGGGGAGACTGTTCCATCCCCCAAATCCGTCTAGAACAAGGTCTCCCGTGCACCTCAGAGGGGAGACTGTTCCATCCCCCAAGTCCGTCTAGAACAAGGTCTCCCGAGCACCTCAGAGGGAGATTGTTCCGTCCCCTAAGTCCATCTAGAACAAAGTCTCCCGTGCACCTCAGAGGGGAGACTGTTCCATCCCCCAAGTCCATCTAGAACAAGGTCTCCCATGCACCTCAGAGGGAGACTGTTCCATCCCCCAAGTCCGTCTAGAACAAGGTCTCCCGTGCACCTCAGAGGTGAGACTGTTCCATCCCCCAAGTCCATCTCGAACAAGGTCTCCCATGCACCTCAGAGGGGAGACTGTTCCATCCCCCAAATCCGTCTAGAACAAGGTCTCCCGTGCACCTCAGAGGGGAGACTGTTCCATCCCCCAAGTCAGTCTAGAACAAGGTCTCCCGAGCACCTCAGAGGGGAGACTGTTCCATCCCGCAAGTCCGTCTAGAACAAGGTCTCCCATGCACCTCAGAGGGAGATTGTTCCGTCCCCTAAGTCCATCTAGAACAAAGTCTCCCGTGCACCTCAGAGGGGAGACTGTTCCATCCCCCAAGTCCATCTAGAACAAGGTCTCCCGTGCACCTCAGAGGGGAGACTGTTCCGTCCCCCAAGTCCATCTAGAACAAGGTCTCCCGTGCACCTCAGAGGGGAGACTGTTCCGTCCCCCAAGTCCATCTAGAACAAGGTCTCCCATGCACCTCAGAGGGGAGACTGTTCCATCCCCAAGTCCGTCTAGAACAAGGTCTCCCATGCACCTCAGAGGGGAGACTGTTCCATCCCCCAAGTCCATCTCGAACAAGGTCTCCCATGCACCTCAGAGGGGAGACTGTTCCATCCCCCAAATCCGTCTAGAACAAGGTCTCCTGTGCACCTCAGAGGGGAGACTGTTCCATCCCCCAAGTCAGTCTAGAACAAGGTCTCCCGAGCACCTCAGAGGGGAGACTGTTCCATCCCCCAAGTCCGTCTAGAACAAGGTCTCCCATGCACCTCAGAGGGAGATTGTTCCGTCCCCTAAGTCCATCTAGAACAAAGTCTCCCGTGCACCTCAGAGGGGAGACTGTTCCATCCCCCAAGTCCATCTAGAACAAGGTCTCCCGTGCACCTCAGAGGGGAGACTGTTCCGTCCCCCAAGTCCATCTAGAACAAGGTCTCCCATGCACCTCAGAGGGGAGACTGTTCCATCCCCCAAGTCCATCTAGAACAAGGTCTCCCATGCACCTCAAAGGGGAGACTGTTCCATCCCCCAAGTCCGTCTAGAACAAGGTCTCCCGTGCACCTCAGAGGGGAGACTGTTCCATCCCCCAAGTCCGTCTAGAACAAGGTCTCCCGTGCACCTCAGAGGGGAGACTGTTCCATCCCCAAGTCCATCTAGAACAAGGTCTCCCATGCACCTCAGAGGGGAGACTGTTCCATCCCCAAGTCCATCTAGAACAAGGTCTCCCATGCACCTCAGAGGGGAGACTGTTCCATCCCCCAAGTCCGTCTAGAACAAAGTCTCCCGTGCACCTCAGAGGGAGACTGTTCCATCCCCCAAGTCCGTCTAGAACAAGGTCTCCCATGCACCTCAGAGGGGAGACTGTTCCATCCCCAAGTCCGTCTAGAACAAGGTCTCCCATGCACCTCAGAGGGGAGACTGTTCCATCCCCCAAGTCCATCTAGAACAAGGTCTCCCATGCACCTCAGAGGGAGACTGTTCCATCCCCCAAGTCCGTCTAGAACAAGGTCTCCCATGCACCTCAGAGGGGAGACTCTTCCATCCCCCAAGTCCATCTAGAACAAGGTCTCCCATGCACCTCAGAGGGGAGACTGTTCCGTCCCCCAAGTCCGTCTAGAACAAGGTCTCCCATGCACCTCAGAGGGAGACTGTTCCATCCCCAAGTCCGTCTAGAACAAGGTCTCCCATGCACCCTCACCCCACTAAATGCTGAGAGATCTCACTGGCAGATCTTGAGATGTGAGTAGGTCTGTATGGGGGGAGGTTTTCCTTTAGATATCTGGGATCTAAGGCTTATCAGTTTAAGTTCTGGGTAAGCAAGGCTGCTCTTTTAGGACCAGTAATGTGCATCTGGCCAGCATTGCCAGTTAGCAGTCTAGCTGCTTTTTCTGCACCACATGCCGTTTCTGGACCATATTCAAGGGCAGCCCCACATAGAGTGCAGTACGGTAGTCCAGTCCGGAAGTTACCAGAGCATGGATCACCATGGCCAGACTTTCCATCTAAAAAGGGCCATAGCTGGAAATAGACCCCACAGGCCACAGCCTCCACCTGAGTTTCATGTGTCAGCTCAGAGTCAAAGACCCCTCCCAGGTTACGCATCTGTCCCTTCCATGGCAAAGAAATCCCATCAAGAACAGGATGCTTCCCTTCTTCACAGGCACAAGACCATGTAACACACAGCACTTCCATCTTGTCTGGAGTCATCTTCGGTTTATTGGCCCCTGTCCAGCCCATTACTGCCTCCAAGCACCTGTCAGGCACTTTGGCCACCTCTCCTGACCGAGATGGCACAGAGAGATAGAGCTGGGTGTCATCTGCTTATCGATGGCCCCTCGCTCCACAGTTCCTGATGGTCTCTCTCGGTGGCTCTGTATAGATGTTAAAGAGGACGGGAGATGAGATCGACCCCTGGGGGACCTTACAAGTTCTCAGGGCTTTGAGCAGAAATGGCCCGTGGCCACTCTCTGGCATCGGCTTTGCAGATAGGAGTGGAACTTTGGCAAGGTGGTGCCTCCAACTCCCAGGCTCCGCGGCCCTTTCAGAAGGATCCCACGGTCAATGGTATCAAAAGCCGCTGAGAGATCCAGCAGAACCGACAGAGGGAAACTTCTCTTGTCTTTCCGCTGGGGGAGGTCATCAACTAGGGTGGCCTGGAGTCTATGGCTCATGCGAGTGTGGGCCCAAAGACGTACATGCAACACAGTCTCTGTGGGTCTTTGGTTGTTCTGCATGGGCTGGCAGTGGCTCCCCATGAAGATGAAGCCCTTTAGCCAGCCAGAACTAGATTGGGAGAGCATTAGGAATAGTGTGGCCAAGATCAAGAGATGCTCCCGTGGCACTCATGACTGCTAACCCTCATATGGGTATCAAATCCTCTTACTAATCCTGGAAGGGAGGCGCTTAGTGCAGTTTCCCAGACTGGGAGCTCGGTCCGTTTTGTGTTGTCCACCCAGCAAACCTCTGGAGCACATCTGGCGATGCACATCTAAGGATCCTCGTACAGTACAGGCGTGTTGTGGGGCTATTTAGCCGCAACATGAGGCATTTCCGCACTGAATCGCGTTCGAAACCGAACGCGTTCAGGCGGAAAGCTTAAGCCAGCTTCGGGCGCTTTCCCCGTTCACACACAGACGCTCCGGAACGCGTGTAAACGCGTTCCGGAGCGTCTGTGTGCGAATGGGGAAAGCGCCCGAAGCTGGCTTAGCCGGCAAACGCCGGCCAGGGGCGCGCCGGCGGCCGCCGAGGCAGATCGACAATCAGCTGTTTGAAAAACAGCTGATTGTCAAAGCCGCGCGGCGTCGGAGGCGAGCCGGCAGGCGATCGGGAGAAAGAAGCGGCGCGAACGCTTCTTCTCCCGAACGCCTGCGGACGGCTCGTCCGCGTTGGAACGCGTGTAGAGCACTTAGAAGTGCTCTACATTTCGAACGCGAAAGAGGCAGCTGCGGACACGTCGGGACGCAAGGCGCGCGCGGCCAATGCGGATGACGTGTCCGCAGCTGCCTTTTTCGCGTTCCGTTTTCGCCCGTGCGAAAACGTCTAGGGTCTGGGCTGAGTAGACTCTTGATGGAAGCTGAGGATGGGGAGGATAACGATGCTCTGAGCCTTATTTTTCAGGCAGAGGCTCATGCTGTTAGAGCCTGTGCAGGAGGGAACTTGTTGGAGAACTTTGCCTTTGGGTTTCTCTCTCAGTGGAATGGAAGCTGCAGTGGCTGGGAACTGGGATGCCATTTTCCCTAGGTTTGCCAGGCGTGGTTTAGGTGTCCCCTTTGTATGCCCGTCAGTCCTTTGCCCTGGAGATACCTTTCTTTGCTTCTCTATGGACTTGGACAAGAGAGCCTGACTGCCAAAGATGGTAGGTTACTCTTGCCTTGTGTAGCCCTTCCACGTCCAGCAACTGCTCTTTGAAAACTGGACTGGATGCAGAGCCCATCCAGCTGACCGTCCTGTCCTCCCAGTGACCAGCCAACTACACGGGGAAGCTCACCAATAGGACCAAGTGTCCCACAGCTGGCCCTGCTCCTGGTCTGCAAGCCATGGCCTTCAGGGGCAGACCAGGGCCTGCCGTGACCAGAGGCAGCCACACTTCCACTGGGGCTCATAGCCGCCGAGAGGCCTGGCTTCCATAATTGTAAGAATCCCCCCTCCCCTTGTGGGTTATCCCTCCCACGTCTGACTGGTTGGCATCTGGTCCCACCTGGCTGAGTTCTTTCTACCTGGAGGAACTGCTGGCAGGAAGGCTGGGCTGGTGGGCTCCTTGACCATCCCCTCAAAGCCCCTTGCTGCCCCTTGGAGCTTCTCCCTTTAACCAGCCTTCTGATTCCTTGAATCGAGTGACCTCTGGGCCCTTGAAACAGCCATTTCTGTATGAAGCTTTTAATGCTGGATTTTTCTCCTTTCCTGGTGATCGATGCAGAACCTGTTTGTATTTATTTCAGCCCTTAATTCTTCTCTGCTCTTGTTAACTGTCCTCTGGTGAGATGAGGTGGAAGCAGCCAGACTGCTGTGGTTGGCCGCTGCCCAATTCTTTTCCCTTTTCCTTGAGCTGGAGGGTAACTACGTGCATCTCTGAGCTTGGTCCAGGGCCCTCCTAGAATTGCCATCCCTCCATGAGGTGAATGGCTACTGGCCAGAGACAGGGCTTTCTTTGTGGTGGCTCCCAAACTCTAGAATAGCCTTCCCCAGAGATATCCCAGGCCTCTTCACTGTCCATCTTCCAGTGTTTCATTAAAACATTTCTTTTTTTAGCCAGGCTTATTTGCTAGCTGTATCTTTCCTCCTGTACCATTGCTTTTAAACTGGACTCTGTTTTTATGTTTTATATTCTATTTCTCCTTTGGTTTGTTTTATTGTACTGGTTTTGCCTGTTTATTGTTCACTGTCCTGAGACTTTGGTGTAGGATGGCCTAAAAATCAGTCAGTACAATACAGTTTTGTCAGATAAAATGTTCAGTAAGGAAAAAGGAATTTGCTGAGCCCTGACTCTGGTAGGAAGCGTCCAAAAGGGAGAGAATTCTGGGTCTGTCCCCATGGGCCAATTCACACTTGGTCCCGTAGTTTGCAACAGGTGAACATCTGGGCAGGTGTATCTGCACTTGCAGGAGGGGTTAGTGACCTAGAAACGTCACTACAGCCTACCCAGGTGCCATAGTGCCGGCGACACAGCACACGTGCTGCTGTTCTGGGCGCCATGACTGGGCACATGCCTGGAGCAAGGATGCGCAGGGGTTTGGCTGGCGTGCACCAGCAACCCCAAGTGCAAACACTAGTGCATGTTAGTCTGTTATGCACTTTCCCCATCCAGTGGACGGGAAGCTAAGTGCAGAAACACGCCGGTCCGGCGCAGGGAGGCTCAGCTTGTCGTTGAGCTGCTAAGAGAGCAAAGGGCTGCACACAGGTGAGCAGCTTCAAGACAAAGCGTCTCACTGGTGTTACCTGCACCCTTGGTCCCTAAACCTTCCCTTCCCCTTTCCCCAGGGGCTTCCAAGAGTAGCACCTTGTGCCCCTGGCCCTCTAGGAAGGTGTGCTGCAGCTGAACTCTCCTGGATGAGACAGGTATTGATCACCTGTCCCCAACGTGCGCTGCAGCCAGGAGGGGTGGGGCCCGGGGGGTGAGACACCTTCTGCCAAGCCTGGTGGGTAGCAGAGAACACTTTTCTGTGCTTTTCAGCCTGGGCAGGAGGCACCCAGACACAGCCCCAGAATTCCCGCAGGGCACCCAGGGAGCTCATTGCAAGCACTGTGTGGCTCTCTCCTCCCCTGCGCTCTGCCCTTCCCTTGCTTTGCCCTCTGGAAGCCTTCTTGAGGGTCGGCCTCCTGAAATGTTCCACCTCACAGCCCCAGACAGCTTTGACCGGTTCATCTGCAGCAAAAAGCAACACGAACCTTTCATGCCCAGGGGCAGCTGAGGGATGCAATCTATGGGGCGCTTCTGGCGGCTTCTCGGCTGTGCCGCCTGCTGAGAATGGTCCGTGCCAGCAGGGGCTCAGGCAGGATGTTGGAGCAAAGGGCCCTGAGATCCAGAGGCATCTGGAGGGCTGCCCAGAGGAGCCCCCTTGCGTCACTGGGCAGAAGCCTTTCTCAGGCCCACCATAAGTCGTTTTGCTAGAGATCCAGGTGAAGGCTCTGGATGAATGGCCTTCTTGCGGATTGGTTTCCATTGCTACGCCCATGACAGTGGGGGGGGGGGGGGAGATAAACACAAATCCATATGCATACAAATGGAAGCAGGGCCGGCAAGACCGGTACGTGAACCGGGTGGCCAAAATGGAGGGGTCAACTTTGTCTCACGGTTCCCTGTCCAGGCTTGTGGTGGTGAGCTCCTTTCCCAGTTTAGCCTCAGGTGGGTGGTGGGAAGGGGGTGTGGAGAAGGCAGGTTGATGGTGGCCCTCTGGGGAAGAGCGGCGGCATTTGGGCTTGGGCCCAGGTATGAATGGGACTTCCTGGGCAGCCTTTGCAGCACTCGATTCCTTCTGCTGGAACCGGCACCGGGCATCACAGGGGAGCGCGACACATGTTGTGGCCCCTTCCAGGCTGCTCCGCCCCTCTCCGCCTTCATTCTTGCCCATGGCTGGCCACATTCACTTTGCTCAGGTGCCATCTTGATGTGGCTGTGGCTGAGGTTCCTCCTCCCTTTCCCTAAAGTGGTCTGTTCTCAAGGGAAGAGGCCGGGGGGGGGGGCAGTAAATGGTGGCCCGTTCTGTGGAGCAAGGCAGCGACGGTAGAGCTCCGTTGTGGGCAAAATGGCTGCTTCATCTGAGCCGGTTGCAGGCCATTGCTTAAGTTGTGGCCTCATCCTTGACCCCCCAGGATGCTCACTTACATCTCCCCCCTCCCTTCTCTCCCCACAGTGCTCAGTATTGGAGAAGGAGGATTCTGGGAAGGGACCGTGAAAGGAAGGACCGGATGGTTCCCGGCAGAATGCGTGGAAGAGGTGCAGATGCGTCAGTACGACGCGCGGCAAGGTAGGCGCCGCCTTCTTCGCCTGGGATCGCCGAGCGGGGGAGGGGCTGGGCTGGTTCCGTCCCTTTGTGGGTCTGCCCGGACCTTTATGCCGGAGCCGGAGGGTCTCCATCGCCTGGAATCTGCAGGATTTTCACCACTGGACAGGCTAGCAGCGTGCAACCTTTGCTCTTCCTGGTGACCTTGGCGTAGAATTTACAAGAATTTTTCAAGTTCTTACCGGCCATTTCTACAATGCAATCTGTCTTTCTGGGTCAGGCAGGCCCACCCATCTTTGGCCATCACAGCCCCATGAGGAGCCTTTTGAGTCTGTGGGAGGCCTGCCCACCTTCGCCTGTGTGCTGGCAGTGACCAGAGTCAGCCTCATCTTCTGGTGCAGTTATGAGAAGCCACCTCCGTCTCAGGAATGCGTGCTAGCGATTCTCCTTATGAAGGAAGGAGCTAATAAGTGTGTGTGAGAGAGAGAGAGAGAGAGGAGGAGAACAGCGTATTGGATTCTCTCTAAATGTTGGTGAAAGAAAGCCAGCTCTCAGGGACCAAAGATGAAGCTCAAACAGACCTACAGCCTGGCAGTCAACTGTGGTGTCGTGTCCAGAGGGGCAACAGTAGCGAGCGCACGCACACGCACAGCAAGAAGCCCGGTCACTTTCCGGAGTCCGTGGGGGTACAGAGTGCACAGAGTCAAACAGGCCAGGAGTCTGGTTAGCAGAGACTTTTCATAAGTCAGGAACTCAGTCAGGAGTCAGGAATCACAGTCCACACGGGTTGGGGTGGTCAAGAAGATTATTCATTTGCAACAGAGGTTGCTGGATTGGGCCTTCCTTAAGTAGGTCCCAGAGAGTCTCACCCCTGGCAGGGCGGCTGTTTTGCATGGAGGTGCGCTGAGCGGCGCAGCTGTTCTTATCTCCGGAGACAACTCGGTTCTGGGCGGGGCACAGCACCTGAGCCTGAGCCTGAGCCTAAGCCCTTCGCTTCTGGGGAGACAGAGACCTGGTTGCCCTTTTCTGCACCTTTTCTGGTTCCACAATATCCTTTCTGAGGTGCGGAGACCAGAATTGTGCACAATATTCCAAATGCGGCCTCAGCAGAGACTTATAAAGTGGCCTGCCAGCTTGGTCTCTGCAGCTGAGGGGGGGGGGTAATTGGTGTTTAACCGCAGCACCCCAGGAGGAAGCCCCACCTGCCAGTTCTTTGCCATTTATGGAAATAAAGGTTCTCCCCAAGCACTGCTGTGGACGGGCCTGAAATGCCTCCCAGCCCTGTGCTCAGAAGGGGACGTTTACTGATCCTGGCCACAGGTTCTGAGCTGTTTGGCTGCTCTGAGGACCTGGGCTCCAGTGTAGCGACATTTGGAGGACATTTGGGCCCTTGTGAGGCCAGCGTCTGCCTTGGCCACCAAGTTTTGGGCGTGTCTCTAGGTGGCAACAGCTCCCTGGCTGCGCCTTGAGATCGACTCCAAGGCGACCTTCCTTCCCCTGCCATCCAGAAACAAAATGTAGGAGCAAATCTGGACGAGATGGCAAAGGCAAGGAGGAATTCTCCTCCCGTAAAGGACTCCAAATCCACAGACAAAAAATTTGCAGCAGGAATTGGTGGCCCGATGCGGGCCGCTGCATGTTAATGCTCATTTTGCCCGTCTCCCATGTTCTGTTCTTGATCTGCTCCTGCTGGCGGCGATGGTGACGGTGGCCTCTTCTTCCGAGGTCTTTCCTCCGCCTTCCTTCCTTTCTTCAGGTGTTTCTTCGCCGTTGGGAAACGCGCCGTTAGGTGAACTGGCAGAGCTAAACCCATATCCTGTCCTTGGTACTCTAGCTACATCAGCTGCCCTCTGGCAGTTTTAGCCCTGATGAGAAACAGGAGGGTGTAAAGGGGCTGCTGACTTAATTCCAGGGCCTTGGCCTTCGCCTTCAGTTTAAAATTGGAGAGCAGATGGTGGAGACGGTGAATAATAAGGCAGGAGAAGTGCAGATGGACAGGGGCGTCAGTACATACATGCAAGGAGCTGAGGATAGAAGCAGGAAGCCCCTTGGCACTCCAGGCTGGCTGGTTTGGCTGCACTGGGAGCGCGCAGCTGCGAGTAAGCCTTTTCTCTGGGTGCCTGGAGGACTGTTGCAGGTAAAACCAGGAGGCACGGAGAGCAAGGTGCCCACCTGCAGACAGGTAGGCAGGCAGAGCTCTGAGTCGGTTTGTGCACACTTCTGTCTGTGCAAAAACGGAGCAACCGCGTCCAGCCCAACCTGTACACCATGCCAAGGGGGAACTCTTCGCTCAGGCCAAAGTGACCCACTGTTTTGGAACACCATTTAGATGGGCGACCTACGTGTCCAGTCTCGTCTCAGCTTTGGAGACATCCTTGGTTTGGATGTCAATGGATGTCCACTTCAGGCACGCTGGATCTCTACACGGGGTGGTGGGCAGGCTACTGAGCATCTCTCTTCTGTAAAGGGAAGCCTTGGGGCAGAATGGGGTGCCAGGCTGGCAGGCAGAGGGGTCCTGGGAAGTCCAGCCTGGCTGGGCAGAGCAGCACCTGTCAGCCTAGGATTGGCTCAAGCCTCTGGAGGAAGAGGTGGCGGCTGGCTGAGGCTGGCCGGTGATCCTCAGGGTTCGGTCACTAGTCTGGTACCAGGAGGAAAATGGAGGGCTGTCATATAGTCAAAAGGTGCTGGAAGGTGTGGCCTGCTCTGGCACCAACAGTCAGCGAACCGTTGGGTTTCCCTGGGGTGGGCGAGAAGCGTGGAGGGAATGCGCCCATTGCTCCCCTTTGGGCAGGAAGCTGCAGGTGCATTCTGGGTGCATTTCTGAGCCTCGCCCTGGTGTTCCTCAGTCTCCCTTCACAGTAAACCTGCTAAAAGCACTCTTGCTATGGGGCCTAAAATTGCACTGGAGTTTGTGTGGGGTGGAGAGACCGAGCAATTGGAGTGTGGGGTCCAGGTGGGGCAGCTGGCACAGAGTATCCACGTGGTCACCGACTGTCTGTTTTTTCCCCCAATGGGCAGAAGCACGCCTCTTCACTTCCAAGGTCCCCGGCCTCCTGGCTTGGCCTTGCTGGTGGCTTTTTCTGTCCACACGGCCCAAAGGGAGCCCAGAGGCCTGATGCAAGTGAGCTGAACAGCTTCCCCAGCCTTCCTTTCTGGGGGAGAGCTGAGCGCTGGTGTCCTTGGATGAAGGGCGTTTGCATCTAGGGACATTAACGGGGAAGCAGATGGAAGTGAGAGGCGACCAGGTGATAGATGAGGAAACAAAAGCAACTTGATTGTGAATCTCTCCCTCAGCCACTGTCATTATTATCAATTACAGTGGGATGAAATGAGTGTCAGTTGCTTGAACAGCTGTTCCTTCCTTGCGGAGATCTAGTGGAATATGGAAACGGATGATCTGGTGCCGTGTGCAGAAGAGGCCCAAGGGCTCTCTCAGCCCCTGCAGAAGTAGGCTTTGATCTCCTGTAGGATAGAGCAGCGGGGTTTCCTTCTTCTGACCGAGTTTGTCTCTCTTGGAGAAGCCAAAAGCTGCTTTGTCAAAGGTTCCGAATGTTCTTGAGACCTCTGTGGTGATGGGTGCCAGACACGTGGAAGGCCTTTGTACACCTCAGTGACCACAGCCATGTTTTTATTACCTGCGTCCTGACAAGTTTAGGACAAGTGACCAGAGCTTTGCCATAGTCTAGGAAGCAGTTCTGCAGTCAGAGGCTGAAGGAAGCTGCTGAGTCTTCTGGATGAGTCACTTGGCTTCATGTGGAGACTATATCTTGCAGGGCCTTTCCAGGAGAGAGCATCTCCAACCCTTGGGACTGGTGGGGTAGAGGACGAGGCAGCTAAGGAGAAATGGAAGTGACTTCATGGCCGGAATAGGTGGAGCCCGTGGTGCCTGAGATGTTGGAAGGCTGTGATCTTAAGCAAATCCAAGTAAAAATCCACAGTATTGAGCATATGAGCAAATTCTGGACTCAGGCTTAAAGGTACTGAATGGGCAGGAAGCTGCTGTCCATCCCTTGGTTTGACCACAGCTGAAATAGTGTGTACGGTTCTGGTCACCACAGATATAACAACGGAAAAATCAGTGATACTGAATAGGTAGGTGGACGGACGGACGGGTGGATGGATGGATGGATGGATGGATGGATGGATGGATGGATGGATGGATGGATGGATGGATGGATGGATGGATGGATGGATGGATGAGCAGCTTCAAGAAAATGCACCTGGAGAAATCTCTGGTCTGCCTGTTCCTTTCCAGCAGCCCCACTGGCTGTGGGGCTCCTGCTGAGAGGCCAAGAGCAGGCATGGAGCACCTTCTGCCCTGCCTGTGGGCGTCTTTTTGCAACTGGTCGCCACCGTGAGAGCAGGTTGCTGGGCCAGGTGGGCCACTGGCAGTGAGTTTTGAGGACCAGGCTAAGTGCGCTGCTGGCCATGATGGCTTTGTGATTGATCCTGGCGGAAGTGGAGTGCCAGTGAAGGCTGGCTGTTGGGAGACAGTGAGCAGGGTGCGTTGCTTGCTCCTGCGTTGCTCGTGGGCTTCAGCAGGGGGCTGGTGGGCCATGGGAGAAGAGGCTGCTAGATGAGATGCAGCATCGGCCCAATCCAGGTCTTAGGTACTGAAGTGTTCTTGGGAACCCTCTCGTAGTCCGTGTAGCCACCAGGAGTTGAATCCAGTTGGATGGCCTCTTCCAGCATAACCATATTCTTCTTTTGTGGCCATGAGCTCCATACGTGATGGGTGGCCTTCAGCCTCAGATCATGAGGGTCTCCTGGCCGCCTTGGTTCCTTCCCATGCCCTGCTCCTGAATCGGTTGTCTCCAGAAGGCTTCCTGGTGGCAGGGCTGAGCAGAGTGTGGAGAGATGGGGAGGGCATCATCAGTTCCTTGCCAGGGTCACTGGCTTCCAAAGCCTGGTTTCCGGCCAGGCATCTCATGGCGTTGCCTGCGTCCGCTCTTGCGGGGCGGTGTGTGCACATATGTGCTCGTGTGTGTTGTGCGTCACAGAGCCATCTGCCTTCCCAGCAGCCCTGTTGGGGGAGGGAGCTTGGCCAGGTTGCCCAGGGAGGGCCAGCTCCGTGCCATCCTGCAGCCCTGAGCCTAGCTGGCCATTTGGAGCCATTCTGGGCCCTGGGATACTGGAGGCCCAGTGACACTTCATCCCTTCCCTGCTGCCTCCCTCCATCTGCCTTTGTTTTCAGTGCTCTCCTTGGCCATCGGGCCTTTGGCTCCCACGAGCAGGTTCTGTGCCTTAACCTGAGCCAGCAAACGTCTGAGCCTCCGGAGGTGTGTCAGTTCCCCCCCCCCCCAGGGCGTCCTCTTCTGCTTGGCCATCGGGGAGGGGGATCGGTCTCTCCCTCCTCCTCTTCCTTCCATCTGTTCCCCAAGATCAGGTACGACCCCTGCCCCTGCCAGCTCCTTCCTCCCCTCCCGGATCGGCTCCCATGGGAGCGGCTTCTTGCTTCGTGGGTCGGAGGACTCCACACGCTCCCCTTGGTCGCTGGCCGAGTGGTCGTAGCTCTGGCTTTGGGTCTCTTCTGCACAGGCTTGCAAAGTGGGGATTGCTTTCCGGCATCACAGGAAGCAAACGCAGCTGGTTTTCGCATTGATTCCCCCGCGCTTTGTTGCCTCAGGGAAGCACCGCCGATGGCCGATGGCCGTGGCGTTCCTGCCCGCTCTTCGTTTCCGGCAGAAGGGGGAAGAGGAAGCGTTTGATCTTAGTGGCCTTTCGGCCAGTGAGGACTCGGGCACAGCAGCCTCGCCCTTCTGAGCCCCTGATCTCGAGAGCAGGGGGACACGGCAGAGAGAGGGGCTTCGGCCTGAGGAAGGAGAAGGCTGCTTGCCCCACGGGCAGCTCTGCACTGGCCTGCCAACCACAGAGCCCTTGCAGAACTCTCCTGCCCCCTTGCCAGCTTGCTGCCAGATACTGGGCCCGGGTATCCTGCTCCGGCCTCCAGGCAGACAGGAGAAGCAAGGAGATCTAAACCAAACCTCCCCTTCTGATTCACACTCGGGCACCGGCGTCCTCCTCGCACGGCAGAGCCAGGGTGCCCGTCTCCTCCGACGCCTGACGAGCCAGTTTCACCTGGCCGGTTGCGTGGGACGGGTGGCAGCCTTGGGGCTCCAGAAGGACAAGCAGACCGAGGGTGGCGTTCGGTCCAGGTGCGCTGGGGGCACTCGCAGGCCTCGAGCCAAAGACCTCCGCCGCCCAGAAATGAAACCTCTTACGAAGAAAGGAGGGAAGTTCCCGAGTGTTGCAGCCTCAGGTTGCTTTGCGCTGTCCCTGCGGTTTGGGTTCCGTTTTTAAAGGGTGGCACTTTCCCCTCCGTCCTGTGAATCCGAAAAGAGGATGTTGCAGCCAGGCCGCTTAACTTCACACCATATTGCTGAAAAGGGTTTTTGTTATCACCGTCGTCCTTGTCCTTGTCATTGTTATTATACAACACACGAAACACTACAGCCCGACCACCAGATCATTAGTTGGCGCTGGTCTTCATTGTGCGTCGAGCCAGTTTGGTCTAGCGGTTAGGGAGCTGGACTCTTATCTGGGAATACCGGGTTCGATCCCACACTCCTGTACAAAGTCAGCTGGGTGGCCTTGGGCTAGTCACAGCTCTCTTGTGAGCTCTCACAGCCCCACCTGCCTCACAGGGCATTCTGTTGTGGGGAGAAGAATGGAAGCTTTGTCAGCCACTTTGAGTCTCCTTGAATGGGTGAGGGTAGAAAAGCCAAATCTTCTTCTGCTTGCCAAGAACTTAGGATGTCGTGGTGTGTCAGCACATGATGTGTGCAGATCCAAGCAGTGTGGCTTTTTGCAGGTGGCTTTGTCAACCTTGATTTGTTTCAAGTGCCGCCCAAGGACTTTTGGGGTGGCACCCAGTCTGCCAGTCTCCACTGGCACCACAGATGATGGCTTGTGCCAGAGTCTCCACACCTCAATCTTCAGGCCTTTGTATCTGGCTGTTTTGTTTCTCATGGACTCTGCGGTTACCAGGAATTGGAACCTTGGTGAGCCACAATTTTTATCATCATTTTCGTCACTGAGAATGGGATGGGTGGTTCCTTCTCACAGGAAGGAGTTTTCTTCCCGTAAATCATTTACACCCCTTCTGCCGGTTACCTATTTCTATTCTCCACATTCATGCAAGAAAGGAAACTGTACGATGGATGCCTGGCTGGTGTTCTTCTCTGCCGTATTCCCTAGTTCTGCTCTGAGCCTGAGATTTCAAATGTGGCTGCGAGATCAGAGAGAAGGGGAAAAGACCAAAGACTCACCGCCGGCCACCACGCTAGGAACCAGCAGCCGGGAGCAAAACCACACAGCTGCACACACCGCCAACCTGACAGCCATTTGGCAGCATGAATCAGAAGGACGACAGGGTCGTGAGACCATCCGTGACCCTTGACCCTGCCGGCATTCGGACCCTCTGGAGACGGGTATCGCAGCCATATCTGGAAGCTCAGGTTCGAAGTAGAAAGAACTAAGGAGCAGGGCAGAATGACCCAAAAATGGTGGCAAGTGAAGAAGAAGAGTTGGCTTTTCCCCCCCCCCTGCTTTTCTCACCCATTTAAGGGGACTCAAAAGAGGCTGACAAACCTTCTGTTCTTCTCCCCACACCAGAAAATCCTGTGTGAGCTCTGAAGAGAGCTGTGACCAGCACAAGGTCACTCAGCTGCCTTCATGGAGGAGTGCGGAATCAAACCCAGTATTCCCAGATAAGAGTCTGGCTCCCTAACCACTAGGCCATACTGGCTCACGGAGTGTACTGTGCCAGTTCCAATACAATGCAAATCCCTGATCTGTGTCCCTTCATCACTGAGGCGTCTACATAAATGAATGTAACCATTCTTAGTCAGTGGTTTAATTCTTTTGAATGAGACTTTGACAGTTACACTCAGTTTTATTTATTGCTTGAATGTGCTCCCTGCCCTTCATCAATGTTTCCAGAGCAATGTATAGACAAAAGTGAATAAAAACAGACGCGGATCGTAAAAAACTAGTTTAAAACGAAGCCGCTATCTGAAGACAGCCACAATAATGAAAGAAAGGCTACAAGCCAAAGTGCTACACAGAGAGGACATCTTAAGAACCCAAAGGGAACACTGTGCCTTAACAGTAGTGCTGAAATTGGGGCCACCACAGTGAAGGCTCTCTCCTAAACTGGGAGTGCGTGGGGAAGAGCAGGTTGCACATCCAAATAATAATTGCGTGCAGATTGCAGGCAGAACCAGAAAACAGAAATATTCTGGCAAGGATCCCTGGAATCTCTCTCAGCACTGAGCCTGAACTGAATTCCCTTACTGCCTACCTGGCCGCTCCTTGGGGGAGCACCTTTCTGTGTCGTTGCCTTTAGGAAATCCTGCACTGATCGGGGGGTGGGGGGTGGACTGGGTGACCCTGAGAGGTCCCTCCCAACTCTGTGATTCCAATTCAGTCTCTGTCCACGGCGGTTCTGCAGGGGTCCCTAAAGAGGCAGCTGACTCACTTTTTAGGAATGCCGAACCCAAGACCGATCTGATGGTCAGGAGGGTCTCCTCGTGGCTGCCTCTAGGTGTCTTCAGTGGGTCCCTGAAGGAAGCCCAGGAAAGGGACATAAAGAGACGTGAAAGGGAAGAAAGGAGATCTGGGAAGCTGGTAGGGGAGATGGCAAGTGAACCAGAGCAGGGAGGGGCAGGCGAGGGTCCCATGGAGGTCGGCAGGGCCTTGGAGGGGGCCTGGATTAGGCTGACCTCGACAGCTGGTGTGGTGGGGCGGCGTTCAAACGTGGAGGTGGCTTTGCGGCAGTTTGGAGCTGGGCTTATTCTCCCAGCTGACTGTCCTCCCCCTGCCCTGAACACCCTAGGCTGGAAAAGGTGGGTCGGAGGTGGAATGGGAACGTGAGGGCCACACGCTTCTGAGGAGCTTTTGGGATGCGTCATTGGCCCTTAAACAGGCTGTGGTACGCCCCCTCCTGAAGAAGGCCTCCCTGGATCCAGAAGATTTGAACAACTATCGCCCGGTGGCCAACATACCTTTCCTTGGCAAGGTTCTAGAGAGGGTTGTCGCTGTTCAGCTGCAGGCATGCTTGGAAGAAGCTGATTATCTAGACCCATTTCAATCTGGCTTCAGGCCTGGTCATGGCACGGAAACCACCTTGGTCGCCCTGGTTGACGATCTACTCCGGGAGAAAGACAGGGGGAATGCTACCCTGCTGGTTCTCCTGGACCTCTCAGCGGCTTTCGATACCATTGACCACGGTATCCTGCTGGAGAGGCTACGGAGTTTAGGAGTTGGAGGCAGTGCCTGGCATTGGTTCCGCTCCTATCTCCAAAGCCGATCTCAGATAGTGGTGGTGGGAGAGACGGAGTCGACACCCTGGGAACTCACTTGTGGGGTCCCCCAGGGGTCAATCTTATCTCCCATGTTATTTAATATCTACATGAAGCCACTGGGAGAGATCGTCAGGAGATTTGGGGTGAGGTGTCATCAATATGCAGATGATACCCAGCTCTATCTCTCTGTGCCATCTGAATCAGGAGAGGTGGTTGAAGTGCTTGACAGGTGCCTGGAGGCAGTAATGGGCTGGATGAGGGCCAACAAATTGAAACTGAATCCAGACAAGACAGAGGTGCTCTGTGTTACAGGCTCTCGGGTCCAAGTAGTTGGGAGGTACCCTGTCCTTGATGGGGTTGTAATACCCGGGAAGGGACAGGTGCGAAATTTGGGGGTACTCCTGGACTCTGCGCTAACACTTGAAGCTCAGGTGGAGGCCGTGGCCAGTTGGTGCGTCAACTGAAACCTTTCTTGGACAGAGATGACCTGGCCACAGTTATCCACGCTCTGGTAACCTCCAGGTTGGACTATTGTAATGCTCTCTACATGGGACTGCCCTTGAAGACGGTTCGGAAGTTGCAGTTAGTGCAAAATGCAGCCGCCAGAGTGCTGACAGGAACAGCTAGCCGGACGCATATCACGCCGGTTCTAAAAGAACTGCACTGGCTGCCAATTCACTACCGAGCCCAATTCAAGGTGCTAACTCTTACTTATAAAGCCCTAAATGACTTGGGCCCCAGATATCTAAAGGAGCGCCTTCTCCCATATCGACCTGCCCGCCTTTTAAGATCTGCAGGACAGGACCGCCTGGTTATCCCACCGCCTTCAGCGGCAAGGCGGGTGGGAACCCGGGAGAGGGCCTTTTCAGTTGTGGCCCCCAGGTTGTGGAATGGCCTCCCCTTGGAGGTGCGTCAGGCCCCTTCTCTGGTTATGTTCAGGAAGGCGGTGAAGACGCACCTCTTCACTGAGGCCTTTGGCTAAATGCCCTCTACGTTTCCCCCCTGCAAATATATATATATATATGGTTTTTAAACTGCTTTTGTTTATTTTTATTATTATCATCATGCTGGTTTTTAAACTGTGTATAGATTTTAGCACTGTTTGATACAATTTTAATATGTTCATTTTTAACTGTGTTAGCCGCCCAGAGACCTTTGGGTATGGGGCGGGATATAAATATAAAATAAATAAAAAAAATCTGCTACATGCGAGGGCAGCCAAGGCCTCAGGGTCCCCGCCGCTCGCCATAGCCTGTCCAGGCTGCTGTCTGTGGCT
Organism: Aspidoscelis tigris stejnegeri; assembly: GCA_023333525.1. Classification (NCBI taxonomy): domain Eukaryota; kingdom Metazoa; phylum Chordata; class Lepidosauria; order Squamata; family Teiidae; genus Aspidoscelis; species Aspidoscelis tigris. The sequence continues at coordinate 919,337 of JALMGA010000005.1, read as the reverse complement.
GGCAGGGAGCTGTGAAGTCTAAGGAAGCTTCCATTGACAAGTCCCCAAAGTCAAGTTGGTTCTCGTGGTCCTAGTGTCAGTCTTGTCTGCAGGTCTCCCTGTTCGAATCCACACTCCTCCACGAAGCCAGCTGGGTGGCCTTGGGCTAGTCACAGCTCTCTTCTGAGCTCTCACAGCCCCACCTACCTCACAGGGTGCCTGTTGTGGGCAGAAGGGAAGGTCTGTCAGCAGCTTTGAGTCCCCTTAAGGGTGAGAAAAGCAAAGTCTAAAACCCTCTTCTTCTTCCGTGTTTCGGGAACGTGACCGACTCCTCCTCTTGCCTTTTCAAGCAGATTGCTCCCTTTGCCTCTCAGAGCCCCAATCAGGAACATTTAATTGCTGGAGGCTTCATGTGCAATTGTGGATTTCAGTCATTTGGCTAATTACCCTTAAGCAGCTCTTGATTATCATTAACATTTTCATACTGAAACGCTCCAGTCAGGTTTACTCAGGATCACGGAGCGCTAAGGGCCATTTTTGTCTGGGGACGTTATTTGCGAGGCAAATGGTTGTTTGCAGAGGTGGAGGGGGAAGAAGAGGCGTGAAACTTGTACTTGTTTCGGGCCCACCTGGTGCGGAGCTCGTCTGACGTGTATTGGGGGCCAAGTAGGACCTCGGGGTCTTCTGAAGGTCAAACAATGCTTGCTTGCGCATTTAGTTGGCATGAACTCGGATGCTTCCCCGGCGGCGTCTCTGCCTGGGCCTCGGGAGCAAGCGCAGCCGATGTTGTGTCGTGTCCTCGTGGAACTGCGTGTGTGCAGGTGTGTGTGTGTTGCGCATGTGGCTGGGAATGCCAAATCGGGAAGAGTGGCCCTGTGAGTGTGGCGAGAGCTGCCTGCTCCTTGGTTCTCTTGCTGGAGTCTGCCCTTGGTGGCTGTCGCCGTTCGCCCATCTCTCTACAAGGCCAGGGCGCTTGGCTGCGGCAGAGCGGGCAGCCTGAACCAACAGCTGGCTGTGGGCAGTGCTGCATCCGCCTGCCAAGCCAAGGAGCTGGCCTTGGTCCTGATTCATACTCCCTTTGGCAGCCTGGAGCCGGTGCCTGCTCTCTTGCTAGAGCTCACAGGCTTGTTTATTTATTTATTTAGAATTTTTATCCTGCCCTATGCCCAAAGGTCTCGGGGTGGGTTACAACATTAATGAGCAATGAATATATAACATACATACTAAAACCTTAACGGTGCCTGAATGTGGGGAGGAAAGCTGTTTCCTTTTGAGCCAAAGGCCAGGCAAAGAGGTGTGTCTTCACGGCTCCCCTAAATGCATAAAGTGAAGGAGCTTGATGCACCTCAGGAGGGAGACTATTCCACAGTCTGGAAGCCACCACTGAGAAGACCCTATCCCAGGTGCCTGCCTCTTTTGCCACTGAGAATGGTGGTACAACCAGGAGGGCCTTCCCTGCAGACCTCGGGGCATGTGCAGGCTTATATGGAAGAGCTCTGCCCTTCCCGATTGCCCAAGTAACCCAGTGACGCAACGTAGTACTTGCTGTTTGGCTACAAAGCTGCCCTTCCTTCTAATTGTGTTTCCCTAAGCCTTGGACCATAGGGACGCCAAGGGGAAGCCTCGCTTCTTTTCCTGCGGCTGTTTGTTGGCAAAAATATGCTCGGGTTTCGCTTCTACAGGTTCTTAAACAATGCATGCAGTCCTCTTAACTGGAGGCAAATTGGGTATAAAAATCAAATTTCTACACAGTTGCGGATCTGCTTAAGAAGGGGATTTGGCATCCGCCCCCCGCAGGGAGCAGCTGTCTCTCTCCCCAGCCTGTCTTTGCATCTGGAGGGAATCTTTGTAGGCCTCTGATAGATGTCTTCTCCTAGCTTCACACACACACACACACACACACTCGCTCACACACATACTTCCCACGTATCTGACTTTTTCCCAGGTTCAACTCAGCGGATACTTTAGCATCTCTCCTGTAATTTGGTCTCCTGAACTTCCTAGCGGTTTCCCTCCGGATTTTGTCCAGACTTGCTAACATTCCTAATTTCCCATCTCTTCCGATGCCATCATTGTCGTGAGGTTGCCTGGCATCAGGAGGCCCCTTTGGCCAGGGTCATCCTTCTGATCTGTCTGATTTGGAAAGGCTCTGGGGTGCCCTGGCAGGCCTTGCAAATGCTTCCTGCACGCCTTGCTGATGGAGTCCAGGGTTGCCGCGTGCAATCCAGAGCCCCCACGGTCTGAAATGGGTTGCAGGTGGCCGAGGCAGGTGTCTTCAGGGAAGTGCAGGAAGGTGGGCAGTGAGGATAAGAAAACAAGGGGTCTAAAGGAGGAATTTGAACCCAATAGAAAACACAGTTTTGCCTTTTGTCTTCTGCTCAAGGTGCTCGGAAGCTCTTCCTGGCTCACTGTGTAAGACCAAAGGATGGACTAGGTGGACTGTGGCCTGGTCCAGCAGGGCTGTTCTTAGGTTCTTATCTAGGGTGAATGCCCGGGTACAACTTCAGGCTGGAGAAGCAGACAAGATGCCATTAGGGCTGTTCAAGAGCAGGTGGAGGTTTTGCCCTTCTCTCCTGCTTGAGATGCCCAGGAGCAACTGGTTGGCTGCTGTGTGAGACGGGATGCAGGACTACGTGGACTCTGGCCCGATCCAGCAGGGCTACTCCTAGGTAGTTAATAGACAGATTCAGGGATGACAGGTGTACCAATGGCTACTAGAATGGATGCCTGTGTCCCACCGCCAGATTGGAGGGATAGGCAGGAGGTCCCTCGAGGCCATTTGCAGGGAAGGTTTTGCCCTTCTCTTCTGCTTAAGAGGCCCAGAAGCAACTGGTGGAAACACATTGCCGGTGACTCCCTGTGCTCTTCTGAGAAACGTTGCGTCAGGGTGGCTCTTGGGTTGGGCAGGAGGGCGGGTGCCTCTGTGGCCATGGGGCACCTGGTCTCTCCTTCCCGCCTGAGGAGAGGCTGCCTCCATCATGCCACGGGAGCGCCCAAAGGAGCCTGCTGCCCAAGGACTCCAGCCTTCCTCAGGGGCAGGGAGCCGCCCCACTCCCAGCACAGGCTGGGACTTCTTTGTGCCCCAAACGGCTGTGAAGGGGGAGCCCCCGATTTGCCCACTTGAGTGGCTTTTGGAAGCAGCCTGGCTTGAAATGAAGGACGCTGACCGTGAACAGGCTCCTTGGTGCTTGTCATACCCAGCTGGGCAGGTGATTCTTTGCCAAGGAAAGGGGCAGCCGAGCCCGTACTCTCAGGGGGACGTTTGTCTTTGGAATCTCGTAAGGGCGGCTGGGTGGCTCGGGAGTTGTTCATCAGGAAGGCCTTTAGGAAGAGGAGCTGCCGTGCCTTCCTCTGATGGGAGCTCGTCCACCTCGCTTTGGGAGGCCTTGGGACAGGTGTGGCCCCTTGCCGTTGGTCTGCTCAGAGGAGCCGCCAGTGTCCACCCACCAGGCCACGGGGCGCACAGGCAAGTTCTGGTGGCAGGGTGGATGCCTGCAGGGCGCGGCCGGGAGCCATGGTCAGCGGCCGGATGGAGGCACAGGCTTGGGATTAGGCAATCGTTGCGGAAGGAGGGGGACCGCTGGAGGCGCCTGAGATGCAGAATGGGGGCTCGACTGACATTGATCTCCAGCTTCTCTTTTTCCTTTCATCACTGAAATCATCCTTTGAACTGCTTCTCCTGCGTCTGGCTCTTCTGCCAGTAGCCAGTACCCTGCTGGCATTTCCTCCCCCCCCCCCAGCCTCCATCTTGCGCCCCTCCTTCTGCTCCTTCAGCCTCTCCATCCATCGATCACATCCCAATGCCTCCTTGACGGCTCCATTAAGTACCAGTTCAGCAGCAGCAGCAGCAGCAGCAGCTATATTTAGCAGCCGGGAGGAGAAGGCGCTTTCTAACTGGACAGCCCCATAAATCCAACTTCTCCCATGAAATGGTGCTGCTCCTGCTCTCTTTTCTGGCATGAGATCAATCTGAGGGTTTTTGGACAAGGAAGCAGTGCCAGGTGGCAGAGAGGAAGGCAAGGGTGGGCAGGGCGAGAGATGCCAATGGACAATAGGGCCGGGGCAGATGCTCTTCAGGAACCCTCTCTGTGCCTGGGAACACTCTGGCCATCCCTAGCCTCAGCATCCCGCCTCGTTCCCCAGGGCGCCCTGAAAGTGAAATGCAGCTGGACAGAACCGGGCTTCTTTCCACACTGATTCACTGATTAGGAATGCAGGATTCAAAATGCAGTAATCAAACAGGGTAAGCAACGCTTACAAAAGCTTGACAATTCTGTAAGCCTAAACTCAGATTTCCCCCATGGCCGCAGTAACACCTCCGTCTTTACGAGGCCCGAGGTTGTCTGTCTCAGGTCCTCTAGGCAAAAGCCGTGTGTTCCAGCCATGGGTGCAGCAACCAGGCAACACGGCACACAACTGCGGCTGTTCTGCCCTGCCCTGCCCCATGCACCCTTCACCCAGAAGAGGCACAAAGGCTGTGGGCCAGGGCATACCAGCTGCCTCTCAGACGGAGCTAGAAGAGCCGTGGAGCCTTTTTTAAGCCTCACGGCTATCTGGCCAGGGGAAGGCGCAGCATGCGCTGAGCCACTTCTGGAATGGAAGCTGCTCTGTGCAGTGCTTATGCTTGCCCAAGTGCTCAGCGGCACCTCGTTTCCTTCCCTTTGTAATCAAAGATGTCAAACTCTGCAAAATTGATGGGCAGGAGAGTCAGATCAGGCAAGGGGAAGGATTTCTTCACCCAGTGGGTCATCATGGAATTGGCTGCCAGTGGTGACAGCAACTAGCCTAGGTGGCTTTAACAAATCCATGGACGACAGGCGGCTCAGTGGCTCCTAGAATGGATGCCCAAGTACATCTTCCAGGCTGGAGAGACAGGCAGGAGGCCTCTAAGGCCATCTGTTGGGACTCGAGAGCAGGAGAAGGTTTGTCCTTGTCTCTGCTTGAGATGCCATGAGCATTTGGTGGGCCACTGTGTGGGACAGGATGTTGGACTAGATGGGCTGTGGCCTGATCCAGCAGGGCTCCTCTGATGTCCTTAAGTTGTTATGTTCTCTTATGTCACCATATTAGTCTGGAGTCTAGGAGCACCTTAAAGACTAGGAGCAGTGAGCAGGGGGTTGGACTCGAGGTCCCTGGAGGTCCCTTCCAACTCTGTGATCCTGTGACATCTATGACAGCAGAGGGAAGAGGTTGCTGCTTCGTCTTGTCTCTGTTCGTCTTTGAGGTGCTCCTAGACCCCCTTTCTTAATTCCATTTTTATTGTTACATCTCTTGTTGTACCAAATGTAAACCATTCCTCTACATAATATTCCTTGTCCATTTCCCCGCATCTTTCCATCTCTCCGTTGTTGTTTGTCTTGCCACCGTTAATAATTTCAACAGAATCTTTATTTCTAATTTCCTTATTCCACCCTCTCGTTCCCTTAATAGACCCGTTTCCTGCATGCATTCAAATGGTTCCTGTTTCACCAGTTGCTGCCAAAATTTTGGAACCTGCCTTCGTTCCCACAAAATATGCTTGTAATCTCCTCTTAGGTTACATCTGCCGCGGAATTTTGGAGGTGGCTTCCCTTGGATCTGATGGAATCATATTTCATACTTGGGGGGCCACCCCCAGAAGCTCCTGGATTGCTGTATTTGCCAGCCTAACTTCCTCTCTGACTAGTTTCTCAGCGAGACCTCAGATAATAACTCTTAGGATATTGTTACACCTGTACAGGTTCCTAAGGAACTTGACTCCAACGATTATTCGTGGCAAGTGAAGAAAAGTTTTAGCACATTTATATTATACTCTGTGGAAGACTATATCCTCGGAGAGGAACATTATTAGAACCCTGTAAATTTTGCAGTAGAAACAACCCCACCTAGGAAAAAATCTGTTGTTAAGCTTTTGTTCAGTCATGGAAGTCCATCAATGCTCCCCCCACAGCAGTGCTAATGCCTGAGATTTCTCCTTTCCCTGTACAAAGATGATCTGGCATCAGATCCTGGCATGAAAACCCGGGCGACCCACTTGGAAGCTCCATTCCTGTGGCCTGGTCTGTGACCTGAAGTTCACACTCTTCTGCTGGCACCGTGAAGCGCTGTGTGTGAACCCCTCACATCGTCTTCCGGAAATCCAGTTTTTCCATCACGTTTCTGCATCAATCTCCAATTTAAAAGAAAAATCCACATGAAGCTCCATAGGTGAATGCCATGGCTTTCTAAATATATTTATGCTGAAGCCCTCTTGCACCTGGGGAAACGGTTGCCTTCAGGTGGAGATTTCATCCATTTGCCTTAAAGCAGAGCATCAGAAGTTCGCCACTTCAGAGCACTAAAGCGGAAGAGGTTAAAAGCGGCTCTAGTTCTGCATCACAGGCCGCCTCCTCCGCCTCCTCCATATCTACCTTGATGCTTTTGGCCATGGCTAAGTGCTCCCCACCTCACCCGGACGTCACCCCTTGGTGGGTGAGGGAGGTGGGCAAGGAGGATCCAAGGCAGCATGTGTGCCAAAGGGCCTGGAAACTGTGGGTGCAAGTTGAATACCAGGCAGCTGTCAAGTGTGGCACCAGAAGAAGTCAGGCGGATCTCTGGGCTGTGCCAGTGGAGGCACTAGCTCCAAATCACAGGAAGGGGCTGTTCAAGCAGAGACCACCAAGACTGGATCCCACCTAGTCTTTTGTGCCCATTCCGGGGGCCTTCTTGTTTAGGTCCCACAGCCGCCTCTCGCTGTGGTGGTGCAAGTGCAGACGCTCGCTTCCACAGTGGTCCGCTGTCTGCGTCCAAGTCCGTTGATGGTGCAGGATAATACCCAGAAGGGATCCATTTCTGACTCTGCACAAAGCCAAAGATCGCAGGCACCAGCGGGCACGCCCTCGTCGCTCTTTGGGGGAAGCCCACAGTGAGAGTCACTTCATCCTGAACTCCACCCATGTGAGGTTCCATGAGAACACGTGTGACAGTGGCGGCTTAGTCCCAAGATGTCCCACATTTTATGCCCTGTCTGCACGCGGCCACAGTTGGCGCGGAATCCTAGGCAGGATTCTTGGCGGGCACCATTGGAGGCACTTCCACGCAAATTGCTGCAAGGAGCATCTCAGGCCACGCGGCCGGGACCCGTTGCTCCCTTCCTCCCCCGGGCAAAGAGACCCACCAGGACGTAAGATGCCTATAATCAGACGCCGGATTAATCATGCAAATGGGGCCTCCTCTGCGTATTGCAGTCAGCTCTCAGAATCAGAATTAGGCAGAGCAGCAGCTGGGCCTGCAGTTTCCTCCTCCTCTGGCTATACTGGCACACGCCTGGGAGGCTGCAGGAGTCCGTCTGTCCGTCCGTCTGTCCGGCCGACTGACCGAAGCCCTCCGATACTACTATTGAGTGGCTTAAGAAGATTAAAATCTTACATTAAGACAGTTAAAATAAAATACACTAAAAAGGCATGAAGTATACACTGGTCCCATCCACACAGGACAGATATTTATTTATTTATTTATTTATTTATTTATTTATTTATTTATTTATTTATTTATTTATTTATTTATTTATTTATTTATTTATTTAATATCCCACCCTTCACCAAATGGTCCCAGGGTGGGTACAAAGAAATTAAAACATACTGAATAGTAAAACATAATTAAAAATATAACCCCCTTCCTCGCAGCCCCACCCTGAGGAAGCTGTTTAAAAAGCAAATGCCTGGGTAAAAAGATATGTTTTCAGCAGGCACGGAAACTATACAATGTAGACGCCTGGTGAACGTCAAGAGGGAGGCTGTTCCAGAGTCTCGGGGCCACCCCAGAAAAGGCCCTCCAAGTCCCTGTGTCTTGTACCTCTGTAAGAAAAGAAGTCCCAGAAGGGCCTCTCCTTTAGATCTCAGTGCCCAGACAGGTTTCTACGGGAGAAGGCGCTCCTTCAGATGCCCAGGGCCTTAGCCGCTTAGGGCTTTATATGTTAGTGTCAACACCTTGAATTGGGCTTGATAGCGAATAGGTAACCACTGCCAATCCTTTAAGTCTGGCCAGAAACTCCCATCAGCAGTCAAGTTGCTGCGTCCTGCATCAGTTTCAACTTCCAAACAGTTTTCAAGGGTAGCCCCATTAAAGTGCATTACAGTAGTCTAATCTGGACTACTATAGCACCACTGTGGCTCTGCTATGATGGAGTTGCTGGGAACCCCGGGTGCAAGTTCTCCAGCTTTAGCGCTTTTCAGAGACACACTTTCCTCTCTTGGTGGAGCAGCGATCAGAGCTCTGCCCAGCACACACGAATGGAGGTTGAAGCAGGCAGGCCTGAAGGTGGAGACACACACATCCAGGAATTTGATGGCAGCTGAGTTGCCGAATTGCGTGTCACAAAAAATTTGCCAAGACAGCATCTGGCCTCCAGAGGCAAATCACCTGCTACTGCCACCAGGACTAATATCCATTGAAAGCCTGGGCCACCATGAATCAAAGGACCTAAGGAGTGTCCCACTGGATCAGACTGGTGGCCCATCTGGTCCAGCAGCCTATCCTCACAATGGATAACCAGCTGTACAGGGAGCCCACCAGCAGGAGATGAGCACACGTAAGAACATAAGAGCCCTGGTGGATTGGGCCACAGCCCATCTAGCCCAACATCCTGTCTCCTGCAGTGGCCCAATTGCTCATGGACATTCTCAGGTAGAAGCTGAGGGCAAAACCTTCACCTGCTCTCAAGTCCCTGCAAATGGCCTTTGGAGGCATGCTGCCGGTCTCCCCAGCCTGGAGGATGCATCTGGGCATCCATTCTAGTAGCCACTGTTAACACCTGTCTGTCCTCCATGACTTTGTCTAACCCTTTCTTAATCCACCTAGACTTGTTGCTCTTACCACCTCTTCCGGCAGCAGATTCCATCGATCAATGACCCACAGCTTTCCTTGTTTATGGTCCCCCCGCGGCTGCCCTTTGGAGGCAGACCATGGCCTCCTATGACCAGAGGCAGCCCCACTTCCACCAGGGCTAATAGTCATCGACAGGATAGCCCAGGCTTCCCTAAATATAAGGCTCTAAGAAGTGTCCCTCTGGCTAGGAGCCATAGCCCATCAAGTCCAGCACCTGCACAGTCTCACAGCCACTGGGAGAACAGAACCCAAAGGAGGATAGCAGTCCCAAGGACCACCTTCCGGAACTGGGCATCCGAGAAGAATCTAGCAACCACCACGTTGTACCTAATCCAGAAAAAGCCTTTCCAGGAGGAACGCCGTAACTGGTGGCAGGAAAAGCTGCCGAGGATCTCAAGGGATGAACAGATTGGCACCTCCACCTCCCTTGGCGCAGGTCTGTAACTCAACATTTTTGCAGGCTCCCTCCTTGCAGACTTCAGGCGCCGCCACCTGGACGCTCCTTCCTGCAGCCCTCCTGGCTTCCTGCTCAGGGGTAGAAGTCCAGTCAAACACTTTTCTTTTCTTCTGCTCTGAGCTTTCTAGTAGTTTCTGATTTCGGATCCACCGTGTCAAACTTCATTTTTTCCAGTTCCATGTATTGTGCATAAATGGTTATGAATGTGTTTCTGCTATTTTGCACACAATTGAAATGTCATCATTTGCATATGCAATGTAGGGGCATGCGGATGGGTTGTGCATGCATAAGGTAGATTTATGCACGCAGACGCGTTCATCTGAATTTTGTGCAAACCAATGGAAACATGTTTCTCGGCGTCTGTGCCTCTCTCTTGAGGAAGAGGCGGAAAGGCCAGGCCCATGAATGGAAGTCTGCAGTACCTTGAAATCCGACCAGTGAAGCCCTGGCAGGGTACCTTGACTGCGCCTTGCGCTGCTGAGGCTCTGTGTGCCCGCTGAGCTCCCACCGCTGCTTGAACCCCCTTTGCCTCTTGTGAGGAGTCCAGGCACCAGTGGCAGCAAGGCAGTGTCTCGTGCCTTTTGTTGACCTTCATGCCTGCCCTAGGGGCATCGGGCATCAGAGGGACCCACAGAGGCGGCCTGGCGGGCAGGGGACAGGCTCTCTGGTCAAGATGGGCAAAGCTCAAGTTTGGGACAGATGCTCCTCAACTCAGAGCTCAGCCAGTTGCCCTTGGCGCAGCTGGACCAGTTGAATGAGGCTGAATGAGTTGCCCTTGGGCTTTTTTGGGGGGAGGGGTTGTCTCTGCGTGGTGTGGGAAGAGGGGGGTTGACCACAGAGGCCAGGGGCCCAATGACCTCCTGAGGCCTATTATCCTAAGTCTGCCTTGAAAGCACAACAGGGGCTGCAAACTTCTGGGTTCCTCTGGACTGACGGTCTTTGGCGCTGGTTCCCTGCTCAGGTGTCATTGTCCTCCTATAGAACCTCTGTTCCTCACGTGTCTCTGGCTTTGGGCTGGCTCCCATTATTTGCCACATCACAGGATGTTGCCATGGAAATTTGGGGGCTCTGGGGCTGCTCCCTGGGGTCTGACTGGTGGGTGGGACGTGGAGAAGCCGTGGTTCCTGTGCCTGTGTACCTGTGTGGACATCCAGGAGACCGCCCCGCCCGCCCCCCCAGGGGACAGGCCTGCTGCCTGGATGCTGCCTAGAAAGTACTTTCCCCGTCCGATACCCCAGAGACCTTAGCAGGGACAGATGTTTCCCTCCTACTGCAGGAAACTATCTTCAGTGTTGTATTTATATGCTATTTATACAGCCCTGTCTGTGATTCACCATAGTCCTGGGATTTTTTAAAGAATGCAGCTTTTTCTTACAATCTGGCTTCACTTTTATTTATTTACTTCCTTCTTTCCTGTACTTCTGTGGTCATCCAATAAGTAATGCTCTCTGTGCAGCTGACAAGACGTGCATGCATTAAAGCGTTTAGAGCAGTGCCACCAGTGCGGGCCACGGATCCGTCCCTTGACTCGTAAGCAAGCCACCAAGGATCTGCCGCCAGGTGAAGAGCGGCGAATGCCCGGCAGACATGCAGGCAGATCAGGGCTGCGCTAGTTTGGTGTTATGTGACGAGGAGCTGGATGAAACAGCGGAAAACAAGGGGGTTGGCTCCCTCCGCAGCCGCAAAGCCTCCAGGCCCACCCGGCCCCCACTGGAAGGCGCGGCAGGGCTCCATGTTGCAGCCGGGCGCCTCGCCTCGCCTTCCTTGCACGGGCGAGCAGCTCTCCTGGCGTTGGCGCAAAGCGGCCTTCTTGCCAGCAGGTTTCTCATTCATTCCTTGGCTCTCAGAGCCGCTTTCCTCCAGAGCTGCAGTGCTGAGGCCCAGCAAAAGGTCAGCCAAGCAGGGAAGGAGGAGGATTGACCCAGAAGCCCCAGGCGCAGCCTTCATGGTGCTCCCTCCCAGGAAGTCCCGTTCGGAGATAGGTAAACGGCCCCCGGTCAAAACACGCCGCAGCGGAAAAGCAAGCGGAAGAGCATGGCGGCGCTCGGGTCACAGAGCGGTACCCAGGTCTCCTGTCACTCTTCCAAACCCACGGGGACGCCTCACCTGTCCACCCCTGCGCCCTTTCTCACCTCCACCCCCACTGGCTTGGGATGGGCAGCTGTTGGGTGTCCTGGTGGTCTTGGTCTTCCTCCCTCCCAGTGCCTGCTCTTCCCTGGCCTGCCACGTCTGCCCTTCTTTCCCCTTAGTCCCCTCCCTTGCACGGCCACCTTCACAGTCTGTGCAAGAGCTTTTGTCAGAGGCCCTGGACTTTGGGAACGCCTGAAGCCCTGTCTCACACCCAGAGGCTGAGCGCTACTTAGGCTCCGCAGCGAGTAGACGGGTCGCCAGAGAGAGATGCCGGAGGGACCCTGGCATCTGAGGACCCAGCATCTCAGAGCCCAGGCAGTCGCTGGCCCTGGCGGCACAGCCCTCAAGGCAACTGAGCAGGGTCCCGTCCCATCCAGGGGCTGCCAGATGCCGCTTGATGGCTGCTGGAGAAGGGGGAGCTGGATCGGATGGGCCAGATCCTTGTACGTTCTTCCAGTAAACCCATGTGCAGCCACTCGGGCAGGGAGCAAGCGATTTCCTATTTGATATGGGGGTCTTGGAAAATACTGTTATTTGTGCTGCTTTGGGGCTGATGCCCTGGACTTCGCCAGCAGGAAATCCAATGCTGATTAGCTCCGGAGGGACCCAGGAAAGGCTGCCAGGCTGGTGGCCTCTGCAGAGGTTGCTGAGTTGCCATCCTTGGCACTGGCCAGACTGGCTGGGCTCTGGGGAAGGGCAGCCCCTTACCCTCTGGAAGGCCGGGATTTGGCTGCAAACTGGCCAGCGTAGGGAGCAGTGCCCCATCTGTGCCCGTGGGTGTGAGCACAGTGCTGAGGAAGTGTGGGCATTTGCTGCCCGGCAGCTGGGAGTGGGGCGAAGAGAGCAAGAGTGGCTGTCACTGCAAGGGAGGAGGTACTGGTGCCTCCCCCCCCCCCCAAGGGGCCAAGTCCTTGTGCAGCCAGCCAGAGGCTCCTCTGCATTTGGCTACCACTGGCCTCCATGTGGAACCTCCGGTGGCCCATCCTCTGAGAGTCTGAACCTCCTCTGAAGCAAGCACAGGGCCAGCGGTCTCTCCTGTGAAGCAGCGCGCCCTCTGCTGGCAATGAGGAAACAGGGCAGCCAAACCCTTGTGCCAGCCGTGGCAGCTTCTGAGCCCAAGCACGTGGCTTTGGTCGATCTCGTCCGGTGGCTTTGCCAGGTGAAGTGGCCTTCCCGTCGTCTTTTCACTCCGAAGCCTCTGAAAGGAAGGTTCTTACCTGGGGGGCCAATGCGGGCTGCCTTGAGCCACCCCCCTGCCTGCCTTCTAGTGCGAATGTGGCTGCTCCCCGGGGTGCTGCTAGCATTTGCTTCTCTTGAGGAGCTCAGGGGAAGAGGGGGCTGCAGGCAAGCGGGCCGCCATTGCTGTCAGTTGGGGCTCTGCATCCCCACCTGCAGCAGGTGTGCAAGAGGCTGCTCAGTGCCAGGCAGGCTGGGCAGAAACTTGCAGGACGCAGGCTGGACAGCGAGCCGCACAGGAGCCTGCGCGCCCGCCTGCCCACCTGCCTGTCCACTGAGCCCCTCCTGCCTTTCCATGGCCATTGGAGATCGTGGACAGCTGGCCGGCTGGGGAGGGGGCTTAAGAGGCTTTTCTCCAGGGCCCTCAGAGATAAGAGATTAAAGCTCTTGGAAGAGGCAGGGGCCGAGCGGTGGCACAAGAGGAGGTAGCACCCTCTGCTGCGCCCTGGTTCTTCTCAGGCCTGTGCGTGACATTCACATCTCTGGCTTGCAGCCACAGTTTGGGTGGCCTCCGCTCCCCAGGGCCTGGGACCCTTTGCCAGTCTCTCGGTTCAGGCTAGACTTCCCACGAGTGCCACTCCTTTCCTACTGTTGGCCACGCAAGGTGGGGGGGGGGGTCTTCTTCTTTTCCCCAGGTGATCTCATTTGGCCTTCTCCAGAAGGTCAGTGAGCAGGTGTTTGCCCATGGCTTCCAGTCCCTCTTGCCGCGTTTCTCACTGCCATGGTCTTGAGCTCATCTTTTGAGACAAAACAACCTTGTTCCCAAAGACAGCCTGGCAAAGAACATCAGGAGGCGGCACTCAGGCCCCGTTGAGAGCCAGGTTGCTAACCAGGAAGACAGTCTGTCGTAAGGGGTGGTGTGCAGGCCTCTGTCTGCTGCTTCTTTGCGTTGTAGGTTCTGGTCCATTTCTGTCTGAGGCTCGCCTGGCGGAGAACCCGCGATCAGGCCCTGCCCAGAACTTTCACAGGCGTTGCTCACACTCTGCTCACCTGAATGGGAGCCAGGTGCTGTGTTCACGTGCATGCTTGGCCAGTGGCACCTCACCCACTTCCCTTGCTCGCTGCTTTCTAGCTGTGCCCCGTTTTGCCACCGTGGGCTGAGCCCAGCCAGCACCATAATCTGCCTGCTGCTTTGTAATATGCCCAGTTCTAGAATGTTTTGACAAAGCAGCACGTCCAAGCAGGAGACCCCTACCCCTAGGCACCATTTCCGGTACACCCAGCTCTTCCTTCCGTACGGGGTGCTGGAACTCCCCAGGAGCGGGGTGTGGGGCTCCCCGGGGCTGCTCTCTGATTGGCCGCTGCTGAGGAACGTCTGCTCTTTCCTTGCAGAAACCAGAGAAGATCGGACCAAGAGACTCTTCCGACATTACACCGTCGGCTCGTACGACAACTTCACTTCGCACAGGTGAGCTTCCCGTTGTCTCCTCCGGCTTGACATCATTTCGCGGCGAGTGAGAGGTGCATGTCAGGATGCGTGGCGCTGGGTGTTGTGGATGGGAGAGAAAGCGTTACGGCCCGGACCCCGGAAATGTCAAGGTTTAATGGTGTGTGAGATGCAAGCCAAGCGCAGCAGGCGGCCCTGTCATGCCACATCGGGGTCCGCAAGGGAAGAGCCACAGCTCCGACTCTCAAAAGGAAGGAGTCGCTGTGTGCAGGAGGCTGTAGGACCAGGAGAGCCGGGATGGCGGTGGGGGGCGTTGGAAAGGACCTGGGATGGCACAGACGTGGCTGCGAGCCACAGGGACCTTTCTCTGCCGAGACAACCTGATCCCCTGCCTGCCCCTGGGGCACACAGGTGCTCCACCTGTAGGGAGCCTTTAACCACCAGCCGCAGCACCTCCCACTGCCAGACACTGCGGGCTCCTTTTTATTTGTTTTTGTTGTTGTAATCCACCCTGAGACCTTTGGTACAGGGGGTGAGATGAAAATACAGACAGACAAACAAACGTACAAGTTCTAGCTGTTTTTACGTGCGCCTTGGATCCTTCTGCGGCTGGCTGGCCACTGTGAGAGGAGGCGACTTGCTGTGGGATGGTCTGTGGCTCTGGGGGCACCTCTGGAAACCTGAGCTATCAAGGGTTGTTAGCTGCCTCGGGTCCTAGGAGGCCCAGCTCTGCCTCTGAAAACCAGCTAGGGGACTGGGGCGTGTGAGCAGGCCGAGCTGTGTGCTCCTGTCCGGCTGGCTGGCCTCTGGCAGAACAGTCATCTGGACTAGATGGGCCATGGGTCTAGTCCAGTGGGGCATTTCTGTTGAGATCTTGATAGATCTGTAGATAAGATGTGTATGCAGAGTGGTTACCTGATTGCTACTTCGTCTCCTGGCTTCTCGTTATACCGGCAGAATTCCTTGGCTCTGCTCCCAGATTACAGCACTCCAGCTCATTAAAATCACGGCAGTCCAAGAGTTAATTCTAACTCTACGTTTTATTGCAAGTAAGATTACAAAAGCATATAGAAAGCAAGTTCAGGCATTAGCCTGGCGGATCTCCAATCCATTCCATGGTTATCAGCTTACATACTTGGCAAGCAGCAAGCAAGCAATCAGCAATACGGCTAAAAAGCTAAAAACAGGTGTGAGGAAAAGGAATAGAAGCAAAGACTACAGAAGCCTTTTACATACTACCAACCGGACGTTGTTTTATGACAACTTCCGGGGCTTGTGAGCTCTGTCTCCCCCCTCCCAATTTGGCCTACGTGCTCGAAAACACTTGTCGACCTTGCAGCATATCTGCTATAGTCCGTTCCCAGGAGAGGCAGACTCACTATCAGTTTGTTTTGAAAAATCTTTCCGTACATCCGACTGTGTTTCCTTCTCTTTACCCTTTCTCACAGCTAACATGCCCCTCCAAAACACAGTTTTGGATGTACGCAATGTTTACAATTTTGGTTCACAGTGTCATGCCTAACAGGCTTGCCAATTGCTCATGTTTACCCGTTGGCAGTGGTTTTGTGAGAATGTCAGCAATGTTGTCTTCAGACCCAATGTATTCCAGTCTTATGACTTTGTCTTGCACCATCTCACGTACATTCTGATACCTGACCCCTATGTACTTGGTTCGACACTTAAGATTCTCAGCCTCAGCCATTGCTATGCAGGTTTGTGAATCTTCCCGAACTGTAATAGGTTGTACCACTGTTTCTCCCAAATCAATGAGCAATTGCTTAATCCACTGAATCTCAGCCAAAAGTTCAGATAAAGCTGCAAACTCTGCTTCTGAACTGCTTAAAGCAACACAACTCTGCTTTCTGCTGTGCCAAATAATTGGACTTCCAGCATATTTGATAAGCAATCCAGATACTGACTTTCGGTCATTCTCCTCAGATGCAAAAGAGCTATCAGCATAACAATCTAAACCTTGTTGATTGCCTTGGATCTCCAACTTTCTGTGTTGTGTACCTTTGAGATACCTTAACACATGTTTCATCCTGATCCAATCCTGAACAGTAGGCCCATTTGCCTTTCTGCTAAGCAGACCCACTACAAAACTGATGTCAGGCCTAGTGTGCGAGCTTATGTACAATAAGCTTCCCAAAACACTTTGAAACAACTTTGGATTCTCAAACTGTTTCACTGAGTCTTCATTAGAAGTTCCAGTGAGCATTGGACTCTTCACTACCTTTGCGTTCTGCAAACCACACTTTTCAATCAGTTTCTCAATCTTTTTCTGCTGGCTCAACAGGCACTTGCCATCCTGAGTCCACTGTACCTCGATCCCAAGGTAAAACTTCAGATTTCCCAGATCTTTGAGCTTGAATTTCTGAGACAACTCCTTCTGCACTAAAGCAATTTCCTTATCAGTCTTAGCCATCACGCAGAGATCGTCTACGTAGATAGCGAGAATTGTCTCACCCTTAGTGTACACACAAGCATCAGCAATGCTGCGTTTGTACCCCAACTTGACCAATTCCTCGTGAATGCAAAGATTCCAGCAACGTGCACTCTGCCTTAGACCATACAGAGCTTTCTTCAGCTGAAAAACCTTCTGCTGCTTACACTGATCGAAACCTTCAGGTTGCTCCATGAACACTAGTTCATCAAGGGGAGCATTCAGGTAGGCAGTCTCAAAATCAAAGTGTCTTACTGCATACTGCTTTCTAGCTGCAAGAGCTAAGATCAGCCTCAGGCTTTCTGCCTTTGCAGTAGGTGCAAAGGTTTTGTCAAAACTCTCAAACCTCTGCTGTGAGTAACCTTTAGCAACCAATCTGGCCTTGTACTTCTGGGTTCCGTCTGGCAACTCTGCACTTGAAAACCCACTTACAGCCTATAACCTTCTGGTTTTCCGGCCTATCCACAACTTCAAACACCTGCTTGTCTACCAAAGACGAGTACTCTTGCTCCATGGCTTCAAACCACTTCTGCTGCTCTTCTTCAGGAAAAGAGAGTAGCTCTTCAAAGTTTTCTGGTTCAGCCACCACTGAAAAAGCTTTTGCACTTTACACAACAAATCTATCTGGAGGTTTCCTGACTCTGTGAGTCCGTCTAGGTATGATCACCTTGACCCTACCTTTCTCATCCTCCGTGTCTGAGCTATCTGAGGTAGTTTGTACCTTAGTGGCAGGGTGTGTCTGTGTATGATGCTGTGTAGAAGTACTGGGTTGAGGCCCTGCAGAAGCATCCTGCTTCATTACCCCTCCATTTCCAGCACTTGCAACACTTTGCCCCAGCTTGAGAAAAACCTCTTGGTTGGCATGAAGCCTATCCCACCCGGAATGTTTCTCAAAGTTGGCACTTCTGGACAACAACACTTCCCCATGGCCCAAGTAGAACTTGTAGCTGTTACCAGAATAACCCACAAACATCAGCCTCCTCCATTTGGGATCACCTTTCTTCCTAAAGTTTGCTGGAACATACACATTAGCGTACTGCCCAAAAACTCTTAGGTATTTCAGATTTGGTGGTCTCCCAAACAGCATGTGGTATGGAGTGGTTTTTACAAAGGAATTCCAAGTGCGGTTAGCTATATGATTGGCAGTCAGTATAGCCTCCCCCCAGAGCTGTTCCGGAGCCTGTGAATCGAGAATTAGGCAGTCCTTTATCTGCTTTAGGACCCCAATTCTTCGTTCGGCTAGGCCGTCCTCCTGTGGAACTGCTGGGTTGGTTGTTTCATGCTGAATCCCTTTTACCTTTAACCAGTTTTTCAGATCATTAGACAGAAACTCACCCCCTCTGTCTGTAACCAAGAACCCAACCTTGTACTCAAACTGTCTTTCAACCATGTTGACCCAGTTTTTGAGAAGTTGAGCAGCCTCACTCTTCTCCTTCATGAGCATTACATAGGAATATCTTGTGTGGCGATCCACAATTACCAAGAAGTACTGGTTGCCACCAAAAGTCTTGCTCATAGGACCTGCCAAATCTGCATGGATTACTTCAAAAGGCCGTTGCGTGGTTCGTTTACTACGTTTCGCAACTGGAAAAGCTTTCAGCTTGGCCTGGCTGCATACTGTACAGTCTAAGAAAGAATCACATGCATGAATTTTAAGGTCTGGACACACCTGTGTCAGTTTCTGCAAATTTGTGAAGCTAGTGTGACCCAAGACTCTGTGGTAGTAATGGGCACATTCTGAGTGTAAAGGCACATTCCCAATCTGTGAGCAGTGTGCTTCCCCTTCTTTGTCAACCAAAAAATACATTTTGTCTTTCTTGACAGCTTTTGCACACACCTGGCCATTCAAGTTAATGTTACATTCATTCCCTGTGAAAACCAGAGTGTAGCCACTAGATGTCAGTGCAGACACACTTATGAGACAGTTTTGTAACTCAGGAACACACAAAACTCTGGAAAAATCTTTCCCAAAACTTGGAACGAAAACTTTACCCATTTTCTTCACCACTCTTGCCCTCCCATCAGCTAAGGCAACGGAATGTATATCAGGTTTTACCAGCTCTTTCAGAAGCTTTTCGCTGTTAACCATATGAGTAGAGGCACCTGAATCTAAAACCCAGGTATCTGCCTTAGAGCTTACTTCTTGTACAATAGCCACCACACCTTTCTGCTGGCCCCGGCTCCCAGCCCCTTTGCCCTGTGGTTTACCAGCTGTTGGTTGTTTACAGTCTTTTTGTACATGTCCTTTTTGGCCGCAAGCCCAGCAGCGTTTTTCCCTAGAAACGGCTGCCTTTTCTCGCTGAAGGCCTTTGAAGTCTTCGGACAGATTAGTAGAGTGTCTCTGTGCTGCATGCTGCCTCTGGAGCCCTGCTTCGTCCTTCCGACGCTGGCTCTCCTCCAAGACACGCGCTGCAACCAGTTCTGGGGTAATCTGCCTTTCATCAAAACTTTGTAGACTCCACAGAATGTTTTCATACTCATCTGCTAAACTTCCAAGAAGGATGAAGGAACGTTGTAGATTTGAAATTTCAACACCGCGACCTTGGACTTGATTAAACAAATCAGTCATCCGCTCCAAGTGGGCTGCTGGATCTGTTCCCTTTTTCATCTTGCAGGAATACAGCCTACGGCACCAAATCATTTTAGATAAGGCAGTTTGCGATTGGTGCACTGCTTTGAGTGAGTCCCATGCATCTTTAGCTGTCAGCTTGTCTTTCACATGCGGAAGTTGCGAGGGAGAGATTGTAAGCAAGATAGTGGCCCTTGCCTTCCGATCCTGCTCCGCCGTTGCCTGGGTGGCCCCATTCTGGACGACATCCCAGAGATTCTCTCTCACCAGGAGTGCTTCACAATAGCTCTGCCAGGAGGCATAGTTGGAATTATCTAATTTCGGAAACCTTGCTTGCTCCATCATCAAACAACTCACAGACAGGATCTTGGCAGTTTTCCCAGCTTTTGCTGTCAGCTATGATAAGACACAGACGCTCCGTCTTAAACAGTCTCACCAATCAGCCCAGACAGCCTTTCTCAGCTTCAGGGTAAAAGCCTTTCTCCCAGTCTCAGCAAAAAAGTTTCATCAGATAGCAATCAGATAAGAGCAGATAACGATCTGGGCCCATAACCCTTGTTGAGATCTTGATAGATCTGTAGATAAGATGTGTATGCAGAGTGGTTACCTGATTGCTACTTCGTCTCCTGGCTTCTCGTTATACCGGCAGAATTCCTTGGCTCTGCTCCCAGATTACAGCACTCCAGCTCATTAAAATCACGGCAGTCCAAGAGTTAATTCTAACTCTACGTTTTATTGCAAGTAAGATTACAAAAGCATATAGAAAGCAAGTTCAGGCATTAGCCTGGCGGATCTCCAATCCATTCCATGGTTATCAGCTTACATACTTGGCAAGCAGCAAGCAAGCAATCAGCAATACGGCTAAAAAGCTAAAAACAGGTGTGAGGAAAAGGAATAGAAGCAAAGACTACAGAAGCCTTTTACATACTACCAACCGGACGTTGTTTTATGACAACTTCCGGGGCTTGTGAGCTCTGTCTCCCCCCTCCCAATTTGGCCTACGTGCTCGAAAACACTTGTCGACCTTGCAGCATATCTGCTATAGTCCGTTCCCAGGAGAGGCAGACTCACTATCAGTTTGTTTTGAAAAATCTTTCCGTACATCCGACTGTGTTTCCTTCTCTTTACCCTTTCTCACAGCTAACAATTTCTTACGTTCTTATTCTCGTGGAAATCAGCCCTATCCACGACTATGAGCCCTGGTGGCACTGTGGCTGCCTCTGGTCCTAGGTGGCCCTGGTCTGTCTCTGAAGGCCAGCTGCTAGGGGACTGTGAGCAGGGCAAGTGGTGGTCTTGCTGGTGGACTTCCCTGTGCAGCTGGCTGGCCTTTGGGAGAACTGGCTGCTGGACCAAATGAGCCATGGGTTCCGCCCGCTGGGGCATTTCTTATGTTCTTCATAAGCAATGTCTGGTACTCGTGTGTAGGTTCCCTAGGACAGCAGGGTTCACGTGCTTTGGATGCAGGGCTCCATGGGGATTAGGCCATGTTCTCCAAAGTTCTTCGCTTCTTTGTTCACCATACTGGAATTTCCCTGGTGATGGCTCTGGAGTTGTGCAGCAGAAGACCTTCAGGAATCAGGAACATGCAGCCCTCCATTGGAGTGAAGAACCTGAAGATGCCATTCAGGGCAAATTGCCTGATCGCCATCACCTACATAGGAAAGTAATGGCAGCTCTCCTGAATGTAGCCATTGGTGATGATTTCTGAGACCTGGCTTGAGATGGAAGCTTCTGAATCCAAGGAGATGCTTCAGCACTGAGCTGAGGCCCTATGGAACTTCCCAGGATCGCATAAGTCATAGAGTGCAGGCAGCACATGGACACAACATTTCCAGAATATTTTCAGGCAAATACCGGTGTCCCTAGTGGTATCTAGCTCAACGGAGCATGCTGCTCTCCTGAGGTCAAGCAAAAATAGCTGGAATTTGGCAGAAGAACTTGGCAAAATTACTGCTGGGCTGTGCAATATCAGAGAAATAGCCATGTTAGTCTAATTGGAAAAGTCCAGCAAGGTAGCTACGAAAGCTCATTCCACCTACCCTTCTCCAATGGTTCCTCTAGCATCTGAAGAAGCAGACGTGCCCATTGGGCCCCCTAGCATCTGAAGAAGCAGACGTGCCCATTGGGCCCCCTAGCATCTGAAGAAGCAGACGTGCCCATTGGGCCCCCTAGCATCTGAAGAAGCAGACGTGCCCATTGGGTCCCCTAGCATCTGAAGAAGTAGACGTGCCCATTGGGTCCCCTGGCATCTGAAGAAGTAGACGTGCCCATTGGGTCCCCTGGCATCTGAAGAAGTAGACGTGCCCATTGGATCCCCTGGCATCTCAAGAAGTAGACGTGCCCATTGGGTCCCCTGGCATCTGAAGAAGCAGATGTGCCCATTGGGCCCCCTAGCATCTGAAGAAGCAGACGTGCCCATTGGGTCCCCTAGCATCTGAAGAAGCAGACGTGCCCATTGGGTCCCCTAGCATCTGAAGAAGTAGACGTGCCCATTGGATCCCCTGGCATCTCAAGAAGTAGACGTGCCCATTGGGTCCCCTGGCATCTGAAGAAGCAGACGTGCCCATTGGGCCCCCTAGCATCTGAAGAAGCAGACGTGCCCATTGGGCCCCCTAGCATCTGAAGAAGCAGCCGTGCCCATTGGGCCCCCTAGCATCTGAAGAAGCAGCCGTGCCCATTGGGCCCCCTAGCATCTGAAGAAGCAGACGTGCCCATTGGGCCCCCTAGCATCTGAAGAAGCAGACGTGCCCATTGGGTCCCCTAGCATCTGAAGAAGTAGACGTGCCCATTGGGTCCCCTGGCATCTCAAGAAGCAGACGTGCCCATTGGGTCCCCTAGCATCTGAAGAAGTAGACGTGCCCATTGGGTCCCCTGGCATCTCAAGAAGCAGACGTGCCCATTGGGTCCCCTGGCATCTGAAGAAGTAGACGTGCCCATTGGATCCCCTGGCATCTCAAGAAGTAGATGTGCCCATTGGGTCCCCTGGCATCTGAAGAAGTAGACGTGCCCATTGGGCCCCCTAGCATCTGAAGAAGCAGACGTGCCCATTGGGCCCCCTAGCATCTGAAGAAGTAGATGTGCCCAATGGGTCCCTTAGCATCTGAAGAAGCAGACGTGCCCATTGCCCCCCCTAGCATCTGAAGAAGTAGACGTGCCTACGAAAGCTCATGCCACCAACCCTTCTCCTGTTAGTCTCCAAGTGCTACTAACTACCTTGCTGGACTTTGGTACGTTTGTGAGGTGAATCCTCTGGGTTCTGGAGAGCGTTTGGGGCACTTGCTCTGGCAGCTGGTTTAGATAACTGAGTAGCCCCACCCCTCCCAAGCTAGCTTGAGCTCATGGTCTGAAGGAGGAAGGGCTCACAGGTGTTGGTGACACACATGCCATATGTGTAATGTCATAACACTTAAAATACTGATTTAGATTTTTAAAAATAATAATACAATTTATTTTAGCAAAAAATAAATTACAGTGGTACCTCGACATACAAGTGCCCTGACATACAAGTGTTTTGAGATACAAGCCGCCGAGCGAGTGATATTTTGCTTTGAGATGAGAGCAAGATTTGAGATACGAGTATGTAAATACAGTACAGTACATAACAAAAACTGAGGTGGTGTTTTGGGAGCTGGAATGGATTAATGGGAAAATTGCTTTGAGATACGAGCGATTTGACATAAGAGCAAGGTTACGGAACGAATTAAACTCGTATGTCAAGGTACCACTGTATTTATAAAGTCAAAACATCTCAAAATTTAGCAACCTGGGGGGAATAAAAAAGTAAAATAGTTTAAATAGCAACAAACACAAAAGGAACAAATTAAGTAATTCAGAGATAAAGAAAAGTTATCTAAAAAATAAAGCAAAAATAATAACTTGAGTAGTTTAAAAAAGTAAATCAATCTAAATAGTAACAAAAGTTCACAAGGTGAACATGAATCACCAATGTGATCCAGCTGCGAAAAGGGCAAACACTATCCTAGGATGCATCAAGAGGAGTACAGAGTCCAGATCACAAGAAGTAATTATTCCTCTTTATGCTACCTTGGTCAGACCTTATCTAGAGTCCTGTGTCCAGTTCTGGGCAACCCAATTTAAAAAAGACATTGGCAAACTAGAGCAAGTCCAAAGGAGGGCTACCAAAGTGGTGAGTGCCCTGGAAAGCATGTCCTACGAGGAAAAGTTGAAGGATCTAGGAATGTTTAGCCTGCAGAAGAGAAGACTGAGAGGAGACACAATTGTGGTCTTCAAGTCTCTGAAGGGCCGTCACGGTGCAGAGGGATCGTCCCTATTCTCACTTGCACATGATGGGAGGACTAGAAACAACGGGATGAAACTTCAAGGGAGTCAATACAGATTAGATATTAGGAAAAGCCTCCTTACAGTGAGGGCGATCGGTCAGTGGAGTAGGTTGCCACGGAAGGTAATGGGTTGTCCTTCACTGGAAGTCTTCAAGCAGAGGCTGGACCTACGTCTGTCTGGGATGGTTTAGGAAATCCTGCATTGAGCAGGGGGTTGCACTGGATCACCCCAGAGGTCCCTTCCAACCAAATGATTCTATGAAAAATAAATTAATTCAAATGAGATGAAGGTAGAAAGCCAAAAGGGGAATGGGGGCTTCCCATTGTTTTCCATAAAATATTATTTGTATGACCATCTGCCTGCTGGGCAGGTGTCACCGGTGTGTGCTCACCTTAATGAGCTCCTGGCTCTCAAAGAACGTGTTTCTTCCTTTGAAGCCAAGGTAGTGGAAAGCAGGTCCAAGAGGACACCAGTGTGGCTTACAAGCGCAATATGGGAAGTCATCAATAAGAGGAAAAGTGCCTTAGGAAACAGAAGGCTTGTCCTAACGGAGAGAACAGGAAGGAACACAAACTCTGGCAGAACAAATTCAAGGCAGCAATCAGGAATGCTAAATGGAATTTTGAAAAATGTATTGTTAAGAAAATCGCTCTGTGCCATTGGGTAGAACAAGGGCACTTGGAGCATTGGCTCTGGAGTTTTTCTCACTGTACAGAAGGACCAGCCAAACGTTGAAGGAACTTCACAAACTTGCCTGCAGGTTGGCGCTTTTGAGTCTAAGAACATCAGAACCTAAGAGGAGCCTGCTGGATCAGGCCAAGGACCATCTAATCCAGCATCCCATCTTACCCAGTGACCCACCAGTTGCTTCTGGGCCTCTCAAGCAGAAGACAAAGGCAAAACCTTCACCTGCTCTTGACTCCCTGAAAATAACCTTGCAAGGCATCCTGCCTGTCCCTCCAAGCCAGATGCAGTGTATTCTGAGGGGAGGGGGCAATTAGTGCAGTCATGGTCGAGGCTTATAACGTTATGTTTAGTAAAAAAATGTGGTTTTTACTCTGCAGTAGTGGAGAGAGGACATCTTCCTATGATGCCCAGTTAATCTGTGAATTGTGCTAGCCGAAAGCAAGGCCATTGCCATCACATCATGGAGCTGCTGGAGTCGGGTTCTGGAGGAGGCCTGACTACTGTATGGATCTGTCCTGCCCTTTCTGGAAGTGCTCTCCTGCTCCCTCCCAGGGGTTCTTGCGGCAGGACCACTGATGAGCTGGGGCTCCTTTAATCTGGTCTAGCAGGGCTTCCATCTTGCAGAGTTTGTCAGAGCCTAGCGGGGAAGGACCCTGAATCCAGCAGCCACTTCCTTTCAGCTTTTGCCCTGAGTCCCAGAGGAGCTCCTTGGCTCGGACGGACGTCCACCAGAAAGTCTGAATGGCTTCATGTTAACTGTCGCCTGTGGGATCTATATCTATTTTGCACTTTGCCACCCCACGCCGTTGCCCACGAGAGGCCTTTGCCAGCGGTGTGTGCCCGGGCTTAGCTACCAGCAGGCGCTTTGGCCAGAGCAACTTCCCACGTGGGTCTCCTCTCACTGCCACCCCTTGGATCCTTTGGAGCAGGATGCCCTCTGCCCCATCGGCTTCTACATTTTGATGGCCTATTTAGCCCATTTCTTCGAAACCAACTTGAGGTTAAAGGGGCACAGAAAAGCTAAACAGTGCAAGCCTTTTCACTTCGGCATCCTCAGACGTGTAGAGGAAGGCTGTTTGGGATTGAGTGTCCAGAGTGAGGGAACCCCAAAGGGTTGGGGGCAGAGAAGGACCTGGGGTGGATTAGGAAGGCACCCAGGGCTTGGAACGCCAGGCATGCCAGCTGGTTCCGCTTTTGGGTCTCCGTAAGACGTCTCGCCACCCCAATTTCCAAGGCAGCCCCACAGAAGTCTTGTTTCACCAGAGATCCACGGGGTGCCAGAAAGGACTTATGAAATGCCCTGCTGGTCAGGCCGGGGCCCACCTGGCTCAATGGTCTGTTCTTCTGGTAGCTGACCATCTTGAAGCCCACAGGCAGGGAGAGGTTAGCAGGCCTAGGGAGTCGGTCTATCCAGCCTCTATCTTTGAAGGCTTCAAGGATGGCAGCAGCAGATTGAACAGTTTAATTCTGCACTGTGTGAAAAAAGTCCTTTTGTCTGCACAGAGTCATTGAAGATTCGGTTTTACTTTTTAAGCCCACCTGGATGGAGTGGACTATGGATGCAGGAGCCAAAAGTCATTTTGTACAAATCCCAAAGCAGTAATAAAAACATCAGCAGAGGCCACAGCGGTCCTCTCTTGCAGCCATTACTTGTCTTTCTTCATCCAGTATCCTCTGGACAGAATTCCAGCCGTTGGGCTCCAGCTGTCTGACAGTCCGATCATTTCACATCTGCCTCGGGGAGTTGTGGTTCTCCACATCGTCTTGGACTACAACTCCAGCTGACGTGGAATGCTGGGAGTCACAGTCCAAGGACACCTGGGGACACCTGATGAAGGTGGTTTCCTGCATGTCCTCCTCTGCTCTGGCCCCCTCCCCATCTCTGATCCCGAGAGAACCACCTGAGCAGCACCCAAAGGACCCCTCCCTCCCTCCCTCCAGGTGCCCTTTGGCTGAACTGGCTTTTCCCCTCCCCAGGTGTCTTGTAGAGCGGCAGCTTGGGACAGATGGCTCGTTCTAGGTCACGGGGGCAGAAAATGGGGATGCGAATGCAGAACCAGGAGTAATGGGGGAAGCTAAATAGGTTTTTATTTAGATTGTATTGGATACCAAATAAGAAAAACGAAAGTACTTGGTGGTGTGCTGTCTTTTCTCGCAGTATGGAACAATTTCATACATTATTATCAGGCTGGCAAAGAATAACCACGAGACTCTTTCTTTAAAAAGATGAACAGTGATTTATTTCAGCTCAGCGCAAAGGCATTTTTTGTTGGAAGCAACTTTGAACAGAAAGCCCAGCATATTTATATGTTTCATAGCTGGGCGGGGTTTGGCCCTCGACCAATGAACAATAATTATTTTTCAAAACTCAGTTTAAACTTGGAGCCAAAATGTATCACTCGACCCCAGCAGGGAGGGGGGAGTCAACTGTCACTTCCAAACAACAGGCAGCTACTATATACACATATACAGAATCACATAGATGGCAGAGATGGTACATTCAGATATTATGGCAGGCAGCTAGACCTGCCTGACAATTATATTGCTAGAGGCAGAAATATGACCACTCCAAGTTGCAATAATCCAATTAAATATTGGTTAGGAATGAGCATTGCAAGTCAACCCACTGTTTTCTGAGTGCACTTTGTCTTAGTTAAGTTGTTATTGCGTTATTATGGTTATTCCTAAAATTTGCTATATTTAGTGTATTTGTTATCAATGTTGCATTTTTGTAAAAATAATAATAATAATAATAAAAGTTAAGAGAAAGAAAAAAAGTGATGGGGGAAACTACCAGGGAGGTGAAACTTGGGTTTGCAGGGGGCCCGGTTGGCAGAGGCGAAATTCTGCCCCAGAGGGGCGTCCCAGGCGCTGCTGGTCTTGCCTCTGCTGCCCCATTACGAAGGCCGCTTTGAAGGCGCCAAAGGGAGAAACGGAACTACATTCTCCTGACATAATTAAAGGACAATTAAAACAGCCTGAAACAAGGTTGCTTAAAAAAAAGGTCAATATGATTTTTATATACATATACAAAAAAAAAAGTCCACCACACACATGCAGTAAAGGTGGAGGGAGAAAATCTCTTTTCTGTATCACAGAACACTAGAACTGGGGACATCTATGAAGCTGATGGGTAGGAGAGTCAGATCAGACAAGGGGAAGGATTTCTTCACCCAGAGGGTCATCGGTTTATGGAATGTGCTGCCAGAAGAGGTGGCAACAGCTACCAGTCTAGATCACTTCAAGGTAGGGTTAGACAAATGTATGGATGGCAGGTGTATCAATGGCTACTAGAATGGACACCTAAGTACATCTTTCAGGCTGGGGGGACAAGCAGGATGCGTCTAAGGCCATTTGCTGGGATTGGAGAGCAGGAGAAGGTTTGCCCTTGTCTCTGCTTGAGATGCCCATGGGCAACTGGTGGGCCACTGTGTCAGACGGGATGCTGGACTAGAGGGGTTCTGGCCTGATCCAGCAGGGCTGCTCTTAGGTTCTTATGCCCTTGTCTCTGCTTGAGATGCCCATGGGCAACTGGTGGGCCACTGTGTGAGACGGATGCTGGACTAGAGGGGTTCTGGCCTGATCCAGCAGGGCTGCTCTTAGGTTCTTATGCCCTTGTCTCTGCTTGAGATGCCCATGGGCAACTGGTGGGCCACTGTGTGAGACGGGATGCTGGACTAGAGGGGTTCTGGCCTGATCCAGCAGGGCTGCTCTTAGGTTCTTATGCCCTTGTCTCTGCTTGAGATGCCCATGGGCAACTGGTGGGCCACTGTGTGAGACGGATGCTGGACTAGAGGGGTTCTGGCCTGATCCAGCAGGGCTCCTCTTAGGTTCTTATGCCCTTGTCTTTGCTTGAGATGCCCATGGGCAACTGGTGGGCCACTGTGTGAGACGGGATGCTGGACTAGAGGGGTTCTGGCCTGATCCAGCAGGGCTGCTCTTAGGTTCTTATGCCCTTGTCTCTGCTTGAGATGCCCATGGGCAACTGGTGGGCCACTGTGTGAGACGGATGCTGGACTAGAGGGGTTCTGGCCTGATCCAGCAGGGCTCCTCTTAGGTTCTTATGCCCTTGTCTCTGCTTGAGATGCCCATGGGCAACTGGTGGGCCACTGTGTGAGACGGGATGCTGGACTAGAGGGGTTCTGGCCTGATCCAGCAGGGCTCCTCTTAGGTTCTTATGCCCTTGTCTTTGCTTGAGATGCCCGTGGGCAACTGGTGGGCCACTGTGTGAGACGGGATGCTGGACTAGAGGGGTTCTGGCCTGATCCAGCAGGGCTCCTCTTAGGTTCTTATGCCCTTGTCTTTGCTTGAGATGCCCATGGGCAACTGGTGGGCCACTGTGTGAGACGGGATGCTGGACTAGAGGGGTTCTGGCCTGATCCAGCAGGGCTCCTCTTAGGTTCTTATGCCCTTGTCTTTGCTTGAGATGCCCATGGGCAACTGGTGGGCCACTGTGTGAGACGGATGCTGGACTAGAGGGGTTCTGGCCTGATCCAGCAGGGCTCCTCTTAGGTTCTTATGCCCTTGTCTCTGCTTGAGATGCCCATGGGCAACTGGTGGGCCACTGTGTGAGACGGGATGCTGGACTAGAGGGGTTCTGGCCTGATCCAGCAGGGCTCCTCTTAGGTTCTTATGCCCTTGTCTTTGCTTGAGATGCCCATGGGCAACTGGTGGGCCACTGTGTGAGACGGGATGCTGGACTAGAGGGGTTCTGGCCTGATCCAGCAGGGCTCCTCTTAGGTTCTTATGCCCTTGTCTTTGCTTGAGATGCCCATGGGCAACTGGTGGGCCACTGTGTGAGACGGGATGCTGGACTAGAGGGGTTCTGGCCTGATCCAGCAGGGCTGCTCTTAGGTTCCTTGTGTTCCACACACATATATAGTGGATTTTTTGCTGTTGTTGTTATGTTTGCTGATCTGTCCTCGTTTAATAATGGCAAATGAATCTTTTTTGATGCCTTTAAGAGTGAATGAATGGAGAAATTATGGCCTTTCTATCTATCTCTTGCTTTTTATTGTAAAACGTCAGAACAGACAACCGTCAAAATTCATCTTGGTCTCCTCATTCTGTGAGTGCCAGAAGCCTCGAAGGGGGGAAGAGAAGAGCCTCCCGCCCGCAAGTTGCCACTCCCTGGCAGGGCCATGACGTCCTGGCCAGAGGGACACCCAGCCCCTGCAGAAGCTGAGGTGGTGTGGCTGTTGGGGCCAACTGAGAAGGCTTCTCCTGTCAGCCTCCTACGATGAGATGCTCAGGGTAGAGAATGGCGGGGCCTCGTGGCTCCGGGCCCCACAGATGCATCACGCTGGCGTTGAAGAGCTGACATTTAGCCCGAGCCAGGCTGTTGAAGAGTATTCCCCTTCTCTGGGCTCATCTTAGATGGCTGTGCGCAACACTAGACCACAAGGTCTGGTTCGGCGCATTGCTTGCCGTAACCCCTGGGCCTTGGAGCGTGGCCCGCCTCATTGTCTGCACGAGGAACCGGAGGGGCCAGGAGCATCCGGAACCCAGCGAAGAGCCTGCCAGGGCGGAAGGAGCGACCCGCGCACGGTTGTCTCCCTCCTCCTGAACGAGGGGAGCGCTTTCCCGGGCCCCCTTCCGCCAGGGACACCTTCGACGGTCCTCTGTCTCCGCTTTCCGCGCTCTAGTGAGGTTTCCATGGCAACGTTTGCATCACCATCGACCTGCATTTCTCAGGCGCCTTAAGCTCGACAGGGCCGAACTCACGAGCGGCTCCGAGGGCTCCGCGGCTTTGGGCGGGCGTGGAAAATCGTCAGCCGGGCGGTGCGGCCTAGCGGTTAGGTTACACCGAGGGGCTGGAGGCGCTCTGGCTCCGTCCTCCACTGGCTGCCTTTCCTCCTGCGGCGGAACATGGTGAAGGGAAACACACGAGGATGGGAGAATAAGGGCAGAGTCTAAGTACTTGTCTGGGAAGCCAAAGGGCAAGCAGGACTGCTAGTCCCTGCCAAGGACACAGGTTGGAAGCAGGAATGTCCACAAATACTCGCAGCATTCAAGATTCGTATGAATTCATCTACATTTATTCCTGCCGCTTGCCCACAGCCCTTGTAGTTCGGTATCCCATCTCACAAACGTACTGCTGCCTGACGTAATTTAGATTGTAAGCTCCATGGGGCAGGGGACCTCCATCAATTGCTGTGGATGTTGTTCGTTTGGAATCAATGTGCAGCCTTCCACAGCAGGGTAAGTGGTGACAAGAAGCAGTAGTTGCGCTCACGTCAAGGGCTTGTTGGCGCTGTAATCCTGATTTGGAATGCTGACCTGGCCTTTGGGCTGGCGTTGCAACCACACCCTGAAGGCCACAAGCTGTGGGCAAGCGGCAGGAATAAACAGCTTAGCTGCGTTTTACTCCTTCGGATATCCCAGATTTTGGTGGGAATTAGAAGGCTCCCAGGAGCCCCTTGTCCCCTGCCTGCCTGTTGTGGTGCCCACAGACTGGCATAGCCAGGGCAGTAGCATTTCTGGAGGCAACTGCAAAATGGGCCCTTTGCTAGGGCAGAAGCTTACGTGGGCCCCGGGTATCTGAAGGAGCGCCTCCTCCCATATAGACCTGCCCGGGCACTGAGATCTCAAGGAGAGGGCCTTCTTGTAGTTCCTTCTCTTTTAGAGGCATGAGGCATAGGGACTTGCAGCAGGGCCTTTTCTGGGTGGCCCCTAGACTCTGGAACAACCTCCCTCTTGAGATCCGCCGGGCGTCTCCATTGTATACTTTTTGGCACCTGGCCAAACCATATCTTTTTACCTGGGCTGAAGCTGTTTAAATGGCTTCCTTGGGTGTTTACTATTCACCACTGTCAGCAGCAAAGTGGGTGGGCACCCGGAAGAGGGCCTTCTCAGTTGTGACCCCCAGGCTATGGAAGTGTCTCCCCCTTGAGGTGCTTCAGGCTCCTTCGCTGTACATGTTCAGGAAGGCGGTGAAGACGCACCTCTTTGCCCTGGCCTTCCCTTAAATGGGGACACTCTTGCAGACACGGTTGCTTTAATATATGCTCTGGTTATTTTACTATATTTTATTTTAAATGTTGCTTCTTGCCCTGAGACCCTCGGGTGTAGGTGGAGAGATTTTCATTCTAACCCGCCCTGGGACCATTCAGTGAAGGTGGGATGTAGATTTTCTAAGTAGCTAAATATATTGCAGCCCGGCAGATGTGGGAGAAGTTGTCTTCGCGTTGAGGCCGAAGTGGTATAGTAGTTGCACGTGTGAAAAAGTGACTGTTCACTAAAACAGAAGGAGAAATGCCCACAGCTGACCTGGCATTAGGGAACCAATGGGCAGAGCGGGTATTGGTGTCTTTCCCTTGGCAGAAGCAGCTGGTGGGAGCCGCTGCAATTCAAGGCGCTGCCCAGAAGGGGGCAGCAGCAGCAGCAGCAGCAGCAGCAGCAGCAGCAGCGCTTGGGCTCCTCAGCCTGAAGCCCATTCAGAAGCTCTGTGGTGGGAGACTGCTTGGCTCAGCAGGGGAGGGGAGGGGAGGGCACTGTGGAGCGCGCGTGTGTGCGTGTGTGCACGTGCGTGTGTGCCGGGGGTGTGTCTCTTTGCTGCAGTGTGTGCACGAAGGTTCTGCCCATTGTGTGTGCATGTGCGCATGTGTGTGCACGCCAGGGGTGCATGCCCACACTCTCCTCCTGCGGAGGCGCACGGCTGCCCCGATGTCCGCCCCTCCTCCTCCTCCTCCTCCTCCTCCGGGCGGCGGGCGGCCAGCCGGGCTTTGCCAATGGTGGTGGCTGCGTATTGGGCAGGGCTGGGGACCCCGCTTCCTCCGCCTGCTCCAGCGCACTGGGCTCTGAAGCTGGACTGGCAGGGCAGCCTCTAAGCTCACATGCGGGGGGGGGGGGGGGCAGGATGGCTTTCTCCTCCCCACTCTCCCCCCCCAGCCCATATGGGGGGCGGGTGCCCCAGCAAGGCCCCTGGGCAGGTGCCTGCATCACACCCCCTTTCCTTGGCTGAGGGAGAGGACAATGGAGTATCCCTCCTCCTCCCCCCGCCCCACGGCCCCTCCTTGTTCTCAAAAAACTGACAGGCTGTTGCTTAGCAACGGAGGGGGATGAGAGGGATGGGGGCACCCAGAGGCCCCCCTCTGCCCCCCTTCCTGGAAGCCTGACCCCTCCAGCCCCTCCCTCTGCTCTTTCCCTCCTACCCTCCGTAGCAGGCCGGAGAGGCAGGCGCTCTCCCCGGTCGCCCGTGCCAGGCGGGCAGCCAGCGAGTGGCGTGGGGCGGCTCGGCTCAGCTCAGCCCGGGCGCTCCCAGCTCCGCTGACAGGAGGCCCCACCTGGGATCAGTAAGCGCTCTGCATACACATGCAGGTGATTGAGCGCGGCGGCGGCGGCGGTGGCAGCAGCGGAGCGGTGGGCAGTGGGGGGGACCCAGCCCCCCTGCGAGCCGGGAGGGGAGGGGCAGGCGCCTTCCCCTTCTGCCGCCGCCGCCGCCGCCTCTGTGCCCAGCAGGGAGCGGGAGGGCGAGAGGCACCGGTGCCGCCTGCCGCCGCCCGGTGCGCCCCGGAGCCGGCTGCAATGAGCGCCCTCTTTCTCCCCCGCAGGCACCATGGTGCTGCCGTCTGCCCCCAGCTTCATTCTCTTGTGCTCTTTCCTGCCCAGTGACTACACCATCGAGGAGAAGGCGGCGGTCCTGAAAAAGAGGGAGCATGAGGGCTTCGGCTTTGTGCTGCGAGGGGCCAAAGGTAAGTGCCGCCACTGCTGCTGCCGCCTGGGCGGATCTGGGGGGGCGGGGAGGAGGGGGCGGGGGCCCCGGGCGCACAGGGTTTGCCCGAAGGGCCCTTTTGGAGCCGCCGTTCCCCTGGGGCCAACGGGATGCGGAAAGGGCTGGGCGTGCGGAAGGGCTCAGATCCGGGCGGGGACGTACAGCTTGCGCGTGGCACCGGCTGTGCCCTCTGCCTTGCCCGCTTCTCCTCTTCCCGCTGGCGTCTCACGGCCCCAGGTTGCTGCCCTCCGCTCTGCCCACCTGCCTGCTTCCGTGCCTTGCAAAGATCCGGCTCCTTTTCTGTGCCACGAGTGGACTCTGCTCCGCCGTGGCTCTTGAGACAATGGGAGCCGCCGTGCGGGCATCACTGAGCTCCTGCCAGCAGGCAGCCTGGGGGGGGGAGGGGGGTCCCCGGCATCCCGGCGGTCTTTTCACAGGGCGTCGGGGAGGCATTTTCCAGCCTTCAGCTGGCTAATTGACTGGGAAGTTTTCCTTCATGGAGGGGGCAGGAGCAGGTGGGTGTGCAATGCTGCTGTGTGGTTCCTGCTTGTGCTGTGCTGGGGGAACTGAGACCTCTCTTCCATCCGTGTCCCCCCCCCCCAGGAAGAGGCCTTCTTGCTAAAGCCGTGGCAGCTGCTCCCTCCTCTCTGCCCCTCCTTGGGTTCATTTTCCCCGCAGGCAGCCCTCCTTCCGTAGTGTGGGAAGCGCCGCTGCTTCCGCTGTGCCTTTCGGAGGCGCCTGCATTGGCTGAACAGGAAGCCGGCCACATTGGGCCCCCAGAGCCCTTCCGCCAGGAGCAGGCCCAGGACCGTCCCGTGCCAACTAGGTCTTCCTCTGGCCAGAGCTGAGGGCCGGAGTGGCACGCGCCCAGCTGTTGCACACAGCTCCTTGGTCTCCCAGGGAAGAGTGCCCTGTGGCCTCGCTGCATCTGGCTAGCGGCGGCATGTGTCCCAAGGACACCTGCTGGGTGGACGTCACCCTGTGGGGCTCAGCCCACGGTTCCCATCAGCTTCCCAGTGCCCCAAACCCCGGTGCAGCTGCTGCAGGTGGGCTTGACCCTGACCGCAGCAGAGGGGTCAGCTCAGAGCAGAAAGCGCCGCCCTCCACAGGAAGGCACCCTGGCCTGTCCCGAGCAGAAGGAAGGGAACGGGACCTCGAGGCCTGGGCCGCCTTGCCCTTTCGAATCACTGAGTCCCGAATCGCATCATGAGGCGTTTTTCGGCCCTCCTTGCGCTTCCTGGAGAACCAAGGGCCACCTCCAGACGGCGGCCGGATATCCTGCCAGGAAGAGATAATACGGGGCGTTGCCCTTCCGGTATTATTGCTCCCTAGTTAGACAGCGCTGCCCGTGGCATTGTCACCTGCGCCCGCACATGCGCAGAGCTACAAAGGCAGCTATCGCTGGGAAATTGTCCAGCAAGAGTTTTTGCACTTTGTAGGGGGTAGAAAGTGGGGCTTTGGTAGAGGCACGTCTAGCAACGCCATCATAGGAGCGCCATCATGGTGCCGTCCTCCCCCTGCCTGCCTGCCTGCCTGCCTGCCTGCCTGCCTGCCTGTCTCTCTGTCTGGGGCCAAAGGAATCAGAGCTGTTCCTCATCTTGGCTCTTTAGTGCATGATGTGCTGCCCCTCAGTGCCAACACTCCCAGGGGGAGAGCAAAGCATTTCAGAACACAGTCGATCCCCACAGGTCATTTTAGATCTCCAGCAGCTTCTCCCTAAAGCCCACAAATGGGAAGTGAAAACTGGAAATGCAGAAGAATTGTGAAGCAGCCTGGTCACAGAGGGGTGTTCTGCCTGCACTGTGCCACAACAGAGGAGGCCCTGCTCCAGAGTGAAACTGATAGGATCCCCCCTGATAGGAGCCTGCAACTGAAACCTTTTGCATGCTGGAGTCTGGGAGTCAAAGTGGATTGGAGAAGAAGACTCCCATGGGTGTGGGAAAAGGAGTGGAGGCTGCTTCCTTGAGTTTAGCTTCCTCTGAGTGTAGAAAACCTTCAAGAGGGGGTGCATCTCTGCAATACATGCGCCATTCAGAACTGCACATACCTCTGTGGGTCCACAACAGGTCTGAAATTGACAGAGAGGCAGTGCTTTCGGGGGTGGTGGTGCTGGTGGTGCTGGACCAGGCTTCTCTGTCAACTGGCCCAGATGGCTCCAGCACGCTCCCACAGCTGCCTCTGCCAGGGCAGGTGAGGAAGTCAGAGCAGCAGCACCTGTGGAAGCGGTCATGTTGGAGTCCCATAGCCTCCAAGGAGACAATACTGGGCCATTGGAACTTGGGGGGTGCAGAGCAATAGCCTGATCTGTCTCCCAGAGGACTAAGACACCCCCCACTCCCGCCAAGGTGCCGGATGCCAGGTGGGTGGGTGAGGGAGAGCTGCCTCAGGGCCTGACAGCCAATGTAGCTATAGGGCGGAGAGGGTGGGCAGGCTGAAATCCTATTGACGCCCCCAGTACAGTGGCATCTTCAGAGCTGCTGGAGGGCTCCATCTTGGGGGGCTGCTGAGAAGCGCAGTTGTGGGTGCATTTAAAGCTCTGTAGACAGGCTGGGCTTGAAAAGGGTGCTAGGACTGTCCACGGTGTCAGTGCACAGATCCAGGCTCCAGAGAACATTTTGGGTTTGCGGGGGGTGCTCAGCAGCTCTGTGGCTTCCTCCATGCTCTACCAGTGGCGCTGCCCCTGTCCCCTGCAGCTCTAAGGAGTCCTGCACAATGGTCCCGGGGAGGGTCTGCTCCCAGAGGCCGTGCCCAGGGCGCCCCACAGGCAGGTCACAGGCAGGCCACGGGGTGTGGCCGGCATTCAGATTTGCAAATGACCTTTTGGATAGAAGCTCCGGGGTTCCCAGAGCGTTGCTCTCTTTCAAAGCCACCAAAATCTGTCGCGGTTTGGAGCCCCCGGTTCCCTCCAGCTGCCATTTGCAAAGAGGCACTTCCTATGGCTGCCCTAACCCGCCCTCCTCACGGGGCAGGACTGCTGGGCTCTGGTAGGAGCAGGCAGGCAGGGAAGCTCCTTGAGTTCCACTCACTGCATCGGCCACACCGCTTCTTCCCCGTCTCCCCACCCGGAGGTCCCAAGAGGTTCCCTGGGCCTCTCCCCCCCCCCCCCGGGGTTTCTGGGTCACCCCCACTGTTATCCCTTCACTGGGAAGGTGGTGGTGTCCTCTGCCCCCTTCCCGACACACCAGGGAGCCAAGAGTGCGCAGACCCCAGGCTGCGTTTCTGAGCCATCCCGAGCACCTTTCGGGAAACAGATCCTGGGCAGGCGGGTTGGGGATGGATTCCTGCTGGAGAAAGGCCCTGGGGGCTGCCAAGGACGCCCCTTCCGTTCCCTCCTGCCTTCTGGGGGCGCAGAGCACTGAACTCAGAGATCAGCAGGCATCTCCTGGGCAGCATCCCTCCTTCCCCCTTGAAGGGAGCCTGAGCAGCTGGTTCTGGAAGTGGGTCTTGGGTCGCTGTCCTTGTGCGGCCCAGCCAGGGCCCTGGCCAGTGGAAACCCTTCTGGCTTAGGCCTTGGTCCAGGGCAGCTTTGCTGTGGGCCTTTTGAGGTGCCCTTCCAGGAGGGCAGAAGACCCAGTTGCCCCTGTTCTCCGGCGCAGCTCTTGTGGAGTTGCAGCTCCGCAACCTCGGATTTGCCCGTCGCTTCTGAAGGACAGGACAGGCTTCTCCTAGGCGGCATCCTTGTCAGGGCGCGATCCTGCGGAAGGAAAGCGAAAACCCAGCGACTCTTTTTTGGGCTTCCATCGTTCCAGGATTAATGGCAGCAAGTCAGCCAGGATGCCTGTGCAAAAGGCAATGAATAGAGATGATTGTGATTGCATAGGGAGGCCATTTACTTCCGTCGCCCATCTGTGCTCAGCTTGTTTGCTCCCCACATCTGGATGCCTTTGTCTTTCAGATTCTAAAATGGCCACCAGGATTTCATAAATCATCTTGGGTTCTTTTTGTGAAACTGCAGCATCTTTTACATAGCAGGGCTTTCCTTCCTTTCCTTCTGCTAACCCCCACCTTCCCACCACAGTTTTTGTGACGTCCCTCCCTGATTTCTTGGTGGACATTGCAAGGCCAGACAGGAGATGAGGCCCTTAAAGGCACACAAGAAGACATGAGATGACCGGCTGGTTGGTTCCTGGACAAGAGACAGATAGTTCACCCTTGGTTTCCTGGCAAGTGCCTGGCACCTGCAAAACTGATCTGCTCACTGCCTGGTTCCCTCTGGCTGATCTCTTCCCCAGAGCTCAAGAGGGGTCAAGAAGTTCCTAGAAGTGGGAAGCTGGTCTCTGAATCAGCAGAAGTCGGGGAACAATGGGGAAGGGAGCGAGAGATCAGCAACAGGTAGCGCTGGATGGATCTTTGCCCCTGGTCTGCCTGACCCTCGGGATGGCCAGAGCAGAAACCATCGGATTGTGTTGGCACAGAAAAGGAGGTAGATGCCAGCCTGGAGAGGACTTAGAGAACTGTGTGGCAGTACCAAATTAGGAACCTAAGAACCTAAGAGGAGCCCTGCTGGGTGAGGCCACAGCCCATCTAGTCCAGCATCCTTTCCCACACAATACTCCACCAACTGCTTCTGGGCATCTCAATAAGAAGACGAGGGCAAAACCTTCACCTGCTCTCAAACCACTGCAAAATGGCCTTTAGCAGCCTCCTGCCTGTCTCTCCAACCTGGATGTGGTACCTGGACACCCATCCTAGTAGGGAAGGGTCTAGCAAAGGCTGCATTCCTTGCTTGGTGCCACCCAGCAGCTGCCAACCCTTGGAGACCATGTGGACTGACGTCCTCCAGACTGAGTGGTTTTCTGCAATCTTTCTTTGCTCTGCCAGGGAACTTTCCATTGCTGCCATAACTGAGTCTACCTGTTCTTCTTCTTCTCCCACCACGCTTCCCGGGGGTTTTGGTCTTCTCATTTTGCTGAACCCCTGAGAGCTTGAGCCCCGTCATTTGTGCTTCTAATGAATACTGGGGTCTCATTTGGCCTAGAATCCACCGGTCTGTCTCTCTCGCCTTCTCTAGCGCCAGGGTTCAAGGAAGCCTACACATTTCTAGTCCAACTTCGGCATCTCAGCACCAAAACCCATGACATCAGCCATTCTGACCTCCCGTGGCACTTAAAAAAACTTCTCTGACCCTTTCCTTGCTGCTTTCCCCAGTGCCAGCCAACCTCTGGCGCACGTCCCAGCTGCTAGGTCCTTTGTTCTTAACCCCGGGCGACCAAAGTCTTCCACCTTCCAAAGGAGTTAAAAGTGGAGCCACACTGGGATTCAGCAGGGGGAAGGGGAGGGAAGGAGGAGGGAGCCCCAGGTGGCTCTTCAGGGCCCTGTAGCAGCTCCAGGGATGTGTTGGGGATCTGGGAACCGGGGCCAGGGACCACCTAGGTGCCCCCCTTTTCTGACATGGCAAGGGCTGGTTTACGCTTCCAAATGAGGCCTGTTAACATTTTTAAAATCTTTAAATGCACCCGTGCCTTTGATAATTTGTTTGCAGCTGTACCTTGATTTAGACACAGGTTCTGTTCTGAAAAAGAAGAAAAGCCATGTAAACAGATTCTGTGGAGGTTGGGCAGTTCAGGGTAAAGCCAAGGACTGGCAGGCAAGAGCCCCGGTGACGTCCATCGGGCTGGCCGGTCCTCCGGAATGTTAGGTGAACTTCATGGGGGTGTCCAGCTTGCCTGGCAGTTGCATGGGAAATCAGTGGACTTGCATTGAGTTGAGCAACCTGCCTGGACATTTACATTGACTTGAATGGGGACTTGGCCTGTAAGTCCAAGTGAATGGAGGAAAGGCCCTTGCATGAAAAGGAGAACAGCTTAGTTCTCTGCCAGAGAGGATCCGTCGTGTGGACGATGCCAAAATGCCAGAAACACTGCAGCTGCTCATCCACACACCTGGCAAGGGTTTTCCAGAGACTGGGGTGTGGCAGCTTCCCCCACCCAACCAGAGGAGGCTTTTCCACAGACTGCACTGCTAAGCCACACAGGTGCCACCCATAACCCAGGCAACAGGGTTTTATAAGAACAGAGGAGCCCTGCTGGATCAGGCCACGGTTGTTTAGTCACCAACTGCAGCACATGGACTGAACACGCCCAAACCCTCACCAGTGACCCACTGCGTTCCCACAGCACAACGCGCATGCCACGCACAGCCACACAGAGCCACGGTCAGAATTCATTTTCACTCTCAGGCCTTGGGGACTCCATCCCAGGGCCTTGTGACTGGAGGGCAGCCCCCCACCCCGCCAGGCCACTTCACGGCCAGATGGGTTGGCCGACCCAGGGCAGGTCGGAGGAGATTCCCCTTGAGGCCCTTTCTCCATCCGGTTCAAAGTTCCTGCCAGGCAGGCCGGTCGACCCAGAGCCGCTTGGGGGGAGTTCCGGGCGAGTCGCTCTGTGCCCTGAGCTCCCTTCTGACCCGCTTTCTTGCAAAGCCAGCTTGTAAGATTGGGCACAAAGGGTGCGCAGGCTATTTTGAGTAATTCAGGCTGCAAAGAAGCAAAACGAGCTTCGTTTCATCACGCTTTAAATGTTGTAATAGCTTTTGACTCAAAAACCCCGAAGTGCATTTTGGAATCCATGGACGATGGTTGAACCCTGAGGCTGCTGAAATAACAGGATGTGGTCCTTGCCCCGCCCCCCCAGTCCACAACCAGTTGGGCACTTGGAGACTTTTTAAAGAATGTTTCAGGGTTTACCTATTTATTGGTTTATTTGAATTTCTCTCCCTCCCTTTATCCCAAGGTCTCCTTGTGGGTTACAGGGGAAACAGTGTAAACAAAATTCAAACAGAACCCACTGAAAGCAATAGGAGTGCTTGAAATGGGGAGGGAAAAGTGCTCCATGAGCCAAAGGGGCATCTTCGGGCATCTTCTGAATGTATTGAGTGGGGAGAGGCTGTTCTATAATCTGGGGCTGCCACTTAGAAGGCCCTCTCGTGGGCCTGACCCCTTCACCAGCTGCAGGTGGTGGCAAATCAAGGGGTCCCCATCCCCAGACCTTAAGGCATGCACAGGAGGCGTTCTGTTAGGCATTTGAGGCCCAGACCATTTAGGGCCAATGATATCATGGAAACCAATGGGGCAGCCTCAGTTTTCTATATGTTACATTAGCAACGCAACATTTTTTGTTGGCATTCATTTGGTTTTCCCCGAGGAAGATCCATGAGATGCCCCTGAGCATTTGGTGGGCCGCTGTGTGCAACAGGATGCTGGACTAGATGGGCTGTGGCCTGATCCAGCAGGGCTTCTCTTATGTTCTTATGTCCCCGTGGCTGAAGCAGGAATGACTGCTAATCAACTGCCTTTCCTAAGCCCCAGGCGTCTCTGAGCTCCCTTCATGCACTGCTTTGCGTGTCTTTCTTGGGTTTTTGCTTGGCTTGCTTTGCATTAATAGTCCAACCCACACAGCGGGTAAGTGACCTGTCAGAAAAAGAGGGCACCTGGGGATGTGTCCAGCGGCAGGCCCTGGCAGTATGGTTGAGTGGAAATTCCTATTGAGGAAAATGTCACTGGCACCCTTTGCCAACTCTGATTCCATGGATCTTTCATGCCCAAGGGAGGTGAAGACCATAGAAAAGCCAGGTTGGCCCCATGGGTGTCTGGAGCCCGGAGACCTTTCTGGGGAGCTTCAATGTGCTGGTCTTTTCCTCTCCCAGGAGAACCTGAGGGAAAGAGTGGGAAAGCCAAGACAAAATTGGGACCCGGGAACTGGCAGCGAGTGAGTTTAATTAAGACCACGGCCACGCCTTCCCTTTCAACTTTCCTCCGTCCGTCTTCTGGCCTGAGAGCTCGCGCCTTTTCACATCTGCCCCTTCATCAGCCCAGCGGTCAGGGCCGAAGATGGACGGAAGAAGGTTGAAAAGGAAGGTGTGACCACAAGCTAAAAGTTGAATCTCCTCTCTTAGGCCTCATGGGACCCTGTGGAAGATGGTCTGCAATTGAGGGGCAGGAGATTTTTGAAAAATTGGATGTTTGATAGATAAATAAATATTGAAGTTAACGGCTTCTTTAAATTGACATTTCCGTTGGAATCTGCATAATAAAATGGGGAAAGCGGCACTGAATCAAATGTTTTTCTCTGTGGTGGGAGCAGTTCAGGGCCTCATCCTGCCAGGGCTCTGGAGAAGTCCGCTCTGCTTCCTGCCCGTGAGCTACTCCTGACTTCAGGACGCGAAGGTCTCTGCTTTCCCTGTTGTGATCCGGCGCCTTCCTCGTTTCAGCTGAGACTCCGATTGAGGAGTTCACCCCGACGCCAGCGTTCCCGGCCCTCCAGTACCTGGAGTCCGTCGATGTGGAGGGCGTGGCGTGGCGAGCAGGGCTGCGCACCGGAGACTTCCTGATCGAGGTGAGTCCCACAGGTAGGAGTCAGGTTCAGGCGTCAGGAAGGAGGCCACTGTGCCGCACGGAAAGGCAGCCCTACACGAGCAGATCCTCCAGGGTCCTCAGAAACCCCACTGGGACCCCCACTTTCTGCTTCAGGGCATTGTGGAAAAGGAGAAGCTAAAGGCTCCGAGGGCTCTGGCCGTGCCATTTGGCGGTAGACGGACTCTTCGGGGTTGGGAGCATGGCACTGAAAGTAATTCACCCGTGGGAAACTGCATTTGGTTTGCAACTGGATGGACTTGCAGTGTTAGGTGTGGGCCACTCTTCTTGTGGGCTTCTTTGCAGAGCGCATGCATGAGAACCTAAGAGGAGCCCTGCTGGATCAGGCCACAGCTTCTATTCCAGCATCCTGTCCCACACAGTGGCCCACACCAATTCCCCATGGCATCTCAAGCAGAGACAAGGGCAAACCTCCTCCTGCTCTCGAATCCCAGCAAATGGCCTTTGGAGGCCTCCTGCCTGTCTCCCCAGCCTGGAGGATGTACCTGGGCATCCATTCTGGTAGCCATTGATACACCTGTTCTTCCATTTGTTTAATCCTTTCTTAAACCTGTTCAGACTGTTTGCTGTGACCACCTCTTTAGGCAGTAAGACTGATGACTCTCTGGGTGAAGAAATCCTTCCCCTTGTTGGATCCGACTCTCCTGTCCATCAGCTTCATAGATGCCCCCTGGTTCTAGTTCTGTGTGATAGAGAAAAGAAATTTATCCACCTTTTCTATACCATGCATAATTTTATATACTTCAATCAGGTCCCCTCTTAAACGTGTCTTTCCAGATGGAAGAGGCCTAGACGTTGCAGCCTGGTTTCGTAAGGGATTTTGTTCCAGCCCCTGAATCATTCTGGTTGCCCTTTCCTGCATGTGTTCTATGCAGAGTGGTTTAAATATTAATACATAATAAAGAAAATGTAAACAAGGTAGCACCCTGGATGTACTCATGAAACCCCCAAGAAAGAGGGGGCACAGTAGGAAATGTGTGGGTCCCCTTGTTTTCTCAGGAGTCCCATTTGAGGAGGCGAGATCTGGCAGGGTAAGTAGTGAACCGACGTCCACTCAGGGTGGAGTCTGCTGGGACAAAGCTGGACATGGGAGCGGATCACAGGGCTGGGATCACCTGCCTGGGTCACAAAGGTCACATCAGGCCTGCTGGACCTCAAAACTCCACCCTGTCCCAGCCTAGGGATGCTTCCTAGGTGTGGCCCAGAGAGCGCCATAACTCTTTGCCCAGAGGGAACCAGAAGGGGGGAAAGGAAATAAACCCTCGGCCTGACGCTGCTCCTGGTCCCACGCACGGGGGCGTCTGCAGGGAGCCCTGACCGTTCCCCGTCTGGGAGAACCCGCTTGGCGCGTGGGTTTCACGCTAAGCCGTTGCCGCCTCCCTGCCGCCGTGTGGAGCGTTTCTACTGCAGACCTCCCCTTCGTTGCTGGGGGGCCAGGGGGCCCCGCAGTCGCTCATTGGGCTACCGTGGGCTAAAACAGCCTCCCTAGGGCATCGGGTTTGTTTTTCATAATTTATTTGAAAGATTTACATAACGTCCCCCGTTTAAAGAACACTGAAGCAGTTCAGAGGAAAGCTTTCAGACCAGGATCTTTTTAGAGGATCCCCCTGATTTGGTGGCCAGGCAGAAACAGGGGGCTCAGTCCCACCCGGCTCCTCCCAGGCCCTGCCCAAACGGCATAAGAACTAAAATACAGGATTAAATGCTGTTTCCACACGCACATCCTTATTCCGGTTCAGGAGCTTCCCTTCTGAACTGCTGGGGGTGCTTTAAGGGAGCCCCTTCTCCCTCCCCCCTCAGTGCCCCCCCCAACACACACTGGTTGCTGCAAAGTCAGCTGGGAGAGGCGGCCAGGAGGCGTCCGAAGTAGCCATGGGCACGAATATTCGAAAGGTTCAAAATTCTGTCGAATTTGGACGTTTGAATTCTAAGCGAATGTCTATACGTTAGAATTTACCATTTTTGAACAATTTTTTTAATCTTTAGCATCACTCATAGAAAATATTCAGACATTTGCGTGTGTACAGGAGCGTACGCATTGCGTCTTATTTGTATCCGTCTGCATTTGCACAGGACAAAAACGGGATGCGTACGGACACATTCGTATCTTCAAATGCGAATAGAATATTAGTACAAATAGGTGCAGATTATTCGATTCTAATCGACTGTGAATACGTTCAAATTTTAAACAGTCAAATCGGTTTGAATCTCTGGATATTCAAGTCGAATCCTCAAAACTGCCTTTGTGCCCACCCCTGGTCAGGAGAGTAACAGGGGCAGGAGGTGGCTGAACGTAGACTCATTCGACACCACCACCACCACCACCCCCGGCCACATTCGTGGGAGGTTGAGGGGCATTCGTCCCTTGGCATCCAGCATCCGGCCCTCTTCGGGGCCCACAAATACTCCAAACGGCGTGCAGACACATTTGGTGGACATCCCTAACTACCAGGTGTCCCCTGTTCTCTGGGAAGCGCCAATATTAGGCTGCCAGAACTCTGAACTGGCCAGAGTGAGCTGGTGAATGTGCCGCCACCCTGGGAAAACCATCTCTGCCCCCCCCCCCCCCCCGTGTGAGCTGGTGAATGTGCAGGCTGGGGCTACCAGAAGCTTCTACGGTTCTGCACTCGTGGATACGGAGAAGTCACAGACCGGTAGAAACCAGGCCAAGCGGATGAGCCCCGTGGCAGGAAGGGCGGCACCGTGGTCCCATCGCGGGCAGTTTTTCAAGCAAGGGAAGGCTCTTGCTTTCCTCCGCCACTGTGGGATCACAGCATCAAAGGAAGCAAAGGATCTGCCCCCCCCCCCCCAGGGCAGGGGAAGATCACCACTGCCACCCCTGGGGGCACTGCCTTCAGAGGACAAAACTAATCACTAAATGTTCCTGCGGGCAAATACAGTGTCAGTCTTTGTTTATTTTTGTGGATGGTCTTACTGTATTAATGCTGCAGATTCCCAAAAGTGATGATAGTAGAGAGGCCAAGGTGCTTCGGTTGTCCCCAACTGGCCCTGTTTCTAGATGGGATTAGAAC
The DNA here is from genome assembly GCA_023333525.1 of Aspidoscelis tigris stejnegeri. Classification (NCBI taxonomy): domain Eukaryota; kingdom Metazoa; phylum Chordata; class Lepidosauria; order Squamata; family Teiidae; genus Aspidoscelis; species Aspidoscelis tigris. The sequence continues at coordinate 875,187 of JALMGA010000005.1, read as the reverse complement.
AGAGGTGTGCAAGAGGGCCTTTTCTGTGCTGGCCCCCAGACTCTGGAACAGCCTCCTTCTTGAGGTTCAACAGGCACCTGCGCTGTATGGATTTTGGCACTACCTTTTCTCCAGTGCTTTTGATCTTTAAGTAGTTTCCTCAGGGTGCTGTCCTGCTAGGGAGAGGGGGCTAGATTTTTAATCATGTTTCCATATTTTATTGAAAGAGATTGCCAAGAGCTCCAGAGGGATCTCTTGGCATTGGGTGAGTGGGCAACCAAGTAGCAAATGTACTTTAATGTGAATAAGTGCAAGGTAATGCACATTGGGGCCAAGAATCCAAATTACGTCTATAAACTGATGGGGTCTGAGCTTTCTGCAACACACCAGGAAAGGGATCTCGGGGTTTTGGTGGACAGTTCAATGAAGGTGTCAACCCAGTGCGTGGCAGCAGCGAAAAAAGCAAATTCAATGCTGGGAATAATTAGGAGGGAATAGAAAATAAGTCAGCAAGTGTCATTTTGCCCCTTTATAAATCTATGGTGAGGCCACATTTGGAGTATTGTGTACAATTCTGGTCACCACACCTCAAAAAGGATATTGTGGAACTAGAGAAGGTGCAGAGAAGGGCAACCAGAATGATTAAGGGTCTGGAACACCTCCCTTACGAAACCAGGCTGCAACGTCTAGGCCTCTTCAGTCTGGAGAGACGGCGTTTAAGAGGGGACCTGACTGAAGGATATAAAATCATGTATGGTATAGAAAAGGTGGCCTGCTCAGTCTGGTTTACCTGCAGCCCAACCCCTGAAGTTGCTGGCCAGGGCTGTTCTGGCCTGGCCCTGGAAGCCCTTTGCTCCTGCTTCCAGATCTTTATAAGTGATCTGCATGAGGGGCTTGAAGGGATGCTGATCAAATCTGCAGGTGACACAAAGCTAGGAGGGGTTGCCAACACTAGGGAGGAGAAGGAGAGGATTCAAGTTTGAACAGTGGGCTAAAACTGATATTTACTAGGGACAAATGCAAAGTCTTAACATCTTGGTAAGAAAAATGGTAAAAATGAACACAGAATGGGAGGAATTAGGCTGAGTAGCAGCACAAGTGAAAAGGATCTGGGTGTCCTGGTTGATCACGGGATGAACATGAGTCAACAATGTGAAGCAACTGCAAAAAAGGCAAACACCATCCTAGGATGCATCAAGAGGAGTACCGAGTCTAGATCACGAGAAGTAATTATTCCTCTTTACTCTACCTTGGTCAGACCTCATCTAGACTACTGTGTCCAGTTCTGGGCACCCCAATTTAAAAAAGACATTAACAAACTGGAGCAAGTCCAAAGGATGGCTACCAAAATAGTAAGCATATCCTACAAGGAAAGGTTGAAGGATCCAGGAATGTTTAGCCTTCAAAAGAGAAGACTGAGAGGTCTTCAAGTCTCTGAATGGCCGTCACAGTACAGCGGGATTGTCCCTATTTTCACTTGCACTAGATGGGAGGATTAGAAGCAACAGGAGTCAATACAGATTAGATATTAGGAAAACCTTCCTGACAGTGAGGGCGATCAGTCCATGGACTAGGTTGCCACGGGAGGTGGTGGGTTCTCCTTCCCTGGAGGTCTTCAAGCAGAGGCTGGCCCTCCATCTGTCTGGGATGTTTTAGGAAATCCTGCATTGAGCAGGGGGTTGCACTGGATGACCCCGGAGGTCCCTTCCAGCTCTGTGATTCTATGAAATGGTACCAGGTTTGCTCTAGGAGCCCACAGTCCATGTGCTGCCCACACACTAGCCACGGCCTGGCACAGCAGGGCAGGACACCTTGTAGACTGCTTGTAAGCAGTCCACACTTTGAGTGGGCTACCCTGCTGTTTTTGCACCAACCAATGTAGATAAAAAGTGCATTGGGAGGCATGGTCTCCTGGTAGGAGAAGAATTGTTGGCTTTTCTACCCCGCTTTTCTCACCCCTTTAAGACGACTCAAAGTGGCTGACAAAGCTTCTGTTCTTCTCCCCACAACAGAACACCCTGTGAGGTGGGTGGGGCTGTGCGAGCTCAGAAGAGAACTGTGGCTAGCCCAAGGTCAACCAGCTGGCTTCATGGAGGAGGGTGGAATCAGACCCGGTGTTCCCAGATAAGAGTCCTTCTAGACCAAACTGACAGACCCTTCCATAGTGCAAGCAATGCATTCTGGGAGTGCCACTGGGTTTGGCTACCAACCCATTGCAGACATGGCCTCTGAGTCCAATCTTTCTCCACCTCCTTCCATTTGGCCCTGCGTCTCCCTGTGAGTTCTGGCGCATGGAGTACGATTGGCTGGGGAGCCATGGCAGGGACAGGTGTGGGTGACAGCAATGCAGTCGCCCCCTTGGGGTTTGTATCTCCTTCTTATGGTGCCCCCTGTCCTTCTCCCGTCGGTCACCATCAGCCTGTTGGTCCTGGAGTTCAGAGTTCCGCTCCTTTGCCCGTTTCACTGCATCCCCCAGGCGCCTTCAGCGGCTCTGGCAGGCAGTTCGGAGCGCTTGTCTCTTGGAAGGTGTGCAAGTTGCCCTCATTCAAACACTTTGGCATGCCGTTGGGATGGTTTGGCTCCATGCGGTGCCTCAGAGAGTGCCATTGGACAGGAAATGTGCTGGGACAGTGGCTCCTCTGCAGTGCCGTGGCTGGACTGGACTGGACTGGCGTGCGGCCTTTAACCATCCACCTCGCCAAAGCGCCACCAGCCAGGCTCCCCGCCCCTTCACCGCAAAGGCCGGTTTGCAGCCTTCAGGACCGCGCAGCCCAAGGGTGCCTCCTCATCTGGCTTCTCCGTGGGAACCTCCACAGCAGCCATCATGGGCTCTCTGGACAGACTGGGGTCTTCAAGCATGGCTTTTCCGGCCAGAAAACCTCCTCCCTCCTTTAAATAACATTACGCTGCAGTACTTTCAGGCGCTCCCTGACTGATTTCCTGCCTTGCATAGTCAAGCGAGTCACAAGACCCCAATAATCTTGCAGGCTTGAAATGGGGGTGTTCGAAGCCTGTTGTGCTTTCAGGACCTTGCACTTAGCTCATTCCTTGGTATGTGTTTCCACATCTGCACCGAGTGTCTGTGAGACAGAATAAAGCTCACTGTCCAGGTGAAAATTAGCATGCAAAACGCCTCTATCCCTGACCCACAGATTTCACCTTCTCCTGCCTACTTTTTAGTTTTAGGCTCTGTCTCCTTTTCCAAGGTAGTGGCGTTCCGCTGTTGAGGCAGAAATCCAGCCTTTGCTCCCAGATAACACGATTCTGTGGGCACACTTTTCCCATGTCCCCTTCTGTGCTCAAAGGTTCCTCTTTACACAAAGAGCAAGAAGCACGTTTATGACCTGCCTGGAAAGACACCATCAGGATTACCGTTCTCTGCTTCACAGCCAGAGCAAACCTGAAGCCTCTATGGGGCCTCTTGGTAAGAGGAGAACAGAAGCCCATCTTCTGAAAGTCTGAACCCAAAGGCTCCTCCAGCCACAGAGAACAAATCGGGGCACCAAAAGATTAGCCGGACGGAGCTTCTTCTTCTCCCAGATGCTCCTCAGGGAGGCCGGTGCTTCTAACGGCACGGTAGTTTTATCTTTAATCACGGTTTCCTTGATCTTCCCTGGGACAGATTTTAAGCTGTTTAAGCAGATTTAAGACCTATAATTTCCTCCATCTCCTCTTGAGCCGTTGGCCACCTTCCAGCGCTCAGGTGCAGCTGCTGAGCTTAGTAACAAATTACACATTTTTGTCGAAAGCTCGGCAGTCTAATCTTTGAGTTCTTTAACAATGCTTGAATAGATGCCACCCAGGCCTGGTGATTTCCAATTTATCAATAAGTTCTGCTGCTGCTGCTTCTGTTGCAGCCACTATCTGTATTGGTCCATCAGACTCCCTTCTGAAGAGCGGGAGGCAAATCCAGGAATCAGCCCCTAATATGGGGGAACAGTGGAGATCAAACTGGTTCCCTGAGCTGAATGCACAATCCACAGTCCAGAGGGGAGGCGGTCATGCATGTGGCCCTTGATGTAAAACTCTGGGTGGCCATCAGAGCCCCGCCTGGCTCCTTGCCTGGTTGGCTAGTAGATTCAAGAGACCAAAAAAGGGAAGAGATTTTGGAATGGATGAGGGGGAGACAGAAGGCCTCCCCAATCTCCTCACTGCCAAATTCCTGCTTGACTTTCTTTGCTACTGGTTGGACTCCACCTTGGGTCCAGTATTCAGTGCTGAGCACCTCACTTTAAGAAGGATGCATACAGATTAGAACATGTACGTGTGGGAAGCTTGGAATGTGGCAGAAATAGAGTGATTATTCCCTGTCTGGTGCATGTGATCAGTGTCTGTGTATGAAGACCAGAGGGCAGCAAATAGAATCTTCAAGAAGCAAAACATCAGTTCCAGGTATATTGGTAGGAACCGTTTTTTATCATTAAGGATAAAATGAGTGCGCACATGGAGGGACAAGCATTGCAGAGGGAAAATCAGCAAGGCTTCTGCAAGGTAGTTTGCTTTGTACCTTGCTAACTTGCTAGAAGGCTTTGTGAGTGTCAGTCAGCTTGTGATGAAAGGCAGTCCCATTAACACTGTCTATCTGGACTTTCAGAAGGCTTTTGACAAACTCCCTCATTAAAGGGTCTTTCCACTCTTGCCTTGAAACAATTGCAGTGCCAGGATTAGACCACTTGTGGGTCTCTTCTCCTCCCTGGGGTGCAAAGAGAGGTCACGCCCTCTCCCACCTCTCCACGTCCTCCTTGGACACAGCGCCATCCAAACTGGGATGCCGGTAGATCTCCCAACCAGGTGCTGCTTGCGTGGAATGCACAGTTTAGCAGGGTGACCAGGGCCTGTTCACGCCTGGCCATATTCTGGACTGTATATCAATATAGGGCTCTGTTGTCCACATACCATTGCAGCCCCTGGCAGGCCTCACCTGGAGCCTGCACCAGCATGTGGACAGCAGGCCCCTATTCTGGGAAACATTCCAAAATAAAGCCAAGTGTGAACAGGCAGTGTGGGGCCTGTCCTGGAGGAGGCCATCCAAGTGTGGTCAGTCTTGTTCTGGGGCAGCTGGATCACTCCAGCTCAGAACCAATTATCTCCATAGCCGTTCCAGTTAGACTGTAGAAGCAGCCAAATGGAATCAGAGGACAGGTGCAGGGCTGGATTGGTGGCTGGCGAAAGGGCAGGATACAGAGGCACCTTCTGCACCGGTCCTTGAGGCAGAACAAGAGTCCATACAGTAGCCATCTAGGCCTCCTAGATTGCACATTAATCCAGATCTTTCACACACGCGCGCACGGTTCACTCTATCTGCATTAGACAGAGCACGGTCCTGACAGAAGGCACGCCTCCTCCTGTGCTTGACACTTCCAGTCTGGGGGACAGTTCAGCGTTGAGCCATAGAGTGCTGCCAAAAAGCGGCCCCCAGAGGCTCTATGGCCTCCTTAGGAGGCATGCCACGGCGTGGGCCGATCTGGATCAGCAACATTGGTGTAGATGGCACTGACCCCACTGACACCGTCCCATGGTCAGATCCGTGGACTTGGCTATTCTGGACCCACTGGTCCCGACTAAAGGCAGGTAAGTGCAGAAAGGGTCAAAGTTTGGTAATGGAGCAGGCGGTTCTGCGAGGGGACAAACGTGAAAAGTGGTGCCTCCCTCACGTTCACTATTAGGACGCCTACTTTTTAACTTATTCAGAAATGATCTAGAACAGGGGTAACTTCAGATCATCCTAAATTTTTCAGGGGAGTAAAAACTGAAATTGATTGTGAAGAGGTCCACGGGATCTCTCGGCTTTGGGTGAGTCGAGGATGAAGTAGCAAACGCACAGTGATGCCCATTGGGAGGAAGAACCCCAAGTGTACCATAAATGGATGAGGGCAGGAAAGGGACCTTGGGGATCCGGTGAACAGCTTAAAGTGCCTCCTTATAAACCCACGACGTGGCTGCATTTGGAATATTGCGTACAATTTCGGTCTCAGCGCCTCAAAAAGGATCTTGTGGATCTGGAAAAGGTGCAGAAAAGGGCAACCACAGTAATTAAGGGTCTAGAACAGAATCCCTTACAAAATCAGACTGCAACGTCTAGGCCTCTTCAGCCGGGAAAGACAGTATTAAAGAGGGACCTGATTGAAGAATACAAAATCATGCATAATATAGAAAAGGTGGTTAGAGAGAATTTCTTTTCTCTCTCACACGACACTAGAACCAGGGGGCACCTATGAAGCTGATGGGCAGGAGAGTCAGAGGGTCATCGGTCTGTGGAATTGGCTGCCAGAAGAGGTGGTGATAGCAAGCATCCTGGATGGCTTTAAGGAAGGGTTGGACAGATTCATTGAGGGTGGGTGGTGTATCAATGGCTACTAGAATGGATGCCCAGGTACATCAGGCTGGGTAGACAGAGAGGATGCCTCTGGAGGACAATTGCAGGGCCTTGAGAGCAGGTGAGGGCGCATCATTTTTGCGTGTGTTTGGATGGCCTCAGTTTTCTACGATGAAGGATTGAGAGATCTAAATATGGTTAGCCCAGACCAGAGTGAGGACGCCTATGGAGAAATGTTCCACAAAGAGAATCACAACTTCCCATTCAGTGCTACCTAATGGATAGCAGGAAGGCAAGTCTAAGTAAGCGTTTCACAGTGGGAAAGCGGCAACTCCTTCATCCCCAGGTGGCCTGAGCCGTCCCTTGGTGATGGATTGATTCTTGTCCTCACACAGTACAGGCGGGTATTTGGTATCATGGCCTCCAGGCCCCCTTCTGGCTCTGAGGCTGTTGGGTGTTAGAAGGCTGCAGGCCGTCTTCTGTCTTTGGCGAGGGGATATTTTGTTGACGTCACTAGAGCCTTTGCCAGAGCGCCCGCTCCGTCTCGCACGCGCAACCTTCAGCCTTTTGTTTCTCTGTCCGGCTTCCTCCTCAACCTTCCTTTCCTTCCTCCACAGGTGAATGGTGTGAACGTGGTGAAGGTGGGTCACAAGCAGGTGGTGTCGCTCATCCGCCAGGGAGGGAACCACCTGGTAATGAAGGTGGTCTCCGTCAGCCGCAAGCCGGAAGCAGAGGACATTGTTCGGAAGAAGGGTAAGAGCTGCTCCTGCCTTTAGTCCTTGGCTTCCCTTCCCTAGGGGTGTCCGGTCTTGGTCCCGCGCCCCCTTCGTCCTGTGGCCCCCTTGGCTCTCTTTGCTCTGCCTCCCAGGTGCACTCAGGTTTTTAAATGCCAAAGCCTTAGCGTGAGAGTGGGGCACTGTGGAACCTGGCGTGGCCCCCATGGAGGTACTGGGTGCTTCAGCAGGAGCCTGCCAGGGAGATGCCAGGAGGCAGAGGGCGGCTTTCTTGCGCTGGAGCATTCAAAGAGCGAGTCTGCAGGAGATCATGGCCACCAAATCCCAGAGGTGATCAGGTGGAGCAGAGTCCCGCAACCCTCTCATCCGGCAGGGGGCTGCCAGGCAATTCTTGCTGCCAGGCTGCAGATTCAAAACATGGGCCAGGAAACTCTAGGCCATAAGTTGCAAAGCCTGATCACCTCCCCTTTCAGAGGAGAAAGTGCAAACAGAGCGGGGAGGGGAAAGAGAGAGAGCCATTCCGGGAGGGAGCACCTTTTCTCTAGAACTGCCCCTTTGGCGTTAGTGTTGAAGAGCTGCGCGTTTCCTGCCATCCGCTTGTAACCCTGTACGGAGGCGGCTGTTCTCCCAGGAAGGCACCCGCTCCTCTCAGGCAACTCATTCCACCTGGAAGAAGCCCTGGAAGTCACCCTCGCGCCTCCTGGCATCCTCTGCTTCAGCCAGGCCTGGGGTGCATGCAGCTGCGTGGCACAGGTGCCGGCTGAAGACGCCTTTGTGCCCACAGGGAACACGTTGCCCCTGCAGTTTCATCAGGACTGCTGTAACTCTTGCTGGGGAAAGCCACTTCTGGGCAAAGCCAGAGAGCTCGTGCTTGCTTGTCTGACCCTCCGGGGGGGTGGGGGAGGTCTGAAGAGGACGGGGAGGGTCCACGCTGAAAGCTGCAAGCCCGGAAGAAGAAACTGGCCCTGTGTGAAGGAGGATCTGCCGCTCTGGAGTGAGGAGAGGGGCGGAGGAAGGGGAAAGGAAGACCCTGCTGGCTCATCCTGTTGTTGGGATCCAGGCGCCGTCTGACTCTCTGGTTTGACTTAGCTCAAGGCTGCAGCTTTGTCCCAGGACAATGTAAATCCTGATCTGGATCTGGACGGAAGAGGGAGCAGGGTTTGTGCGTTCGTTACGGTCAGTTTCCTCTCATTTTCACCAAACCTTGGCTTTCAAGTACAACTTGGTCTGGCTAATGGTGGGCAATTACAAGGAGTGCGCTTTGGCCACCTAGAAGGCCACCTTGGCCTTGCTCCTCTCTTCTAATGGCAAATTCCAGCTTGCGCATAACTCATGCTTTGGCTGTTTGGGCACGGAGGGCATAGAGGCAGGGACCCAGCAGGCCTGCGGGGTGGAGCAGGAGCCCGGTGGCGAAGTGGTCCCGATGGGCTGCCGGGAGGCGAGGCAGAGGATTCCCGAGGACTTCATCCAGCCGCCTTTGGCCAAGGGAGCAGCATAGAGCCTCCCCTCCCTGAGAGCAAACGTAAATTGGAAGGAAGGCTCCACGGAGGGGGCAGACGTGGCCGCTGCCCTGCCGTTCCCCTTCCACCTGCCTCTGTCAACCGAGAGCAGAGCAAAGCATCGCAGCGGAAGGCGAGGCAATGGGAGAGGGGGCAGCTGAGCTTAGTCCTGGCCCAGGGAAGCCCCATCACCTGCACAGGCATCTCCTGCCCAAGAGGTGGCAGTGTGGGTGCTCTTTGGCTACTGGGCATCTCCAGGTGCCAGCAGGAGTGGACCTGGGGGTGCCTTCGGGGGCCTCCTGGGAGGCTGCCTGGCATCAGAGGGGCTGAGGGCCCAGAGGAGGCTTTCGTTTTCTCACGCATTTATCCAAAAAGCTTTTCTCCTGCTTTGCCTCAAAGATGGATCAAAACACGTTATATAGGTATTATTCAGGCTTCTGCAATTTTATTGTTTTTCCTAGAATATTCAGGGCTTCTTGTGTTCCCACTATTCCTATATGTTCCCTGTGTTGTGGCTTGCCCTTCGCCCAGCAATTGCATGTCACAAACAACCACAAAAGCAACATTAGACAGCCAGGCCTCTGCTTGGCACTGCAGTGCGCAAGGAAACACCCCGTTGGCCCAAAGCCTGTATGGGAAGGTTTCTCTGAATCGTGTTCTGGGGGGCATCACGGCAAGGCAGGCAAACAGCTGCACTGAGAAGGTCAGCCCACACGCCAGCTGCGAGCCGGTTTGGCCTAGTGGTTAGGGAGCCAGGCTCTTATCTGGTCTGATTCCGGTCTCCTCCACGAAGCCAGCTGGGTGACCTTGGGCTAGTCACAGCTCTCTTCTGAGCTCCCACAGCCCCACCCGCCTCACAGGGTGTCTGTTGTGGGGAGAAGAACAGAAGGTTTGTCAGCTGCTAAATGGGACTCAAGTAAGTGATCACCCGGGTACTTAATGGGTACTTCTAGTGACAGTGGAAAAACACCCATTGACCGTCTTGGACCCGAGGGTGGGACTTGTCTTCTTCATGGCTCCTGTAGGTCAGGAGAGCCTGGCATCTGGAAACACTGGGACAGTTGCTGACCAAGAATTGTGAAGTAAACCTAATACATTAATGCTGTTAGGAGAACGGGTGGATGTCTAGGGCAGGAGACCTCCTTCTCTCTCTGCTGCTCTCTGGGCCACGCAGTGAGTGGCTTAGACTGCAGGTGAAGGTGTTGCAGAGCAGGGTGCAGGCTGGGTTCACATGGGGCAGGGGACAGCTGCTGACAAACTGAGGCTCTTCGTCATTCCTGGCCATTGGTCAGGACTAGCAGAGAGGAGACATTATTAACGGACTGGATCTCCCCAACATTACTGGGAGCACCAGGAGAAGGTGCCACACTTGACGGTCCTGGTCTTCAGCTTCATCCAGCGCTCAGGAGCCAGGAGTCCTCACCTGAGGCCTCCTGGCTCACCAGAGAGGTCTGGGTTTTCACTGTGCTCTGGTTCAGCTTGGTCAAGAATGGGTCTTGTGGAGGGAAGGGGAGGGAACCAGAAAGAACTCCTCGTTTGCCCGGCCAGCCGTTGCCTGCCGGCTTCGGTGCCTCTCACGGGCCAAGGGGCCAAGGCGTAAGGGGCCGTTGCTGCCCGCTGGCACACTCCAGAGGCTTTGCCCGTGGCAAGCGAGCGGGAAGCTGGTAAAGCGAGGCGGCTTCTTCCCACGCAGCAGAGACAGAGGAGGAGGGCAGGTTCTGTGCCTATTTTTAGGGCAGAGGGGAGAGGCGAGTGGGGAGCCCTGAGGGCCTCCGTTGGCAGGGAGTGTGGCCGTGAGCCAGGGAAAGGGGGGGCCGCGAGAGCCAACGGAGAGGAGGGAGGAGAGCGTGGCGGAGGGAGGCGACTCTGTGCCACGTTAGCTTCAGGCGCTGTCGTTAAGCTGTCACTGCACAAGCCCTGGGGAAGAGTGGGGCTCCGGACGGCCCTTCACCGTGGAGTCCGGCCACCTTCCCAACCCCTCGGGCGAGAACGGAGATCTCTCTGCTGTCGGCCCTGTGGCAGAGGGGGAGGCTGATCCACGTGCAATGGAAGGGCTGAAGGTCCCAGGTCCGTCGGCAGAGAGACCACCATCTTTTTAGCAAACACCCCTTGCCTGGGCTCTTCTTGCCAGCACCGAGCAGCCCTGCCCACGTCTGGACGAACGCCACAGCCTGTTCCCTCCCGGCCGCCTCAGACAGTCGCTTCAGCCCTTTTCCGTGTGCCAGCAGGTGGGCACCGGTGAAGTTTCTTGGCAGCGCGGCCCAGCGCCTCGCCCTCTTCCTCCGGCTTCACTCCGCCGCCGTCCTTCCTCCGGCGCGTTCTGGAGAGCGGCTCCTGGCAGGCCAGACCCTCGGAGCTCCAGCTGTGGCCTCGCTCGGCCTGCCTCTCCAGCCGCCTGCCCGCTCTTCCGCCACTTAGAGAAGACTGTGTGGGAATCTTGTTCTCCGCTCCATCCGCCCCTGTTCAGGGTCTCTGATGCAGCCGTCTCCAGAAGAAGCTTGGAGCTGCAGTTTCCATAGAAACACGGAGCGTTGAAGTCTGCATTGTTACGGATGGAGCAGGCGAAGTGACGAACGAGAGCCTTCCTCTACACGCCTGAAAATCCATGGCATATGGAGACTTGCTCCAGCATCGCTCCGAGCTGGGCTGGCTAGGAGGCCTTTGGGTCCAGCCCTGGGAGCAGCCGCCCTCCGCGCCCAGATCCCCCACCTGCCCGCGCTGCCTGGCAGGGCACCGCACGGCCCTGGATTGCTGGGGCCACCCTGGGCGGCACGTGAGCTAGCAGAGAGCCAGGGCAGGCAGAGGAAAGAGAGCCTGGGCTGGGAGAAGGGGCCCCTAGGAGCCAGGCTGCGGACCTGGGCCTCCTGGCCAATGGAACCACGGGGAGGGAGCCGGCCCACGTGCCCGGGAGAGGCCTTGTCCGCTCTCACCATCCAAAGGGACCATGCCTGGGGTCCTCCTGAGCTGAGGCGGCGGTGGGCCCCGGCCAGCTGATTCCTACGCCCGGCCCCCAGCGCCCAGCCCCGGGACGATGAAGAAGTTTGCCTCCACTCGTAGCCTCAACAAGATCCTGCAGCAGTGCGACTCCTCTTCCTCGCGCGAGTACGAGGAAATCCAGGCCGTGGAGAAGAAGTGGCACCTCCACCTGGCCGCCCCGCGGAGGCTGCTGGAGCGGAAGTGCAAAATGCCCTCTCTCTTCTTTCCAGCCCCGCCGCCGCCCAAGAGGGCCCCCAGCACCACGCTGACCTTGCGCTCCAAGTCGATGACCGCCGAGCTGGAGGAGCTGGGTAAGTTCTGGCATGCAACCGTTCTGGGCGTGGACAGAGGGAGGCACGCGTGGCAGGTGATGGGGGCCTGAGGGGCAGCGTCTCCCTGAGGACCAGGTCCCTGGTCCATCCCCAACTGATGGACACACCCACGTGGCCAGGGTCCGGGCCCCGATGGGCTTCAGTGCCGGCCATCCACGGCTCGGCCACAGAAGGAAGACGCGTGGAGGCCCATTTGATTCCTGTAGCTGTGTGTGCCTCCGGCAGCTGGTGGTTTAGCAGAAGTCAAAGGGAACGCCATTTCCACCCCACAGCTCCTGTCTTTGCCTCTGCAGCCCATGGTGCCGCCCTCTGTGAACATCCCCCCCCCCCCCCCAGTCCTAAACATCCTGGAAGCTGCTGCTAAGACAGGCTGTTTCCAGGCCCAATGGCTTCATACGTATCGACCGTCTGCATGTGGCCCATGCAGGGGTCCCAGAGGCAAAGCGGTGGTGCCCGTGGGGTCTCCCGTGCTAGTGCTGACCCACCTGGCTTCAGCCCCGCTGTCGCTTCACGTGTCTCTCAAGCCCATCCTGCCAATGTTTTCTCATTCCCCTGGGCTTTCCTCTGCATGCCCTCCCATTTCCATCCTTCCCTGGAAGCCAAAGCAGACCGCTAGGCCACCAGGCTCTGGCTGTCTCAGATTCAGCCCTTCTTCCCCTCTGCCCCAGGCCTGAATCTTTTGCAGGGAAGAACATAAGAACCTAAGAGGAGCCCTGCTGGATCAGGCCCCAGCCCATCTAGTCCAGCGTCCTGTCTCACACATTGGCCCACCAGTTGCCCATGGGCATCTGAAGCAGAGACAAGGGCAAACCTCCTGCTCTCGAATCCCAGCAAATGCCTTAGAGGCCTCCTGCTTCTCCGCCCAGCCTGAAAGATGCACCTAGGCATCCATTCTAGTAGCCACTGATAAATCTGTTGTCCATAAATTTGTCTAACCTTTCCTTAAAGCCACCTGGGCTGGTAGCTGTAGGTGCCTTCCCATCCACTTCTGTGCCCTGCCAAGCATGCGGCATCTCTGCAGGTCCTGTCTTTGTCCCTGGGCTCCCAGAAGTCCCAAAGGCTCCTTAGGTCTGTTGGTTTGCGCTTCCACCTGCCCTTGTCCTCAGGTCCCTTCTGTGTCCTTGGCCCCTGCAGTCTCTGCCCTTTCCTGCCTTCCAGCCTAGGCACCTTCCATCAGGGTGCTTGGATGCTCCCAAGGCCTCGGCTGGAGCCCCCTTTGGCCTCAGAGGTTCCTTGAGGTGCTTCAGGGGAAGTGTCCTTTGGGGGATGGAGAGTGCAGGGTGTGCCCCCCTCCTGGCCCTCCTGGCAGTTGTCCATCTTAAGGTGAGGTTTGTACCTCAAGAGTGAGAGGGGGCAGCCAGCTTTCGCTGCCGGGTCCAAGAATCAGCCAAAGGGCTCCTAGAGGTCTCTCTGCCCTTCCTGTGTTGGCCCAGGTGCAAGGATGGGTGGCAGCAGGGGCCTGGATGAGCCCCTTGGATGCTCTGCCTGTCTCAGGTTCACGCGCCCAGGGCTCCCCAGAGAAATGGCTTTGAGGACCCATTGCTCGCTGGTGGTCTCAGCACAGTTAGAAGCCCGTTGCTCCAAGGCCGAGAGGGCTGCCCCCAGTGGCACTCCCGGTCCGGGAAAGAGCTGAGGAGGGCAGAGGGCACCCTTGGGAAGGCCCCAGAAGCAGGCCGTGCCAGTTGCCGACCCTTGGAGTTGCTGGCTTCCTCTGCTCCTGGTGGCACTTCTGAGCCCAAGGGAAAGGGGACTGGGAGGAGGAGAGTCTCCCCCAGGGATGCGCCCAGGGAATCACAGCCCCCCCCCCCCGAGACATGGGCAGGGGGTGGGGGAACTCCATGAGTGCCTTCAGACTCCTCTGTCTCCTCACAGCTCCTAGGCGTCCAGCAGAGTGTGGAAACGGAGCCATTCCCCTCTTGTCAGAGGTGACCCCATGCCACCTGGAGAGAAAGCCCTCAGGCGGGGCTTGCTATGAATCTGAGGGGGGGAGCGCGCTTGCAGGGCCCAATGCACTGCACTGGCTGTGTGGAAGTGCCCTTCCCTCCCCATGGCCACGAACATGTCAAGAGGCACCAAGAGAGCTGCATGCAGGGAGAGTGGCTGGGCCTTGCTTCGCTCTTGGCCTGGAAGCGCATCTGGGCCTCATCCTGCAAAGCCTCCCCCCGCCCCCATTCCCTCTGAGCTCGCTTTAGACCTGCAACCAAAGACCAGGGTGGGCGGGTTGCATGCCTGGTTGGGGCTGTGGGTGCCCCAAGCACCCCACTGATGTCTTCTTCTGTTTCTTGATTTCAAGCCTCAATGCGGAGGAGGAAGGGGGGTGAGTGTGACTGCCAGGGCTCATCCCCTTGATCTGGGGGGGCTCCCTCTTTCCCCCTCCCCCCGTCCCCAGTATTGGAGTCAGTGCTCTGTGGGCCCCATGAGTGACGGCGAGAGAGGAGGGTGCCCTGCACAGTGGGTCGAAGAGGGTGGTTGGAAACCTCCCCAGGTTCTGGCACTGGCTGATGAAGGTTCAGAGTGCGTATGGATGGTGTGAGCAGGAGTATGTGGTACCTCACAAGGCATGTTCCCTGGGCGAAGGCTCCCCCAGGATGTCCACAGCCTAGAAGGTTCCCTGTGAATGGAGGTCTGTTGGTCCTGCAGTGCAACCCGGATCTCAGTAGGTTTCCAGGCCAACCTGAGAGTGCAACACCCCGATTCACCCTGGGGCTTCCTCTTCCCTGCAGGCCCCAAGACCCCTTTCTGTGGGCTTGACCATTTGTATGGAGAACCCAGAACCTCTTGTGCCATTTTCCCTGGGTTCAGGTGTCCTCTTGCCTGGGACGCAGCCATGCATACAGGGACATGGTGGCCACAAGCAGCAGCTGCCCAGAGATCACAAGTGTGGGTGTGTCTGAGGCTCTAGTTGGGAACCTTGCTGTGACCTGTGCGCCAAGGAGCCTCAACATCTCCAGGCTTTGTAGGCTCCTGGGAAGATCTGCAGGCCTTGTGAAACACAGCAGAGTCGCATGAGCCCAGCATCCCATCCTCTTGGAGCAGTCACCAAGGGCCTGCCGCTCCCCCTTGTCCTCTGTCTTTTTTCACCATTTAAGACACAGTGTCCACTGGCAGCGTTCAGTACCCATATGGTGAGGTACAGCGTGTCATAAGGAAGTGAAAGGAACGTACCAGAACGTCCTTACTGTGGCCTTAAAATAATCAGGGAGGACGTTCTGTTCATCGTTTCAGTAACGCTCAGAAACGAACAATGTTAAACTCGCTTTAAGGCAAAATTTTAACAAACCCAAACTTGACCATGTGAACATTTGAAGGAAGGACGGAGACTGTGGCCCTTTCGTTGCTTGTCTGACTTCACTCTGGATCAGTGGGTCCGGAAGAGCAACAAGGCTGGATCAGCGCCGTCTGCACTGACTAATCCAGATCGGCCCACAGTGTGACCACAGTCCCACGCATGCCTCCTGAGGGCCAGGCATTTTCCTTCCTGTCCCGAAGGCCTCGGGCAGTGTTTCTGGGTGCCCTGCTATGGCACACTACTGAAAAGGCACCCCTGGCAGTTTCAGACATAAGGGGCAGGCATTTGCATACCTCCGATGTTCCAGATCAGGGCCACACTGGCCCACTCAGGTGGATCCAGTTAAATGGGTCCACTAGTGTTCCAGAAAAGGTCTCCCTTAATCCGGATCACAATCGGTCTGGGGCCTCATAGATCTACATTGACATGCAGAGCTATGCGGCTGTGAAGTCATCTAGCCAGACCCTTAACAGACCTTATTCCATTTCTGTAGTCCAGGCCTAGCAGCTGCCCAGCGCACTGTGTGTAGGTAGAGTCAGTCCAGAACCGTCCCAGATCAGCTGTCGGCCTGTTTCACGAGGTCTACGGCCATATCAATGCAGTCTTATCTGACCTGAACATAGGTACTTCTGCAGCTGGTGCAGAGCAAGGAAAACGCTGCAGTCCCTTTTTCAAAATGTATGTAAGCCTAGAAGAGCATTTTCAAAGCCCAGGCATGGGATTAGTCTCACTCCCTTCCAAGGCTCTGCCAGCTGTCTATGGATGGGGGGCTGTGGGATCCATCGGTAGACCGGGACCAGGTGGTCCTGGTCTACCAAGGAACCTCACATTGGGGCAGATTGCTGGCCTCTGTGGGGCTCAGCCGCCTGGATCCAGGCCCCTCAGCCTCACAGGTGGCCCTTGTGACCCCCACCCTGGGCACCCACCCCGGGGCCTGGGTACATACGTGCGTTCGCCTACGTGCTGCCTGTGCTGTGCCCAAATGACCCGGCTCAGGCAGTGCTACGCAGCCTCTCATTGGCCGGCTAGCCCATGTGGGCTGGCCAGCCAATCAGACACTGCGCCGTGAGCACCATGCCGCCTGAGCCATGTTATTTGGACACAGCACAGGCAGCAGGTAGGTGCTGCATACGCGCGCTCATCCCCGGGCCCCTGTGGGGGGTGCCAGGGGGGGTTCCTGCGAGCTGTAGGGGACCCAAGGAAGGCCCCTGACAGGTCCGCCCGCCCCTGGGTGTTCTCGCCCAATGGCGGGCAGGCCTGGGAGGGGCGTCCCAGCCCCTGTCCGGCCTTTTCAGACTGGGACAGTCTGGGATGCTTTCCCCGTTCGCATGTAGGCAGGTAGGAACACGTGCCCTCGTGCAGATGGGGAAAGCATCCCAAACTGTCTTAGCCTAACTGCATTACAGCTGTTCGGTTGTAATGCGAAAGGCCTCTGCCCTTACTCCCTGCAGATGGCCTTTACAGGCATCCATTCTAGTAGCCGTTGATGCACCTGTCCTCCAGGAAATGTCTAGCCCTTCAGAGAAGCCCTGTTGGACCAGGCCCCAGGCCATTTAATCCAGCCTCCTGTCTCACGCATCATCCCACCATTGCTCATGGGCATCTCAAGCAGAAGACGAAAGGCAAAACCTTCACCTGCTCTCGAATCCCTGTAAAGAGCCTTTAGAAGCATCCTGTCTCTCTCTCCATCTTGGAGGTCGCACCCAGGCATCGATTCTATTAGCCATTGATAGACCTGTCCCCCATAAATTTGTCCCCCATATTTGATAGCTATCAAGGTGGTTGGTGTCACCACCTCTTCCGGCAGCCAATTCCATAGACCGATGACCCTCTGGGTGGGTGAAGAAATCCTCCCCTTGTCTGATCTCACTCTCCTGCCCATCAGCTTCATAGATGCCCCCTGGTTCTAGTATTGAGTGATAGAGAGAATAATTTTTCTCTGTCCATCTTTCTACACCATGTATGATTTTATATACTTCAATCAGGTCCCCTCTTGAAAGACACTATTCCAGGGCTGGAGAGGCCCAGACCTTGCTGCCTGGTCTCATAAGGGAAGAGTTTCAGATCGTTGACCTCAGAGATGAAGGACAGAAAAGGAGAGAAGTCCATGTCTGAGTCACACCCACCTTCTGCCAGTCTTCAAAGACCCTTTTGCTTGCCATATTGTCCTTCGTGAGCCTCCCCAGGGCTTGTGCGCTCCCGTCAAGGAGAGCATCTCCAAGCCTTCGCATTGCCCGGACTTTAGGCTTTGCCAGGAGGTCCCTGAATTCCACTTCATAAAGTCTTAGTCTGAGCACTTGAACTCTGTTCCTGGACCCATTTTGGACATTTTAAACATTTTAAGCCTTTTAAACTCTTGCGGCACCGTCTTTTACATGAATAGTTATAAGAACATTGGAAGTGCCCTGCAGGAAGGCTTTACTGGGCTGGACCCATGGCCCATATAGTCCAGCAGCCTGTTCCGCCCATGGCCGGTCACCAGCAGGACACGAGCACACACCTTGCGCTGGATGGACTTTCCCAGGAGGTGACCTCTGAGGCAGACCGTGGCCTCCTATGACCAGAAGAAGTCGCACTTCCACTGATAGCCTGAATGCCGAGTATGGGAGCATGGCAGATAGGAACGCCCACTTGATTGGGATGGGAGTGTGGCCCATCTGGTCCAGCTGTCTGTTCTCCAGTTGGCCAGCCAACTGCTCAAGGGGGTCCACCAGTAGGGCATGAGGGCTTGCCCTCTCCAGGCAGTTGGGGCGAAATTGTAGAGGCCACCTGGCTGATGGCCCACAAGTCTATCCAGTGAGGCATTGCTTGTGTTCCTGCATGGATGAAGGTCAGGGCTGCCAATGGCAGTGAGGCTGCCTCTGGGTATGGGAGGCCACAGTCTGCCACTGAAGGCCACCTGCCAGGAGACTGTGAGTAGGGTAAGCTGTGGGCCTGTGTCCTGCCGGTGGGCTTCCCTGTGCAGCTGGCCGGCCACTGGCAAAGGAGGCTGGAGGACTGGATGGTCCAGTCCTACGGGGTCTTCCACAAGCTCCGTGTTCAGCCCTGTGGACCAAACGTGTCCGCAGGGCTGAGCACAGGAGTCTCACCCAGCCAGCCGCTGCTCTGAGCGGCTCCTGCAGACAGTGGGCCGGGAAGGTGTTCAGAGCCTCTTCTCCCCATCTGCGTCTAACGCAGCTTTGCTTGTTCTTGCCCTCTGCAAGCCCTTCAGGTCCCCTCCCCTTGGGGGTGGGGGGGGGGTAGTGGCAGGGGGAGAGGGAGAGGGGGAGAATGAGCTGAGCCCCCAGGGGTGAAAGGCAAGAAAGGGCTTCCTCACTGCAGGTGCTGAACAAAGGGTGCTGCATAGCTGTCGCTCTCTCTGATGCATTGTAGGTAGGGAGCCTTGATGTCTATGCAGGGTCTCAAGAGGGCTTGTGGGGGGGGGGGGTGTCCTCACTTTAGGCCTCTTGTGCAGTGCAGAATTTTATAGCATCCAAAGCGGGCTCGGGCCTTCTTTCCCATGGGTGGCAACGTGCCTGTCCTTTCGGGGGCCACGGGGTCTGGGTGTGGGTGGGTGCATGACCAAGGAGGGTGTGGCCCTTGCGAGAAGGTGCCCTCCAGTGGCCTGGGCACTCGCTCAGGTGGTGTTTCTGACTTTGCAGAGAAGCTGGACGAGATCTTGGCGGCCGCTGAGCCCTCCCTGAGAGCGGACATTGCGGAAGCCGATTCCAGAGCAGCCACCGTGAAGCAAAGGCCCACCAGTCGGAGGATCACTCCTGCGGAAATCAGTGTGAGAACCGGGGGGGTGGGGGGTGGGAGAGAGCTGGGGGGGGGGGCTGCTGAGGGTGGGATGTGTGAGAATATTCAAAACATTTAAAATTCCATCAAATTTGTTCAAATTCGGATATTCGAGTTCACATTGAACGCCATACACTCATTTTTTAACATTCAGACGAATGCGAGTGTTTCGAATCATTCATGCAGATCATTTGGACGTTCACCTATGTACGGATATGTATCTGTGTGCGTCTTATCCGTGCGCGTTTGTACAGGTGCGTACAGGACGAAAACAGGACGCATACAGACACAGGTGAATGTTGTTGATGTTTGTATCTTCAAATATGAATCTAATATTTGTACGAATAGATACAGGTGGATTCGAATCAGATTCAGATTTGAATACATTCATTTTGATTTGAATGTTCAAGTATTCAGTTCCAGTCGAATTGAATCCGCAAATCGCACCGGTGCGTACCCCTAGCTGGGGGTGGGGGTGGCCAGGCAAGAGATGCGCAGTCCCTTCCACGGATCTGTCCCGTTTCTCTTGCTGCATCTCTCCAGACGGAGGTCCTCACGGCAGAAGTGTTTGCCAGGGCGTCCTGGTCGCACAGGTGGGCGGGCAGGTGTGGAACGGCCACCAGGCGCCTGTTAAAGGCCCATCTTTCTGCGCAGGCTGAGCGTTTCTCTCTTCCTGGCCCTGCAAACTTTTAATATGTTTTACCTGATGTTTTTAATTTTTTTACCCTCGACTTAAATATTTTGTAAACTGCTTGGAGATTTTTTTAAAATGGAAAGCGGTACAATGAGGTGTTCAGTAAGTAATAAAAGTAAATAAAGTAAATAAACAGAGGATCTTTGTGGCTGGCAGTGAGGAGCCCAGCTGAGGAAACAGGCGTTGGTTTGCAGCTTGCCTTTGGTCCTCTTGGGGTGCAGCAGGCCCCCTTTGATGCTCCCCGGAAGCCCTTGCCTGGCCTTTCTAGGCAGATCCAAGGAGGACAGCAAATTACCCTCCAGTCCTTCCACTCTTGGATTTGCTTGGGCATCCCGGGTCGAGGTGGAGTTTGGTTTGCTTCTTGAGTTGGATTCTGAATCCACATCAGAGGCCAGTCCGCACTTGGCCTGCTGGTGCACGCTAGAGGAGCTTCTGGGAAGCACCAGCTGCACGTGCAGGAGGCGTTTCAACACCAGAAACACCTCTTGCCATCCCAGAAGCTGCCACAGGTGCAGGAAATCATGCACCACACGCATCTGAAACCCTACCTGTCCCGGCCACCAGAGAGACCGTTCACACCTCTTCTGGGCGCAAATGCCCTGGCGCGTCAGCTGACCTGGGACGCTAGCGTACGTACGTATGGGGCACATCACCGTTGTCCTGGTGACAGCACTAGTGCGCGTGCAGTCTCGCCAGCCTCTGGGGCAAAGATGGCTGCACCTGGACCTCCAGTAGGTTTGCTAAACGCGTGGGAGGAGGCAAACGCAAATGCAGTGGAAGCCAGTGGAAGTGCACAGGTAGTGACTTCTCCTTCGCTGGAGGTCTTCAAGCAGAGGCTGGGATGGTTTAGGAAATCCTGCATTGAGCAGGGGGTTGGGCTGGATGACCCTGGAGGGCCCTTCCAACTCTAGGATTCTATTCCTGTCCCCTGAATGGGAAATTAAACCTCTTCAAGAAAAGATAGCAGGCTGTTTTCTAATTAGAAGCAGAACCCTGGGCATCTTTGAGGCCTCTTCAGTGCCACCATAGAATCATAGAATGATAGGTGCCAGCAGATCCCTTGATATGGCTGGCTAGGGATATATCTTTGGCATTCCCTTGGGAAAGATTTCTCAGGTGTTGTTCGCTATTCAGCTACCAGAGCTGACCGTAAGCAGGGCCGGTCTTCAGCAGGACCACGCCTGGGGCTTTGGCCACCGAGCGCCGTCTCCTCTGCCATTTCAACGGAGACAGCCCGGCTGAGCAATTCCTGGGCTCCGTGTCGCGACAGGCACCAAGGCTAAGGGTTGGCAAGGGAGCGAAAGGGCGCGAGTGCAGGATGAGACCGGGAGGCGCTGTTCTCCCCCAAGAGCCCACGGGGACCAGAGGCCCAGAGCTGTGGGTGGAGCCTTTGCCCGCGCCCACGTGGAACTCACTGCGGCTCCTTTTCTCTCCTAGTCACTGTTTGAGCGGCAAGGGATGGCGGCGCACGCGGGGCAAGAAAAAAACCACGTTTCCATACGCAAAGGGATTCCACGGACAAAATCAGTGGGTAGGTATCCTCCTCCCCGTCCGGAGTGACTGCCCCCCCCCCCTCCAGACGGTGACCCCCTCCTCTGCCTGGGGATTCAGCTGCGCCCTTGGACTCCCCGCTCTAGTTCCTGGGGTGCCGATGAGGATGTGCCGGGTGAACCCTGGAAGCTCCGGGGATCCTGCGGTGTGAGTTTTGCGCTGTGGCACGTGGCACGTTGTAAGCGGTTCACTAAGCGGTCAGGGTGCACTTGTGTGTAATGTTGTCACGGTAAACCATAAGCCCCGTGAAGGAGAAGAAGAGCAGGTCTGTTTGTGACTGCAGAGGGAGGGACCGAGGAATCTGAAGTGATGGGGAGGCTGAGAGCAGGTGGGACGAAAGGATGGTGATGGTGAATGAGGCAGGGGGCCGGGAGGTGGGTGAGACGCAGCCTGCATGGGTTTGGCAGAGCACTAGCTATGCGACATGGACTGAGTGCTCCACCTGAGAGCTCCAGTAGGAGAAGAGTTAAGAGCAGGAGCTGTGAGCTGGAAATAGTGGGAACTGTCCAATCACAACTTCTTAATGCTCCTGCGTAACCTTGAGACAGAGAGGGGATGTAGCCCAGGCCATGGAAGGTCTCCAAATAGTCTTGGATGATCTTCATGAAGAAGAAGAAGAAGAGTTGGCTTTTCTGTGCTGCTTTTCTCACCCACTTAAGGAGATTCAAAGCGGCTGACAAGCCTTCTGTTCTTCTCTCCACCACAAACACCCTGTGAGGTAGGTGGGGCTGTGAGAGCTCAGAAGAGAGCTGTGACTAGCCCAAGGTCACCCAGCTGGCTTCATGGAGGAGTGCGGAATCAAACCTGGTATTCCCAGATCAGAGTCCAGCTCCCTAACCTCTAGACCAAACTGGCCACAGCCCATCTAGTCCAGCATCCCATCTCACCCAGTGGCCCAGCCACAGTTATATGGCATTGCACCCTGCCCTGCCTTAGCAAAGCCTTGACTCCCTTGGAAAGGAAACAGGGCAGTCCGGATGCCACAGATGGCAGTGAGTCACACTCCACCCTCCCCTCAGCTGTTCTTTTGCATGATGCTGCTAAAGAGGAAGCAGGGATCCAGGAATGGCTTCCTGCGGTGGAACCCTTCCAGGCCGACCCAGAATTAGAATTCATAAAACTAATGAATGGCACAGTGCGGAGTCAGGGCGGAAGGCAGAAGGATCCGAGGAGGAGGCCAGAGAGGCCTGCGGGGGCTGCAGCCATTGAATTATCGTATTTCCAGGCTGCGCTGAATGCAAGAGCCATAAACTGCAGAGACTCCGAAGAGGTTGCAAGGAAACACCGTGCTGTGTTTGCCACTAAGGCACTGTGAGGTGGTGCTGCGTCTGTCCTTGAAATTCCTGATATCAGAGCAATTTCCAAACTTTTTTGAAGTCTGCGTCGGTGTCTCTTGACCGCCTGCCTGAGGAGGCATGTCTGGGGGTCGGCCCTAGAAGGTGGGAGGCACCGCTCTTTGCCCGTTTGTGACCCTGTGGTCCCAGAGACTGGAAGCGGCTTACAGTCAGTTCCTCTCTTTCTTACTGGGGCTCTTAAGTGGAGAGCCAGAGCTGGATAGTGCCGTGGCCAGGGGTCTAGGCCTGGCTTTGGGGCCAGGGCAAATTCGCACTTCTGGGGGACAGGAAAGGCGAACTTCCCAACCTGTGTGCTAGCATTCTCACTCACAAATGCCAGGGTACACCAACCCAACCCCAGCGTGTCCAGACACTTACCTTGGGGATCCACTGTGCAGGCCAGGATGCTGGACTAGATGGGCTGTGGCCTGATCCAGCAGGGTTCCTCTTAGGTTCTTGTGATGCAGGTGCGTGTCCTGGTACCGCCATCTTTTCTCCGGCTGTCACTGGAACAACGGCGATGCACCAGTACACTTGCGTGTTGCATCATGTGCTCCGCCGTGCACCATGGAAGTGCAAATGGGGCTCATCAGAGCAGGGGAAGGCCAGGAAAGATGCAGGCAAGTGCGCGCGTGGCGCACTAAATTGTGCTTCACATGTAGTTGCCTTCCAGTGCGCCCCTCCCTCCGTTTCTGAGTCAGAAACGGCTCCTGGTGGTGCAGATGCACACAGCAGGTTGACTACTGGCCCAAGTGCAGAAAGGGCTCTTAGCCACAGACACAACCCTGGGTAGCCCCGGACCAGTCTTCAGCTGTTAGCCTCGCAGTCTTGACGGGAGCATAAAATGGAGAGGAGGATGAGGAGAACGTGATGCTGAACCAGCAGTGGTACCACTGCTCCGTCTTGGCTTCTTCTGCCAGAGGCCACATTGCCTGCTTTGCTGGACAGCCAAGTCTGAACCTTCCTCACCAGGCTGATGGCATTTCATGGAGGAGAGAAATGGCATCCATCCTAGTAGCCATTGATACACCTGTTCTTCATGGATTTATCTAACCCTTTCTTAAAGCCATCTAGGCTGGTTGCTGTTACCACCTCTTCTGGTAGCAAATTCCATCATCTGATGACCCTCTGGGTGAAGAAATACTTCCCCTTGTCTCGTCTGACTCTCCTGCTCGTCAGCTTCATAGATGCCCCCTGTTTCTAGGGCTGTGCGATAGAGGAAGCAAATTTTCTCTATCCACCTTTTCTATACCATCCATGATTTAAATACTTCAGTCAGGGTCCCTCTTCAAGGCCTCGACGTTGCAGTCTGATTTCCTAAGGAAGGTGTTCCAGCCCCTTCATTTTGGTTGTCCTTTTTTTGCACCCTTCCTTGAGTGTAGTGACCAGAATTGTACACAATATTCCAAACGTGGCCTCACCATAGATTTATAAAGAGGCAAAATGACACTTGCTGACTTGTTTTCTGTTTCCTTCCTAATTATCCTTAGCACTGAATGTCCTTTTCTCACAGCTGAGCATATTGAGTCGACACTTTCACCAGAACCCCAAGATCTCTTTCCTGGTCTGTCGCAGAAACCTTGCCCCCCCCCCCATCCGTTTATAGGTGTAACTGGGGTTCTTTGCCCCATTGTGTGTCATTTTCCACTTGCTAATGTTGAATTGAATTTACCACTTGGTTGTGCACTCGCCCAATGTCAAGAGATCCCTTTAGAGGTCTTTGCAAACACTTTCAGTTTTTACCACTTACTCCTACTTCTAGGCCATTTATGAATACATTAAAAAGCAAGGCTCCTAATACTGAACCTTGGGGGACCCCACTTTTCACCTCTTTCCACTCTGAGAACTGGCCACTTATTCCTACTCTGTTTCCTGCCCTTTGGCCAGTCACCAGCCCAGGACGTCTTATTCCACGGCTGATGAGTTTACTCAGGAGCCTTTGATGAGGGGCTTTGTCAAAAGCCATACACGGACGGTGTCACCTGGGTCACTTTTATCCACGTGCTTATTAACACACCCTAAGAATTCCAGCTAGTAAGATACGATTTACCTTTGTGGAAGCCATGCTGATTTTCCTTCAGCAATGCTGACCCTCTTTGCGTGCGCTAATTTTATCCGTAATGATGGTTTCTGTCACTTTACCTGGAACTGACTGGCCTGTAATTTCCCGGGTCCCCCTGGATCCTTTCTTGAAGATTGGGGCTACGTTTGCTGCCCTCCAGTCTTCAGGCGCTGCAGAGCCTGATCTTAAGGGAAGATTATATATTTTGGGTAGAAGCTCCACAGTTCCACAGTTAAGTTCTTTAAGAACTCTTGGATGAATGCCATCTGATCCAGTGATTCGTTGGCTTTTAGTTTATTAGGACACGTAAGGGCTTCCTCCCTGGATACCTCTATCTGGTTTAATTCTTCTGACTCCCTCCCTGAAAAGATCGCCTCTGTTGCAGGCATGTATAATTTGTAAAAACAGAAGCAAGGGGCTATCAGTGGTTATTGGCCACGGTGGACGTGTGGCAGCCTTTGGTCACAGGAGGCCACGGTTTGTCTCTGAAGGCTAGCTGCTGGGAGACTGCAGGTGTCTGCTGCTCCTGGTCTTCCTTGTGCAGCTAATTGGCCACGGTGGTGCCCAATCAAAGGAGCATGTTGGTCTTGTGGTTAAAGTGCCAGGTGTTTGCCTGTTGGTCTCCCAGTTTGATTCCGCACTCCTCCACAAGGCCAGCTGGGTGACCTTGGGCTAGTCACAGCTCTCTTTCTGAGTCACAGCCCCACCTGCAACAGGGTGTCTGTTGTGGGGAGAAGAACAGAAGGTTTGTCAGCTGCTTTGAGTCCTCTTAAATGGTGAGGAAAATGGATACAAAAACCATCTCTCCTCCTCCTCCTCCTCCTCCTCTTCTAATGTTCTAGTCAGTCCAGCTGGGCTCTGATCTCTTAGGTGTTGGGGGAGCCTGGGGACAGCAAAAGGTGTGGGGGAGGGGAGGCTTCGGTTGCCCACAGCAAAGCCCTAGATTACTTTCCCCCTGCTTGGAGGAAGACCGAGGAAGTGATTATGTAGGGACCTGGCTGAGCCGTGGCTCACGTGGCAGCTTCCTCTAATGCATGTTTCTGTGGTAATTAAAGCCTTACTCGGCCTGCCCTACTTTCCGACTTTCCCTGATCGCTCTCGCTGCGACCTGACTTCCTCCACCTGAGTCACCTCCGCGCCTCTCGCTTTCCTGGCAACCGCCCTGCCTCTGCCTGGCTGCTCTTCCTTGCTGGCCGCTGGAACATCCCTTGCCACGCTCTCTCGGGCCCTTGGAGCCACTGTGAAACCAGATTCCAGCAGGGCAGCGCGGCCGTCTCCACCAAGTGGGAGAGAGGCGTCCGACAGGCGGATGGCAGAGGCGGGTGGACGTCAGTGTGGGCAGCCTCCTCCCTGCGCTCCTGTTTAGCCCAAAGCGGCCTCTTCTGCGGGGCCTGGAGGGTGAGCGATTCACATCCGCGGGGTGTGTGTGTGTGTGCTGCTTCCGACCCATCCCCCGCCTTTCCCTTCGCCATCCCTGCCCCCTCCAAGGAGCCCTCCGCTGACTAGGGATGCGTGTGAATGGAGACCGTGGGCTTAGTTTCCATTTTCCATTTCCATTTTATTTGTATGCCGCCTTTCCAGAAGAAAATTCGCCCAAGGCGGTTTACAACAAACAGAATATACAATGCAAAATAATCATGATCAAAACGTTATAATAAAGATACATTATAAAAATTGCACAGTGTAAAAAATATTGCAAAATAAGCCAAAATGCGCGCGCGCACAGCTGAGGCCAAGTGGAGTCCAGAGTAGCTGACCAAAGGCCCCAATCCCCCAAAGAATCACCCCCTCCAAGATGTCCATGCCCAGCCAGGCTGGAGTCGCCCAGAGGGCAGAGGGGTCTAGAATGGTTTAAGTGAAACAAACAGTTTTGATTTCAGGCTTCCCTAAAGATCTTTTCCCCATCAGATGCTCAGAAAGCAGTTGAGTTTGGGAGTTTTAGTAGAGGTAACCTCCCCCCACCATATACTTGATACCAGAACCAAGAGCAGGGGACAGACGGGGGGCTTCCACCAGCCTCTGGGTGGGAAACCTGTGCCCCTTCAAAGGGGCACCGAGCGACATCATCCCATCACCACCTGGCCGTAGGAAGTGGGCATCCCCCAGTCCTGATTAGGCCGAGGCTTCTAATGGGTGAGACAGGAGGGAAGCTCACCTGTGGAACTGGGTGCACCTCTGGCTTCTTCCCTTTGCCCTGGGACTTTGGACGCGTTCACACAACGTCCTGCCTCGTTCTGCACGATGCAGAGTTTGCAGTGTCACAGCGTGGAGTTCCCATGTTTACCTTTTCACATCCTGTGGCAACATAGTATCCCATCTGCCCTTTCCCCATGCACCTCAAGCATTGGTCTGTGTGAATGGGGCCTGGTTTGGGAAATGTTGGACCACCTTCTGATGATGATACCGACATCTGTCTCTCTGTGCCATCTTGAGTCAGGAGAGGCGGTTGAAGTGCCTGGAAACAGTCCATCTTGAAAGAGCTGCACTGGCTCTCAGTTCACTACTGAGCCCAGTTCAAGGTGTTAACCTTAACTTATAAGGCCCTAAATGATTTGCCCCCACCCACCCAAGAAATCTAAAAGAATGTCTCCTTCCATATCGATCTGCCCGTGCTTTAAGATCCATAGGGGAGGCCCCCTTGGTTGTACCCTCAGTAATAAAAGGTTTGGGCTTCTGGGATAGGGGTCTTCTCAGTGGTGGCTCGCAGGGTTATGGAATACTTTCCCCACTGAGGTGCATGTTCAGGAGAGCAGTGAGGACACACCTCCTTACCCTGGCCTTGGCTGCATAAGGAAACAGCTTTCCTTCTCCGCTTCCAGGCACTATCCCAGTTTTGGAAGGTTCATTTTGTGTTTGGTTTTTAATGCCATCACTGGCCCTGAGATCTAGGGCAGGATAAAAATCCCAATGGAGAAATGGAGAAATAAATGGGATATTCGCTGTTTTTCTCACTTACAGGTGAAGATGAGAAGTTCGCCGCTTCTTTCATGGACGGGAAGTTCCCCCGGAGCACGTCAATGCAAGACACTGTCAGGGACGGGCACGGCATCCCGCCTCCCCCGCAAACCGCCCCCCCTCCTCCCCCCTCCCCATACTATTTTGATACAGGCCCCCCGCCGTCCTTCTCCCCGCCTCCCCCCCCAGGCAGAGTCTACGACACCATCCGGTCCAGCTTCAAGCCGGGCCTGGAAGCCAAGCTGCCGGGGCTGCCCCAGGCGATGGGGGCGGTGGAGATGTATGACCAGGCGAGGACGTCCATCCCTTACCCCGAGAGGCAGAAGCGGGCGCGCTCCATGATCATCCTGCAGGACTCCTCCCACGTCCCCGTGGAGCCCACCGACATCCCCCGCCCCGGCCCCTCCGCCACGCCCCCCGAGAAGCTGAAGCGGAAGGGCCGCGCCGTGGACAACCCCTACGCCAACATGGGCCAGTTCAACGTCAGTCTCTTTGCCCCCGCCAAGCCGCAGAGGAAGAAGAGCCCCTTGGTGAAGCAGCTGCAGGTGGAGGACGCTCAGGAGCGAGCGGCGCTCTCCGTGGTGGGGGGCTTCACGCGGGAGCCCTCCCCCACCCGGCGCAGTCACCGCCTGAGTGGGGTGGAGTACCCGTCGCAGCAGGTGGACGCCACCAGCCTCCCCTTCAGCGCCGCCATCGCCGGAGTCATGAAGGACAGAGAGCGTCGCCTGGACGAAAAGCGGAAATCCACTGTCTTCCTCTCCGTTGGGGCCATCGAAGGGAGCCCCCCCACCATAGAGCTGCCCTCCCTTCAGCAGTCCCGGTCCATCGATGAGCGACTGCTGGGAAGCCGCGACGTGCTCCTGCCTTCGCCCGTCTCAGCTTTAAAGCCATTAATAAGCACTTCCTCCTCAACGTTCATCCACCCCCTGACGGGGAAGCCCTTGGACCCCAACTCGCCTCTGGCACTTGCGCTGGCCGCAAGGGAGCGGGCACTGTCCACCCAGGTCCCCTCCAGAGTGCCCACCCCCATCCACAGCCCAGACTCCGACCGCGCAGCACCCCTGTTCGTGGACATCCAAACCAAAGAGCAAGAGCGGGGAGAGCTGGAGGTCCTTGTGTCGCCCGCATACTCGCCTGGGGCCAAGGCACCCACGCCTGGCACGCTGACCCCCACCCAGAGCCACTGGGGGACACCGACAACTGTGAGGAAAGAGGGCGACGTGCGCGCCGACACGCCT
This sequence comes from Aspidoscelis tigris stejnegeri, assembly GCA_023333525.1. Lineage (NCBI taxonomy): Eukaryota > Metazoa > Chordata > Lepidosauria > Squamata > Teiidae > Aspidoscelis > Aspidoscelis tigris. The sequence goes on along the minus strand of JALMGA010000005.1, from coordinate 846,451 downwards.
GTGAAGGAGGAGAAGAAGGCGGAGGACAAGAAGTCCATGATCATCAGCATCGTGGACACGTCGCAGCAGAAGACGGCCGGCCTCATCATGGTGCACGCGACGAGCAACGGCCAAGAGCTTGGACTGGACGTGAAGGAGGAGAAGCCGCCGGTCCCCGAGGCCGGTCCCGAACCGGCTGAGCTGTCCATGGCAGAGGCCCAACCCAGCCCTGTGGGGAAGGCGCCCGTCAGCCCAGTCTCCGACAAAACCCTAGGACAAGGAAGCTCGGAAGAGGAAGTGGAGCCGTACACCATCACCCTACCGCCCGCCCAGCTGTCCTCAAGTGACGAGGAGACCAGGGAGGAGCTGGCCAAGATCGGCCTGGTGCCTCCGCCGGACGAGTTTGCCAACGGGGTACTGGTCACCACACCCGGCACACCTATCAGCCAACTGGCTACTCCGATAGTCGCCACGCCATCCATACCAGCGGCAGCAGTAGCACCTTCTACCACTGGTGGAACACCCTCAGGGAAGCCCTCTGATGCCCCCACAGCCCCGGAGTCTGCAGCGGACTCGGGAGTGGAAGAGGTGGACACCAGAAGTTCAAGTGACCACCACCTGGAGACCACAAGCACCGTCTCCACCGTCTCCAGCATGTCCACCTTGTCCTCCGAGAGCGGAGAGCCCACTGACACGTACACTTCCTTTGCGGATGGACAAACTTTTGTACTCGAGAAGCCACCAGTGCCTCCAAAGCCCAAACTGAAGTCCCAGCTCAGCAAGGGGCCGGTTACTTTCAGGGACCCGCTTTTGAAGCAGTCTTCAGACAGCGAGCTCATCTCCCAGCAACACGCGGCCATCCTGGCTTCCGCCAGCGTCGGCCGGCCACGCTACCTCTTTCAGAGAAGGTCCAAGCTGTGGGGGGACCCCCTGGACAGCAGGCCGATCCACGGGGCTGAGGACGACAAACCAACTGTGATCAGCGAGCTGAGCTCTCGGCTACAGCAGCTAAACAAGGACACGCGGTCTTTGGGGGAGGAGCCGGCTGGGGGTGTCCTGGACCCTGGCAAGAAATCTCCCGTGGTTGCGGCACGGTAAGCTCTGGGCGGTCGTAGCGTGGAGAAGCAGCCAGGGACCTGGGTTGTCTCCTGCTCCTCAGAAGACGGGCGGGTGGCCGCGCTCTGAAGAGCAGGGACCCCAGACGACCTCGGAGATGGGGAAGGACAAACGCTCGTCTTCCGGCCCCTCCCACACCGACACGTCCCCTTTCTCCCTTCTCCCTCTTTCCCATCACGTCTGGAGGTGTCCGGAGTGGCAGCCCCCCCCCCCCCCAGGTCAGGTCAGTTTTCTCATCCTCTGGCCCAGTAGCAAGGTCGAGTTCCTCAGCATACACACACTCATGTTTCAGCAACAGTAAATACCCGTGGGGCCAGCGGGGAGCAGTCCCTGTAAGTGGTTACCCACACCATTTTTGCCACGCCTGGGCGGCTGTTTCAGCCACACAGCTGGCCCTCAGATCAGTCGCTGCCCCCTTTGCCTTCCTTGGGTGAGGCCCTTTCTGCACTTACCTGTGGTTAATACTGGGTTAGTGGGTCCGGAATAGCCCAGCCCACTAATCTGGACTGCAAAGATTAATGTGCAGATATGGAGGCCTACATCTGAACTACGCGTCCCCCTAATCTGGATTAAGGGCCCGTGCAGAAAAACCCTAAATCAGCCTCTCGTTGGCTTCTCTTTAGATCAAAGCTGCAGTGCAGCTGGCATTTCCCCAGGTGAGAATCAGGAGGGCATTCTGAGGCCCACTGTTGCCTGCTCCTGGCCAAACCCCGAATCTGACCTCCCCTTGAGCACTGCCCCTGTGGAAGAGGCCAGCTCCCCCCCCCCAAGAATCCATGGTGTCAAGAGACCTGTGTGCCCTGCACCGTGGAACAGTAGAGAGAGGGGGCTGTGATCCCCTTCTCTGCTCTCATTTGAATTTGGGGAGGGGGACAGGTATTACCCTACGCCCATGTAATGCTTCCACACGGGTCCCCCGCCACCTTTGCTGCCCTTGTATAAGCCTCTGCCCGGCTGTTGTGTTCCCCAATGGAGAAAAATTTGTTAGAAGTAAGTTAAATTATTTTTATTTCTTTGCTCATGTTTGCCTCCGTGGGCCCTCCCCTCACAGGCTCCCAAGGCTTTTAAAAGCTCCCTTCAGGGAAAAAATGTTCAGCTTGGTCAGAGCTTCAGTTCGGCCTAGTGGTTAGGGAGCTGGACTCTTACCCAGGAGTACTGGGTTTGATTCCTCCCTCCTTCATGAAGCCAGATAGGTGGTCTTGGGCTAAGTCACAGCTCTCTTCTGAGCTCTCACCGCCCCACCTGCCTCACAGGGTGTCTTTGGGGGGAAGAACAGAAGCTTTGTCAGCCACTTTGAGTCCTTTTCAATGGGTGAGAAAAGCTGGGTAGAAAAGCCAACTCTTCTTCCTCCTCCTCCTCGAAGCCAGCTGGGTGACCTTGGGCTAGTCAGAGCTCTCTTCTGAGCTCTCACAGTCCCACCTGCCTCACAGGGTGTCTGTTGTGAGGAGAAGAACAGAAGGTTTGTCAGCTACTTTGAGTCCCCTTAAATGGGAGAGAAAAGTTGGGTAGAAAAGCCAATTCTGTTCTGGCTTCAAGGGGGGTTGGATCAAGGGCCTAAAGCAGCCCCTTTCAGACAAGGCAGCATCAGACCCCAGGGCAAGGAGGCGTAGCTGACCGTCTGCGTAACCTCCAGCCTCCTGACACAGAAACCCACTTAGGGGAGCAAAATGAAGGCGTTACGTCCTGCCATTGCTGCCCGCCTGCGGTATGGGGGCTCTTCCGCATTAAATTGGCCGTGGCCACGGTCCCTTTCAGGCAACGTTTGGTCAGGCAGCCCAACCTCTCCTGGACACGTTGGCCACCCTGCTCTTCAAAGCCTCCTTGTTCTCCTACCCAGTTCTCGCCTAAATTTGCTACTCCCTCCTGACATGAGGTCTGCAAGCCTTGCCTCCGGGGTGCCATAGAAGGGGCGCTGAGCTGTGGGGCACGTGGCCCCAGGCAAGCAAGAAGCACTAACGCATGCGCCCATGGCACTGGGCTGCTTCAGGGCTGCCTGTGTAGAAGGAAGGAAGCAGGAAGCGGCTGGTCTGCTGTTCTGATCCGTTCCTTCAGGTATAAGGAGAAACCCCAGGCAGGCAGGCAGGCAGGCAGGGAGGAAGAACATGAATCCGGTCACAGAAAACCCTGGAACCTCAGCCACCCTTGTAGCCGAGGGCTGCTTGGCTGGCCGGTTGACCCTATCCGAGCCACTTCCTCCCAGGGACCCTTGCCCTCTTTGTGGCTTGGTTCACATGTGGCCCTCCAAAAGGAAAATTTGGCAAGAGGCATTTATGGGAAGGAATATTTGCTACAGGGACAAGAGATGCTACAGAATTCCCATGAAGATTGTAAAATTCTAGGGAAGAAGAAAAAGAAACCAACGGGTCGTGTCAGACAGACGGTTCTTGCCTTCCATTCTCCTGGAGAGGAGACTTCTGTCCCTCTGCTACAGGTTGCGCCAGTCTTGGGATTTATATAATAATAGGGTCGTCTGGAAAGGATGCAAAAACCAAGGGCTTGGTCTCAAAAAGTGTGCCATGATAGCAAGACAAATTTGCCCTGCAAGTTCCTTTTTTCTCTCTCCACCCCCCACCCCCACCCCAAAGTTCCCTGCAGCCACAGGAACAGTGAAAGGACACAGGGCGTCTTTCTGGGCACTTTCTGTTTGCACTTTTCCTTATTCTGGAATATATTCCAGAATAGGGGCCTCCTGTCCACATGCCAGTGGAGGCCATTGGATGCCCCAGGTGAGGCCTGCCAGTGTCTTCGTTAGCAAGTGGACAACAGATCCCTGTCCTGAGGTACTTTCTAGACTACAGACACATGCAAAGAGGCCTCGGGGTCAGACTAGATGACTTACAGGGTCCCTTCCAAATCACGGGTTCTGAGGTCTAGGACAGTTCTGTGGGGTCCCCAGGGAGGCTCTAAGGACGCCTGGCTTCAGGAGGAAAGTTCAGGCACCCCCATCCGCCCCATCCCCAAAACTAAGGTTGGTTTTTGCACAGTTTCCCCCCCCCCCTTGCTACCAGGAGCTGTATAATCTGAGGTCAATTTCGACATGCAACAGGAGGTTTTCTGTACATTATATGCATTTGTACTACAAGCATAACAGTCTATTCGTGAGTCTATAGTATGCTGAACGGCAAACGCAACCTGCTTTGTATTCCTACAGATGTGACAGAGAGATTGAAGAAAAATAAGCCTTTGTAGACATTTAGCTCCTAGGGTAAAGATTCCTCTTTCTCTATCGACTCGTCAATTAACTCTGTTTCAGTCCAAAGGTCTTAACGTCCTGATGTGAGCTTCCAGCTGCTGGTGAACGGCTCCCTGTTTCCTTGTAGGCTGCGAACCCACCAGGAGGCAGGCCCTTCCGTCGCCGCCCGGGACCCCACGGGTGCTCCTGGAGGAACGGTCAGAGCCCCCGGGCTGAGGCGACTCGTGGGCTTACGCGTCCGGGCAGGGCAGGCTCCTCGCCTCGGCTGCCCCACCTTCCCCGTAGGGCCAAGGGGTTCGGTGCTGAACACCATAGGAGGCACCTTGGCACGTTCCCGGGAGAGGCATCCGCCCCAGAGGGTCAGCCCGCAGGGAGCAAAGGGACCAGGGCCCTCCCGGATGGGCCATGGCAGCGCCGAGGGGGCCTCGCTGGAGGTCCGGGTGTCCTTCCGCTCGGCCACCTGGGAAAAGGCGGACTCTCTGGGCTAGCGTGAAGTCCCCGACTCAGCCGCGATGCGTTGCAGGGCGATCCCTGTATGCTGGCTGGAGCAAGGTCACGGGGCGGGGAGAAGGCACTCCGACTTCCCTCCTGTAGTGGAGCAGAAGCAGGCGCGGCCCTAATCCACAGTGAGGCCAGAGCTTTGCGCTGCGGCCCAGCAGAGAGGAAGAGGAGGAGGAGAGGTCTGTGGGAAGGCAGGTAGCCTACAAGGATGCAAGGGGCTTGGTGGGCAACGGCTCACAGCATGCGTCTGTCACTTACCGACTCCTGACAGTGTCACTCCATCTGCTCACTAACCTCTTACTAATCCTCGCTCTCCCGCCCCATTGTTCTGCCTGTGAGTGGGGAGACGAGCCCCCAGTGGTGCATGTTCATGGGGGGCGCTGGCGCAGTTGCCTTTCTCTAGGAGAGACTCACCTCCGAGGTGCCTCTGAGAGACGGCTTTGAATTCTGAAAAAGTCCCTAACGGAGCCCGGGGTCATTGAGGAACAGAAGCAAAACCTGCCGCCCTTCTGGTCGTTCGTCGGGCCCTGGGGCCGCCTGCTGGCACAGTGGCCGAGAGCACCGGCTCCCCTGAGTGGAAATCCCTGCTCTGCTGCTGGAGATCGGCGGGTGGCTGAACGGCCTCCCCGCCTTCTGGGTGCCCCATGCAATGCCCGTCTCACGCCACGGAGGCAGGGGCCTCAAGTGGCGCAGAGAGCAAGAGCGCTAGGCTAGACCCAGGAGGCCCTCAGTTCGAATCCCCACTTTGCCATGGAAGCCCATTGGGTCCCTCCAGCCGGGTAAAATGGCACCTTGCCTGGTGAGCTCCTCAAGAAAGGAAAACTCGCTTACGTATTTAAATATTTCTGTCCTGCCTTTTACCCAAAGGTCCCGGGGCAGGTAACGACAGTAAAAAGACAAAATAGATATAATACTCTCAAATAAATTGAAAACATAACCCTGCCTCCTGCACTCAGAGGAAGCCAAACCTCACAAACCCGGGCGAAGAGCCGTATTCTGACCAGGCACCAACAGCCTTGACAGAAGTTCCAGAGGTGCCCGGACAGCCTACAGGGCATCTCTTGGGCAGCTCCTGCATCCAAGCCAGGGCCAAATGCCGTCTTTGTGTGCCTTTGGATCACACCGGGGAGGCCCTGAGGGAAAGTCTGATGCCTGGGCAACTCAGAGCTCCCACCTCCGCAAGCCCAGGCCCTGGCCGTTACCTTCTGCAACAGCAGGAGGCCAACGGCAGGCCACGTTTCGAACCTCCTTGGAACGATGCTAGCCCGGATTCTGGAGCTGCGATGGCGGGCCCTTTGTTACACCTGCTTTTAGCTCGAGCATACAGCGGGAGTCCAGTGAGAATAGCTCTTCTTTATCCGTGCACAGACGTTGAGCCTTCGGCCAAAGTCGTCTCTGGGTATCCAACTAGGGATGTGCATGAATATTCGTAACGTTTGAAATTCAGCGAAATTCAGATATTCGAACTCGACTCAAAAAGCTTTTGATCCTTTTGTATGAAGTTTTGCACAGGATTCGTATGGGATCGAACATTTCGAGTACCGATCCTACTGCATTCAAATCGAATACTAATTTTCTCGCATTCGATCTGATACGAATCGAATTTTAAGACACATTCAGGCCCATCGCTCTGTCCAGCCTCTTCCCTCCGCCCAGTTCAGCCTCAGAATCCGAGCAGACAAGACCGCTGTTACCGGCAAGAACCATCTTCATTAGTTGCCCAAGGGAGCGCCAGATGGGGAGAACCAGAAACAGTCTTTTCTCAAGGAATTATGGGAAGGCCAAGGGTAACTACCCCGGCAGCTGGGCACGGGTGCAGGGTTGGTTTAGGAGCTGCCGCTGGCGGCCTCCGCAGGCCTTTGGCAGCAGAGCCTGAAGCAGGCCAAAGCCTTGCTACGAGTTTCGCTTGCTGACCCCAAAGCCAACTTTGAAAGTACAGGACTTACCTGGGGGGATTTCACAAGGCCTCTTCTTCATATTACTGGCCCTGACAAGCCATTCCTGCCCCCGTCTTGCTTTGAAAGGGACACGCCTGCTTTCACCACCTCGCTTGTAGTACGGAGTTGTTCTTGGGGTACCCTGAAGGGCTTGAAGGGGGAAGGCAGACCGGCCTGGGTGGCTGCAGGGTCACAGAAAAGCAGCAGAACTCCCAGTTTTTGGTAAATCCATCGCAAAAGAACGATAAGCAGCTGCCGCTCCTTAGGGCTGTGGCAATGCAACACTGGTGAGCACCGGTCTTTGGTGACTTTAAGAAGCCAGGCGGGACATTTGGCAGAACAAAATTCCTACCAGCTTCCACTGCACCTCAGGGATGCTCAGTCAGGACAGCAGTGTTGCTTTAGACCTGTCTGATCTGCAGGAGGGGGCAGGTAGGGCTCTGGCTTTTCCCCAGCATATCATAGAATCCTAGAGTTGGAAGGGACCTCCGGGATCATCCAGTCCAACCCCCTGCTGAACGCAGGATTTCCTAAACCATCCCAGACCAATGTAGGTCCAGCTTCTGCTTGAAGACCTCCAGCCAAGGAGAACCCACCACCTCCCGTGGCAACCTACTCCACTGACTGAAAGCCCCCGTTGCCAGGAATCTCATCTGTATTGCCTCCCTTGAGGTTTCATCCCCTTGTTTCTCGTCCTCCCATCTTGTGCAAGTGAGAACAGGGAGGATCCCTCTGCGCTGTGAAGGCCCTTCAGAGACTTGAAGATATGGGGGATTGGATTGTTTTTGCTGCAAACCTGGCAACGTGATAGAGCCAGGCGACCGTGCACTGGCAGAGTCCCAGAAAATGCTGCTTTTGTCGCGAGGCATCTGTGCACCTGAGGCATTTCACGCTTGTGAACGCTAGTGCACACCAGACCACCCCCAACACACACCTGGGGCCGGGCGTGTATCCAGGTTCGCCGCCATCTTCTGTGTGGAGCCTAGGGCAGCTGCACATGCGCAGTCACCTTTTGGGTTATCTGAGGCGCCCGCACACTTGCCACGCACCTCAGGCAACCCCAGGCACCGGCAGAGGTGCAAACGGTCTCTCCGCTGGCCGGAATGGGTAAGATTGCGGCTTTTGTGGGCGCTGGGGTAGCTTCAGGAGTGGCAGGAGAGGTTTCTGCTGTGGAAACGCCTCCCGCAAGCGCAGGTGCTGCTTCCCAGAAGCTACCCCAGCGCCTGTTAGCAGGCCAAGGGCACACTGCCTCTGGATTGACTGCTGGTGGGTTCAGAGTAGAGTAAGGAAGGGCCCGTTGGCACGGAGGTGACAGGATGCCTGGCGCATTCTGGGATGCAGCATTTGCTCACGCGGAGCGTGTGCAGCCATCCCAACTACCTCTCGCGGTAGAGCAGTCAAAAAGTGCTCCACAGCCTCACGTAGAGCAGCGCTTGCATTACTTCCGCGTGCGATTCCCGCATGGGGCGGCGGGGTGTTGCAGTTGTGCCTGTACAACTGCGCACCACATCATGATTGCCATAGCAGCAGCCCAGGATGCATGACCATTGCTACAGCAGTGCAACAGTGCAGGTAAGTTCAGGGATGGTGTTGGCACTCTCAGTGTGGATGCCAGCCACCATCCTTGAATTGTGGGAAAGCCCCGAGTCTTCCTCTCGGTGCCCACGCATTGGTGCCAAATAGGAGCACTTTTAAACGGGGGGGGGGCTTTTTACTCCCTCCTTATTCGTGGATCTGGGGTGTTTTGGCCACACAGATCCATCCTTGCCTTGGAGGGAGGGGTGGCTGTTGCCTCCCCAGGGGCACACCGACCTGCCTCAAAGCTGCTCTCTCAGGGGCACCTCTGCTTCTGCCTCTCCTGATCTGCACACCCTGGGCAAAGGGGACCCAGGGCCTAGTCCTGCCATGCCGCCACCCCATCCCACTGTCATCCCCAACATATTATTTCCTCCCCCCTCCCTCCTGTTCACAGTCTCCCCCCCCCCCCCGGTCCTCTTGCCTGCCCTCCACCCAGGATCATCTTGAAATCTACTGTGGCTTTTGTCTTAGGCTTTGGCTGTTGAATCCATGCAATTATGAATGTCCCATTTCCTCCAGCAGATCAGGAATGTGACTCAGGGAAAACCGAACTGACCAGAACTGAGCTGCCTCCCAGAATCCTTTGGTGCCAGTGGCCTCAATCCCTTGACCCTGCGGGCCTCCTTAGCCAGGCATCCACCAAGCCACGAGCAGGTGAACGGTGCTGCTGAAGCGTCCTGGGGGCTCTCCTCCCCAGCCCAGCAGCGCTCCCTGCCTGCCCACCCTGGGGAAGGTGGGGTGGGGCAGGGCTTTGTCCGTCCTTCCCGGGCTCAGAGGCATTCCCGGTGCCGTCGCTGCTGCCGCCGAGGGCCCGCCGCCCTTTCCTCCTCCATAAAGCCCCCACCATGCCCCCTTCCCGAGGCACTCTTGGCCAGCAGGCAGTGGCTTCTGGGAGCTGCAGCGGCTGCAGGCTGGTTTGTGGTGAAGTCTGTTCATAGTTCTCAGTGTTGTTACGGCGCCTTCAACTGATGCTAACATTTCTCTCATTGCCTCTCTTCCTGCTCTCCCATCTGCATGTCTTCGCTGCTCTGTCTAGAACCGCCTCAGGCCTCAGGAGGGTGGGCGAGTTGTGTAAGTGAGCATGTTCTCATCTCATAGCAACCTCATGTCTTCCGTCTGTCCGTCTGTCCGTCCGTCCGTCCGTCTTATTACTGTGCTGCTGCTGCTGCTGCTGTGCGCGTGTGTTTACATGTGTCTGTCTGCGCAACCGGGTGGGCTAGCCTGGGATCAGGGCGAGGGGGGGCCAGTGCTTGTCGTGCAGTGTGGGTCTGCCCCTGTCCTACCCCTCTGTGGTTCCTAGCATGTCTGTCTTCCTTGTCTCGTGACGTTCTGTGCCCAGGCGGAAGCTCCCATCTGCCTCCTGGGGGGTCCAGGCTGCGGCCTAGAAGACTTACTGCAGCTGGGAGCGCAGGTGGCTGCAAGGCCATCTGCTGGCATCTCCTTAGCTTCCCGTTCCCTTGAGAAGCCAGCCATGACGTGACCCCTCTCCTTGCCAGTTGACCCCAAGGAGAGCTTCAGCCACAAGGGCCAGAGACTGTAGCATGTTGGAGAGTCTCTCACATCTGGAATGGAGCTCTGAGCTTTCTTGGCATCCGAGGCCTAGGCAGGGGCTGGCTTGCCTGCTGGTTGGCCACACACCGCTAAGTGGGCTTCTCGCTGTTCAGGAGCTTCAGCTGCTCTGCACAACCTCCAGACTGGCCTTGTCTGCACCAAGAGGGCCTTGGGCACTTTGGCCAAGAGGATCCCCTCTTCGTTGTGAGGCCAGAGACGCAAGGTCTGTGCCAGAAGCTGATGATCCTGCAGTCTGAGAGCCTAGAACCCTTCTTGTCCTATCTCAGGAACTGCTGTGGTGGCCACCACTTGCCCTGAGTCCCACAAGAAGGGGGGGGTACAAGGGAAGCCAGTTAGGCCCATCTGCACAAGGGTTTCTCTTCCAGGGCAGTTGTGCTGGGTCTGTGGGCAGGCACAATCAGTAGGGCTGTTGTGAGGGACTTATCCTGGAGCCAAGCTGTTCTCAGAAGGACCGTCCATCTCTTTTGATGGTGACATCCTAGCTGGATCAGGCAGCAGGGCACATCAGAAGGCCACTGCAAAGTCTTTCCCTCGTGCCTCCTCACGTAGGCTTCTCGTTGTGAGCATAGGACCTGCTCATTCTTCTGGGGTTGGTGGTCCAAGAGACCAGGACGGGAGTGGCCAGGAGGCCAAACAGAACAGTGCAGAAATTGCCCCCACTGGGTGTCAGCCGCCATCTTGGTCAGCCAGTGAGATCTTGCACCTCCATGCAACCACGGATGAAACAACGCTCTGCACTCTTCTCCATGCCGGTCCATCAGTAGTGCGCTTTCCCTAGGGGCGGCCTAACACCAGCTGCACCTCCCAGCCATTCTCCAGTCTCACCCTGCAGGCCACTGTGAGCTTGAGGTTGTCCCGTGTCAACTTCATCCAGTCATGTGTGATCTCGGAATAATGTTTGTTTCTCCCTTCCGGTCCCTCCCATTCCACAAACGCTGTGGCCAGTGCTTTGGCTTGGGCTGAATACAAGCTTGGCTGTTCTTCAGTGCTGAAGGGTTCCATGCGTCATTTCCTCCATCCATCTGAATCCGGCTCCATGGTCCATGGTCCTTGAGCGAGCACCGATGTTACTGACCACCCGCAGGAAGAAGCTCTCCTAGTCCCGCACCTGATACGGAGCAGACAATGGAGGCAAATCTGCAGCCACCAAAGTCAAGGGAAGATCTCAGTGTCTTCTCCCCCATTTAAGAGCCTTGCTTGTCGGGGGCTTACCTGCATTTTTATTCGGGTCTGAAAGTGCCATGCGATGCACCGGGGAAGCAGCTGCCAACCCTCTGACAAAAGTCTCTCCTTGAGTCCTTGTCACTGGAGAATTCAGAAGCCTCCAGGCTTGCAGGCGGAATCCACACCTGACGATCTGCCGGCTTGACCCCCTGCTTCCTCCACAGAAGAGGGGTGCTGGCACAGGCCAGAGGGCCCCAAACTCTGGGCAAAACACTTTCACTCTGATGCCAAGCTTGCCAGCCACTGAGTTCCTTCCGTCTCCTTCCAAGAAACATGTCCAGACGTAGCTAAGCGCTCGACGTGCTTACATATTTGTGTTCCAGCACAAACATAGAGCAGGTATTAACACCTTTGGTAGCTACCAAAATTAACAGACCAACAAGCTGTTTAATTAGTCAGATTGCACCTTTGGAGCGAGATCCAGGAGCCGCAGCTGGAGGACAAATTCAGGCTGGGTCCTTCTGGACAAAGTGGGGCTGAGGCGCTTTCAGCCTTCTCCAGAGGCCAGTTCACACTTTGACCCGTAGTAGACGACAGGGTCACCTCTGGGCAGGTGCATCTGCGCTTGCAGGAGGTGTTATCAAACCAGAAGTGCCTCCTGTCATCAAGTAGCGGTGGTGCACAAAATCCTGCGCCACATGCATCCCACCCTACCCAGAAACTTACCTTTCTTGTCCAGTGCCATGACCATTTGCACCATTTCCGATGCTGGGAATCTTCTGAGGTGCCGTGCAAGCGTGCTGGTACCTCAGATGACCCCAAAGGCAACTGTGCGTGGAGCATCACCTTCACCATGGCAATGGCACATGCATAGTCACACCAGACTCTGAAAAGATGATGGCAGTGACCAGACATGTGCCTGGACCCAGGTAAGTCTCCAGGTGCGTGGGGCTTGGTGTGGCCTGTACTAGCGTTCCCAAGTGTGAACGCTAGTACGTGTTGGTAGGAAATGTGCTTTTCCAATCTGATGGGGGGTAAGCTGAGTGCAGAAATGCCCCGTGTCCTCTTTGAGGATGTAAACAAACCTGAGCAGGATGGAAGAAGCGACGCTAAGATTCTTCAACCTTTCTGCCCCTAAACAACCCCCAAGCTCTGAAATGGACCTGCTTGCCCAGCGAGGGCAAAACGGAGATCAGAAAGATGCCATCATGGCCAAGAGTGAGTAATGCACTCAGCCTGGAAGGAAGGAAGGAAGGAAGGAAGGGAGGAAGGAAGGAAGGAAGGGAGGAAGGGAGGGAGGGGGAGCCACTCACACACACACACACACACACACACTTAGATCAAAGCCAGGCTTTGGTATTCCTGCAGTCTGTGTCCACCAGGCCCCAGGACACCAAAGCATGACTGGAAGATTGCCAAGGGCAGGGTCATACAGCATCTCTAAGGCCCAGCGGCATGGCGATGCCTGCATGCTGTTTGGGCACCAGCAAGACTGCTTCTGAGTATGCCAGGCTGGCACACCTTCCTCCCTAGAACAGGTGACTCTCCGGCCTGAGGACTTACGATGGCACAGGAGGGCCTGTTTGAAGGCTGTCCCACCTCTTGCTGCCTTGCCTGCCTCAGGTGTTGCGGCTTAGGATGTTTTCTCTTTTCAGCAGTCCTGTGGCAATTCTGGGCGCTTGTCTGAAACGTGCCTGGACTGCTAGCTCACTTAAAAGTCCCAAAGCGGTTTCCAGCACAACTGAAAGGCAAGGTTAGAAATGGGAGGCGGTCCAGCAATAGGCAGTAGAGACCCCCAACACTTTGAATATTGCTGCTTTTGCCAGCTCGGGGCTCAGAGTGTGTCATGCTGTTGAACCCCTCAGAAGGCAGCTGCCTCAGCAAGGGATTCAAAGTGGCTTCCAACAATGCGTCAGGCTGGCAAAGAATAACCATGAGACTCTTTCTTTAAAAAGGTGAACAGTGATTTATTTCAGCTCAGCGTAAAGGCATTTTTTTGTTGGAAGCAACTTTGAACAGAAAGCCCAGCATATTTATATATTTCATAGCTGGGCGGGGTTTGGCCCTCAACCAATGAACAATAATTATTTTTCAAAACTCAGTTTAAACTTGGAGCCAAAATGTATCACTCGACCCCAGCAGGGAGGGGGGAGTCAACTGTCACTTCCAAACAACAGGCAGCTACTATATACACATATACAGAATCACATAGATGGCAGAGATCGTACATTCAAATATTATGGCAGGCAGCTAGCCCTGCCTGACAGAGTGCCTGTTTCAGAAATGTGATCTCAGCGCTAGAAGGTCTGAAGGATGGCGGCACCCAAGTCCCTTGGAGCTCCCTGGTCCCTTGCATTCTCTGAGGGCACTGCTTCAGGAGCAGGGAGCATCTATCTCCATAGCACAGCCATAGAACTTCATAGGGGATTTTGAAAGGAGAGATTCCATTCCTAGTGCAAATACTAAACCCATTTCTGTAGATGAGCTTAGCGTATCGCCCTGATCCAGCAAGGGACCGCTGGCCCAGGCTGCCTCTTTGGGTCTGGATTCTGCCAGACTCAGGCTTCAGGTTCCTCTGGGCTGAGTGCACGTTGCTCTTGCGCATTAAGCTACTTGAGGCTTCAGCCTCGTGTCCAGACCTTCTGCCGACTCATGAAACAAGTGATTGTGGTTTACCGCGCTCGGAGCGATCCTGAGGGCCCAGCCACACCGGAGCTTTAAGTTCTCTTCTTCTCTCCACTTTCAGAAGGAGGGTGTGGCAGGCAGGGCACAAGCACTTCTCTTTCCCGGTGTTCTAAGCCAAAGGTGGACAGGGTGGCTTAGACAACGTGGGAGCACAGCTGCTCATCGCCGGCTGGGGCATCTGTTATTGCTAATGCCGGGACCTCCGCTGTGTAGCTGCGCTGTCCTTGTTTGGCTTCCAACTTGAGCCAAGTTTCCACCAGACTGGGCCCAAGCAAGGTGGCCCTTCCGGCATCACCCTGACTGGTCACTGCTGTCCGCAGCATTTTGTTCCTTCCTGCGCATGTGCGTACAGCGCTTGTTCTTTGCTCGGGAAAAGCAAAATGGCCGCCAGCCCTGAATTCCCGCAGCTCAGTTTTGCTTCCTTGAGGTTGTGCAGGGAAGGGGGAGCTGGTACGAGGGGCTTAGGGTCATCCAGCTGTGGCTCCCGTGGGGGTTGAGGTGCAGAGGTGCAGAGCAAGTGGCCAAAGGGAGTGAGCAATTCTGGCCTAGAGCAGAGCGTGTCGAAACGAGACGTGGCTCCCTTTGAACGGAGGCAAGCCCTCCTTTACAGGTCAGCCCTGCGCTTGATCACGTAGAGAAGGCATTGCTGAGGGAAGAGAGGTCTCTTGCCACGGTGGCCCACGAGAACGTTATGCAGCCAGGAAGTTCTTGAACTCGCTGTGTGCAAGGGTTGCCCAGGGAACAGGCAGGTAGATCCTGAGAAAGGTTGACTCAACCCTCCTTTCCCTGGGGGGGGGGCATTGCCTGCTGCTCCATCGCAGGGCTTTTGGGCTCTCTGTTTCCTGGTCAGCCCTAAAAAGCACTTGGTAGATCCTTGAAATCTACCACGGTTACCCAGAACTGTCACGGGGCAAAGAAGCAGGCTGGCCAGGAATGGCTCTGGCCTGGAGGCTCTTATGCCCACATGCAGAGGTGGACACGCGTGCCCCACAGTGTGAGAGGGCTAGTTGTGGAGGGGCACCGTGAGGAATCTCCTCCGGACTGTGGTCCTCCCCCTTGGCCCTGGTGTCTGCTGGCTTCCTCTTTCCCGACCAGCCTCGTTTCTTTGAGCTGCTCCGTGATCCAGTCGCGATCCAGGCTGCCTCTGGCTGCCATCTCCCAGCCAGGCCGGGTGCCCCAGAGAGCCCCGCTGACTCTGCAGAAAAGCCTCATCCCCATTCAGCAGCCCCAGGAAGTCCTGTGGGCGGCCGCAGCAGGCCCTTCGGGGGTAGGGAAGCCGGAGGCGCCGGCGGTTGCCGCTCCTTCCTTAGGCTCGGGGTGGTGGCGCCCGTGGGCTCCATCTGCAGAAGGGCAGCAACCCTGCGCTCCTCCGCAGCGCGTCTGTGTCTGTGTCTGTGGGCGTGCGCCTGTGTGTGCCTTCCTTCGGCTGCCCGGGGAGCTTTCTCACACGCGCCTTCGCTCTGCTTCTGTCTCTCTCTGTCTCCGCAGACTTTTCAGCAGCTTAGGAGAACTGAGCACCATCTCCCAGCGCAGCTCCGGCACCACCTACACCGTGCGCCCCGGCAGCCGCTACCCTGTGACCCGCCGCACGCCCAGCCCGGTCAAGCCTCCTCTGGACAGGACAGACCCGCTGAGCACGGTGCGGCCCTACGGGCTCACGCCCCCAACCATCCTGAAATCTTCCAGCCTCTCCATCCCCCATGAGCCCAAGGAGGTGCGCTTCGTGGTGCGGAGCGTCAGCGCACGGAGCCGCTCACCCTCGCCCTCGCCCTCGCCGGGGCCGCCGCTGCACGCCCTCCACCCGCCACGGCCCTTCATGCAGAAGCCACTGCACCTGTGGAACAAGTACGACGTCGGCGACTGGCTGGAGAGCATCAACCTGGCCGAGCACCGCGAGAAGTTCGAGGACCACGAGATTGAGGGCACCCACCTGCCCGCGCTCACCAAGGAGGACTTCGTGGAGCTGGGCGTGACGCGCGTCGGGCACCGCATGAACATTGAGCGCGCGCTCAAGCAGCTCGGCGACAGCTGACCGACCCTGCCGGGACCCGCCGGCCTCCTCCTCCTCCTCTTCCAGGGCCGCCGCCACCGCCACCGCCTGCCCCGAGGGCGGGCCACGCGCATTGCCCTGGGACTAGCAGGCGGGGACGCACCGGCGGCCACAGCAGCAGCAGCAGCATCGGACTCTCTTTCTACTCCGACCACTGCACTGAAGGGCCAGGACGGAAGAGCTGGCAAGTATCCGCTCTCCCTTGCGCCGCACCCACCGTGGAGCCCCCCACCCCGGGGTCACCCGCAGGGTGGCAGCAGGAGCATCGTCACTTGAAAACCATCCCCCTTTTCCACGAATGGGGGGAGGCTGATTAGCATATCTCTGCCCCCCCCCCAGGAGTAGCTGCGGGACAGGTGTTCTGGGGAGGGGGACGGGACAGGGAGGGGGGAGCGAGCGAGCGAGCCCCTCGGTTGGGAACCCACCACGGCTAACGGAACGAAGCTGGCACCCAAAGGGAGGGTGGACGAGAGGGCCGAGCGAGCGGGGGCCGCTCGGTTCGGGGCAGCAGGGTCCTCCGTGGCCCCGGAGGAGCAGTTCGGTTCGGGCCGTGAGGGTCTTTCGGAAAGGCCCGAGGGCAAGGGGAGCCGCGGTCGTGTTCCCACCGGCTACCACCTCCTGCCTGAGTGGGGTGTCCGGGAGAGGGCCCGGTGGGCGAGCGACAGTAGGCCGTAGGCTGGCTGGCAGTCCTGGGGGGCAAGGGTGGAAGAAGCTCTGCCCCCCACCCCGAAGATGGGTCACGGTGCCCTGGCGGGGCTGCTGGCCGAGCCGGGGTGGGAGAGCGGGGAGAGGAGCACGCGCATGCACCCCCGGCGGGGCAGGCGCGGAGGAGGACCTGCTGCTGCGCTCGGAGGAGGAGGCCGGGCACCGCGTCTCTTTGCCCTGCGGAGAAGAAGAGAGCAAAAGTCGCATGGATAGAAGCATGTTTGGGGCATCGAAGGGAGGCAAGTGGAGAGTCCGGCAGCTTCTGCTTCGCCAACATTCATGGGGGAGGGGGGTCTGGTTTTCTCTGGGGTCGTAGGACACATCGAAGGGTCTATAATCTCTGTGCATTTCCGTAGATCTGCTGGTGATCCCGAGGAGAGGGCGCCGGGATCCAGCTCACCTGTCCCGTCACTCATTTTTGCATCTTTCTAATCAGCTATATATTTGAAAAGGAAAAAAAGAGTATATATCGATACCTATTATAGCCACTTGTTTTGTTACGCGGCTTACAAAGCGATCTCGTGCTAGAGGGGCAGGGACGCCTGGCGCCCTCCCGCCACCCTTGTGGCAGTTTCTAGTGGCTGGCTGGGTGAATGTGGAAAAAAGAATCTTTTTAAAGCTCTTTTCAAATGTTCTGAATTTTAAAATTGGGGTGGGGGCAAAAAAGTCAACGTTGCACTTGGTTTCGGGGCACGCGGAGTCTTCCATTCTTAGCCAAGCTGTGTGGGGGGGGCACAGGGCAGGAGGAGGAGCCACACTGGGCCCCTCCTTCCCCTCCAGGTCCCTCCCTGGTCCCCCGCCCCTCCCTTTGCCCCGATCAGGGGTAGGGGCAGGAGCCAATGGAGAGAAGCCCCTCCTGGCCTGTGGATGGGGTTCCTTTGGGGGGGGCGGGATGCTGAGACAAAGGAGAGGCTGGAGGGAGGGGGTGTAGCAGGAAGGAGGGGGCTGTGAACTGAGGTCTGCACCTGGGTTTCAGCGGCTGTGGACACGGAAGCCCGTTGCTTTGTGGGGGCAGTGGCACAAGCAGGTCAGGTCAGCGGGCCATTCAGGGTGCTTGGGCACCCCCCAGGGCCTGCTGGCGGCCTCGTCCAGGTGAAAGGGGGTGGTCAGCGGAGTGGAAATGGGGGACTCCCCCCCAGCCCTAAGCCCCTTTGCTCCCTGGGCTTTCCCCCGCCCCCGAGCGGCCCCGGTGCGGTTCGAGAGCAAGGCCGCTGAAGGCCCCCCACTTGCCTTGCGCGATGTCTGTCCCAGAGGGAGGCGGGTGCTGTCTCACTCCCTGCAGCAGGCCTGGGAACGTCTGGGGTGGGCGGCCCGGGCAAGGCCCCCCTTGCCCTGCACGCTCCTCTCACGCCTCCCCTGCGGTGGACCGGTGGTTTTTAGTTCCCCGCCCGTCGATGGCCATGGAAGTTCCAGTCCGTGACACTGCGGGCGCTGCGCAACCATCGGCCTCTCCGCACTACAGCAAAAAGGCTGTAGGACGCTTCGGCCCAAACACGTGTGAGACGGTTTCCCATCCACATTGGCAGAGAAAGGGCACCTTGCGACCGTCTCCTTTACCTGCCTACGTGCGGATGGGAAACTCTCTCACACGCATTCGGGCCGAACGGCTGTCCTGGGACTCACAAGTCCCGCCCCTGGCCTCCCACCATTGGCTACATTGGAGCCAGGGGCGGGGAGGCCTGTCAGGTCCCTTCCCTGGGGTCCCGCCCGCTGCAGGGGCCCAGATCGGCCTTCTGGGGCTGGCAGGACCCCCACCCAACACCCCCCAACCCGGCCCAGGGGTTCGCGCGCATGAACGGGCCTTACCAATTCGGCACCGGGCAGCAGCTGGGGCAAGGAGGTCAGCCGTGCTGCGCGCATATGCCTGGCGCAGTCTCTGATTGGCCAGGCACCAGCTTGGCTTTCATAGGCAATCTGCGCAGGCGTGAATGCCTGGTGAATCAGAGGCCACGCTGCGCACGCATGCCCAGCGCGGCCGCCTCGATCGTGCCAGTTGCTGCCTGGCACCAAACAGGCAAGGAGTGTGCACGCACGCGTACCCCTGGGGTGGGGTGGGGGTGTTGGGTGGGGGTCCCGCCGGCCCCAGGAGGCCAATCCGGGCCCCTGGAGTGGGTGGGATCCCAGGGGTGGGAGGCGACAGGGCTGCCCACCCCTGGCACCACAGGAGCCAATGGGGGCAGCGTGGGGGAGGGGCCCAGCTGTCTTGGAGGGAGAGCACATTTTTGTGCTCTGAAACCCAAGCGTGTCTACGACGCATTGGGACGGCTGGGGGGGTCGGGATGCAACCGCCCGCCCTAGAAGAGCGAATGCCCCGTTTCAGCGCGTCACAGACCCACCCCAAAATCCCTCGTGCAAAAAGGCCTCGGATGGCTTCTCCTAACAGGACAGGGCCAGAAGGAAGTCCCCGCCGCCACCTGGGGGTTGCCAGCGCACTTCCCATCCAGTTGCCCCCCCCCCGTGTGGGCAGCAGCGTGGCGCTCCGCTTCCTCGCGTGTCCTGCAAGCTGCCTTTTCCTTGACGCGGCAGCAGCAGCCTCTGTCTTTGAACGACGCGTTCCGCGCAGGACTGGCGAGAAGCGGCCGTGCGCCCCTTCACCCGAGAGCGCAGTCCAGCCCAGTGTCCGTCCGTCTGTCGCTCGTCTAAGGGCATTCCTTTTTCTGGTGCTATAGGGGGGAGGAAGACGGAGAGCCTCGCCGACCCCCTACACACACACACACACTTCTCTGAGCTAGTGCTCCGCCGCGGCCTCGTTGCGGGAAAGAACCTTGCCGCTGCAGCGGGCTGGGCAGGACCCTTGTTTCTTTCTGGGTTGATCCAGTCTGCCTGGATAGCAAGGGCGCGCGCTCCTTCGGAGCGGAAAGCGGCCTGCCAAGCCGGATGCTTAAGAAGTGCCGCTCTTCCTTCTCCCCACAGCCAAGAACCGAAAGCTCAGCAGGTGTTTTGCACCCCTGTGGCCTTTGGAGCGGTGGGTGTATCAGAGCCCGTCTCAGCCAGGGCTCTCCTGGGCCGCCTGCAGCCCTTCAATGCCTCCACAGTCACAAGAGCACTAAAACTGGCATCATTGTGCTGTGGTGTTCCTCGCACGCACACAGGCACGCACGCACACAAACAACAATTCACACACCAAGGGGAAGTTGGGGAGACAGAAAACGAATTTGCATTTCAGAATTCCAAGCTGTGGGTTTTCTCCAGATTTCTGAGTTTGCCCATCTACACCTCACGCTTTCACCGCTACTTATTAAAGGGCAAAGTACTAGGAGCGGGGTGTGCGCGTCATCTTTCCAGGATCATTCCCGCAATCCCCTCCGTGCTCAGGCTGAAGGGGAAATGGCGTCCTCTGCTCCGTTCCCAGAAAATGGCAACGATGCCACGCTCTGACACTTTGCTCCGGAGTTCCACTGCTGTTGGGTGTCCTCTTGGCTGCCACTACTTGCCTCGCTCACAGGAAATGCCTCCTCTTGCTGCCAGGACTGCTGCCTGGCGCAAAATGGGGCTCTGGCCTTCACAGCACAGCAGACTGCGTGGCTCTTTGGAAGTCCGCCCCTCTGCAGTTCCAGCTTTCTTGGCGCACGTGTTTAGCTGGAACCCTAGCCAGGCGCCGTTTGCCCACTGGCAGGTGGTGGCCAACGCAGCCCCTAAGAGGCCAAGCTCTTAAGGGCGTTGTCCGGCCCTGAGGGCCTAGATGGTAGAGATGCCCCAGCCTCCCACGCAGAGCCAGTTGGCTGTGATCCATTCTTTCAAGTTTCGCTTGACCGTTCCCAGGGCCACGGTCACCTCCCTTTCAACACCTCCCTTTCTTCAGTCGGTCTCCAGGCCTGCCTGCTCACGCTTGTTCATTTCTATCCTTTTCATCTGTGGACTTTTCTCCCTCCTTTTGGATTCGCACTCATTCCCCTGGGCCCTTCTCTCAGCCCCTCCAGTGATGCCACAGGACTCACTGTTGTCCCTCCCAGAGCGTGGTTTTCAGGAGGGTGGTCTGCGACGGAGACCCTTCCTCAAGAGCCACCAGAAGCAGGCAGCAGGTTCCTGGATTGGGATCGCTGCTTTCAGCCTGCGTTCCTTGTCCATCTTAGCTGCGTTAAGTCTTCTGCAGTGCCCCGTGGTGGGTTAGCCCACCCCACCCTCCTAGCCACTCGCCCAGCTGTCCATTCATTGTCCTCACGTGGTCTGCTCTGATCCCCAAACTCAAGTGGATTTCGCCACCTTCCCTTTCTGTTCTGCATTCCAGGATCTTACGCCCGTGGGCCAGGGGCTCTCGGCCATTGCCCGTGGCCCGTGGTGCCTCTCTTCAGGCCAGCCGCCCTTCCCCCAACCTGGAAGGGTGCTCTTCAAATGCAGATGGCGCCCCTGGCAGCACCGTACAGGCAAGGTGTCCAAGGCTCTCCTAGCCCACTTGGGCTGCCTTCCCATCTTGCTCCACCTCACCTGCGGCGTGTCTTTTCGCCTTCCGTGGCCACTTGGCTCCCTTGCTTCGGGCAAGGCTTGTTGCTTCCAGGGCCGAGGTGGTCCCCTTGTTGTTTCCCAGATGGGTTAGTGGGAAGGCGGCAACAAGCCTTCCCTGTTCCTCCTGGCAAGCATCCCGGCGTCATTGTAGTTCTGCCCCAAGATAACTGTGCCTTCTTTGCCCCTGGGACACTGGAAGGAGTGTCCACGAGTCTGGCTGGTTGGCTATTTGCCTGTGTGCGGGCGCTCCGAAGGCCGCTGCGGGCACTGGGTCCGTGTCCCTTCTGCAGCTGTTCCGGGACAACTTCAGGGACCCGGCCGGCCGGCCAGCCCGCACCCCCTCCCCCCGCGGGAGGACGGAAGACCGCAGACTGCAACTCGTCTGCGGAAAGTTCACTTCAGGACTGGGAAAGCTGATGGCTGCCTTCGCCCTTCTCTGGGAAGCCCTCCCCTCCCCTCCCCGCCCTGCCCGAGGCTTCCTTCTCTCCTGCAGAGGGCCAAAGAGCGGCCGGGGCCCCTTCCGCCGCTCGCCCCGAAGGCCAGCCAAGCCGCCCCCGAACGGGGCCGCCCAGCTTCTCTCCCACCCAACAGCTGCAGCCGTAACTGTGCTTGTGAACGCGAGCACTGCGTGACCCCCCACCCACAGACCGGAGGCCTCGAGCCTTCGGTCACCGCGGGGCCACCACGGCTAAGTCCTGGTCAGGCATAGCTCCGAGTACTGTGACCCAGCCCAGACCTGCCCGTGCCTGCCTGATGCTTCCTCTTCCTTCCAGGGGATTCACTTTGCCCTTGACCTCTGCCCCTTGGCGAGCCCTTGGCGCAAGATGGTTGCCAAAGCGACTGTCTCTGCGGAAAGCCGAGAGGATTTTTGCCTGTGGATCTTTGGAGTCATTTCTCTCCACCCTGAATTCATCACCCACCCCTCCCCGCAACTACCCCTCAGCCCAGGGGTCGGTCGGTCAGTCTGGGGGCTTTGCGGCTTTCGGTGACCCCGGAGCCGCCTTTGCGGCGCTGCGTCTCTTTTGCCGAGGGAACGTTCTAGCTTTGGCCTCCGGGCTGCCGCCGCCGCCGACCCTCCAGGGAGCCTCAGCTCCCTCCCGGGACCCACGTCTGAGCGGGCGCGCCTGAGGCTGTGCTGATCCCAGAGGCTGCGTGGAGCCAACACTTCACAAACCGCGTGTGGCGCTTCTCCTCATCTTCCGAGTCCAGGGGGGGAAACGGGTTGTGAGGGGAGGGAATTCTCACCACCTCTGACACAGAAAGACCTAGGAGCCCCTCCCCAGGAAGCTGTGGGAAGGGGGCAAGGTCTCCCCTTTGCAAAGGCACCTTCCAAAGCAGCGCGAATGCAGGCAGGCCCGCCCTTCCCAGGCCCCCTTCTGCCGCCGCCCTTTCCTCTTCTCAGCGGTTGCGCTGCAGAGGGAAGAGGGAAGGCCAGGCGGGGCTGCGCTGGCCCCGTGGAGGCGCCGGGCAGCCCTCGTTCGCGGCCAAGGGAAGAGTGGCCCGGGAGCCGGCCGGCCAGCAGCCCTTGCCGAGGCCTCCTGGGCGCCCGCACGAGCCACGCAGCCCTTCCGCCAGGCCTCTCTCGCCTCCTCCCTCCCGCGGTCTCGCTCTGGCTCCTGGAAAGGCCCCTTTGGTGCCTCCCGCCCTTCTCCCCACTGCAGCCCCGCGAGCGCCCAGGCGACGCTCAAGGTAGATCCGTTTCCGTTTGTCGACAGCGATCTCCAGGTTTCGTCCCACCGGATGGGCAAGGTGTGCGTTCCATTCCAAAAAGCCATTTCAGAGCAGGCGGGCGAAGGAACGGGACTCGGGGGTCTTTGGGGGGCCGGTCCGGGAACCGATGCCAGGTGCCCCCTGGGAGAACCGAAACTGCCCTCGGAGCTACTGTGATGTCTCATTGGTTTCCCACTGGGCCACTACCTGTACAAACCAAGACAAGGTTCCCGCTCTGGGTTTCCCTCCCTCTTGTTTTAAGCAGCCTCCGATCTTCACTCTGCTCCGTACTTACACACTTCAGTTCTCGAGGGAGGAAGAAATACGCCTCCCAAGCAGCTCGCCTGGGCTCTGCCCACCTGGGAGCACCTACGCAAGGTCTGGTTGCAGCCTCTCGCCTCAGCCACGAGAGGGAGGCACCCACGCCCACACCCACGCCCGCCGTCTGCCACCCCCCACCCTCCCACTCATCTGTGCCCTTTGGTTCTTTTTTAATGGACAGGGTCTGTTTGACTTCATCCCTTATTTTATATGGATTCCCTGAGATTTCTTCTTCTGCAGAGTAAGGGAGGAGTAGGTCATGAGCCTCCTTACCCCAACGTTGTGATACGCCCCCCCACACAGAGATCTATGTTTCTTATATTATATTATTATTATTATTATTAATTATTATTATTATTATTATTATGTAATAAATTTATAAGAAATCTTTTGGCTGTGTCCTCATCTTTTGTTCTTGCTGGGGAAGACCCGGCCCACGCTCTGTCCTTGCACTACAGCTCTGCCCCTTTGGTACCAAACTAGGTCAGGGCCTTCCCTGCATTGGCACTCTCTTGGGAGGGAGCAAGGGAGGGCAAAGAGAAGACAGACGCATATCGGCTTAGAAATAGAGCTGAGCCCTGCCTGCCTGTGGAGGAGTCTTCCTTCACAGACCTGCCATCTCTATGCATTGTGGGTATTTAGCAGCACAGGTAGAATCCAAAGGAGTGGATGCCAGTTGCAATAAAGCTGTTGTAAGATGTGGGGAAAGGTCATAAGAGGAGCTGGATCGAAAGTGGTGTGAGCCAGTTTGGTCTAGCGGTTAGGGAGCCAGACTCTTATCTGGGAATTCCACACTTCCCCATGAAGCCTGCTGGATGACCTTAGGTGAGTCACAGCTCTCTTCTGAGCTCCCACAGCCCCACCTACCTTACAGAGTGTTCTGTGGTGAAGGGAAGAACAGAAGATCTGTCAGCTGCTTTGAGTCCCCCCTTAAATGGGTGAGAAAAGCGGGGTAGAAAAGCCAACTCTTCTTCCTTCTCTTTGCTTCCAACGAGCGCCACGTGAGGAGAGCCATTGCAGCCAGAGATGGGGAGGAATAAGAAGAAACCACTATGGGCAGCGGGAGCCGAGAGCTCAGGCGCTTTCGTGGCCCCAAGAGGAAGTAGGGAATGCAAATCGCCTTGTGTCTTTGCCAAGAAAACTGCGTAAAGCACCTAGGTAGGACCCATCTAATCCCTCAGGAATCAGATGCCATCCAAGGTCCTAATCACAGCAGCTGCCCTTGAGATACCGCAACCTGTGAAGCTAGGATGGCAGGTGTATCAATGGCTACTAGAATGAATGCCTAGGTGCGTCTTTCAGGCTGGGGGAGGGGGAAACTGGGGCACTTCTAAGGCCATTTGCTGGGATTCGAGAGCAGGAAACGGTTCATCCTTGTCTCTGCTTGAGATGCCCTTGGCCAACCGGTGGGCCGCTGTGTGTGACGGGATGCTGGACTGGATGGACTGTGGCCTGATCCAGCAGGGCTTCTCTTATGTTCTTATGGGAGCTCTGCTGGCAGCAGCTCCCTTGGGCATTCTGCTCTGCTCACCCCCTGATGCCACTGACGCCACCTCTGGCCCTCCGTAGATGTCTCTGGTGAGGAGAGGGAGACGGTGGAGGGGCTACGTTTTAGGCATAGTTTCAATACAGTTTTGTGCCTTGTATTTTTATCACCTGCTCACCTCTCTACCTCAAGGCGATGCCCAACTTGGCTGATAAAAATGCAAGCAACATAAAGCACTACCGTTGTCACAGGTGGTCACAGCAACCAGCCTGGGTGGCTTTAAGGAAGGGTTGGACAAGTTTATGGATGGCCTATCAGTGGCCACTAGTATGGATGCCCAAGTAGGTTTTTCAGGCTGGGGGGGACAAGCAGGAGGCCTTTGGTGGGCCGCTCTGTGTGACAGGATGTTGGACTAGATGCGCTGTGGCCTGATCCAGCAGCAATCCTCTTAGCTTCTCATGACCATCCACACCGGGCCCCGATAGGCACCCCCCATGCCCCTTCTTCCCTAGTCACCTGGGACTCTGCTGGTTCTTCATTTACAGCCCTTTGGGAAGTGAGGTGGGCAAAATACTCCAACCAAAGGAAAAAGGATGGGATATTCCAAGCTGTGGGGGCCCTAGGAAGGTGAAGGTGTGCAATACCAGGCCTTTTCCAGCTTTAGTTTGCACTTTTAAAAGCTTTCCGACTTGGGGAGGGGGCTCTGAGTGAGGCAGGAGGGGGGCACATAATGTTCCAGCCCCAAAGGGGGGAGAATATTTATATTCCCGCCCTCAAGCCCTGTGTGGGTTCCTATCAAAGACCAGCTGAAACTGGAAGTTTCTTGCAGACGGGCGGATTTGTCAGCCGTTGCATGAAAAGGACAGTCGGTGCCCGCCTAGGAGGAGGCACCTTTCCTGTTAATGCTTTTTGAAGAGAATTTTAAAGTTTGAAAGCACATTGAGGGTCTAAACATCTGGAACCTTTGAAACAACTTGTCAGGACAAAGTGGGTTTTCGCTGTGAGCCTGGAACCAGCTGCTCCCCAGCATGGAGTTCGGTGTTTGGCCTTGAAACGCGCCGCTTCCCCTCTGGGTAGTTTGAGAGAATTTCCCGTCGCTGCCTGATGCTCTCATCGCGTGATGTGCACTTTGTACCTCTTTCCACCCTGAGAATTGGCCATTTATTACTACTCTCTGCTTCCTGCCCTTTAGCCAGACATCAGTCCAGAGACCTGTTCGCACTTGGCCTTATTCTGGAACGTATCCAGGAGTAGAGGTGTGCTGTCCACATGCTAGTGCAGGCTACAGCAGACCCCAAGTGAGGCCTGCCAAAGTCTGAATTAGCATGCAAAGAACAGACCCCTATCCTGAGATATATTCCAAAATAAGTCCAAGTGTGAACAGGCCCCAGGACACCGCCTGTCCTCTTATACCATGACGGATGAGTTTATTCAGGAGCCTTTGCTGTGAGACTTCATCAAAAGCCTGACAGTCCAGACAGACAGTGTCAGCTGGGTCACCTTCATCCACATGCTTATTAACACTCTCAAAGAATTCCATCAGATTAGTAAGATGTGATTTACACTTGCAGAAGGCATGCTGGTTTTCGTTGAGCAACGCTTGTTCTTCTCTGTGTGGTGGGTCACTCTTCTGAGTCACCAACAACTGCGAGTCACTCCTCCCTTAGAACATGTGCTCTGGCTAGCAAAGCTCTCCTCTAGCAGCTAAACCACTCAAGGCAACCCCACACCAAGTGCCCCACAACATCTCCAAAGCCCAGAGGATCCACCCCACACACCTACCAGGGCACCAACAGATATTCCTCCAAATTCCTCTTTCAAGTTCCTGTTCCCTTTCCTCCATCTCAAGAGAGCAGCCTTCTTTCACGCTCCTTGATCTGAACGTTCTAGGTCTCAGATATCATAAACCCTAAAGAAATGGCCCTTGCTAGCCCTGACTTCCATGAATATAAGCTCATTGGAAAGGTCCCACTGTGGCCCAGCAGCCTGTGCTTACAATAGTAAAACAATAGCACAGGAAGCCACCAGCAGGGCACCAGCACACAGCTTGCCCTGCTTATAGTCTCCCAGGAGTGGCCTTTAGACAAACATCAGGACCTCCTGTGGCCAAAGGCAACAACACTACCACCAGGGACAACAGCCCTTGATAGCCCTGACGTCTATGAATACAAGAACCTAGGAAAGGTCTCACTGAATTCGGCCTCCGGGCCCATCCAGCCTGGCAGCCTGTTCGTCCAGTGGCCAACCAGTTTCACAAGGAGGCCCACCAGCAGGACATGAGCTCCCAGTAGCTGCCCTTCAAAGGCAGATCATGACCGCCAATGACCAAGAACCATCAGGGCTAATGGCCATGAATAGCCCTGACTTCTGTGAACAGAAGAAGCCAAGAAATGCCCCATTGGATTAGACCCATGGCCCATCTAGGCCGGCAGCCTGTTCTCCCATTGGCCAGCCAGTTTCACAAGGAGGCCCACCAGCAGGACATGAACTTCCAGCTTGCCCCGTTCACTCTCTCCCAGCAACCACCCTTCAGAGACAGATCATCTCCTGCTACCATCAGGGCTAATAGCCACTGAGATCCCTGACTTGCATGAATCGGTCCAAAACATTTTTGAAAAATTCAAGCTGGTAGCCAATACCACATGCTTTAGGAGAGACTTCCAAAAAGAATTCTCAAAGAAGACCATCAAATTAGTGAGATGTGATTTACATTTGCAGAAGCCGTGCTTATTTTCCTTGAGCAACGCTTGTTCTTCTCTGTGTGATGGGCCACTCTCCTGAGTTTGTATTTTTCTGAGCTTGTATTCATGGAAGTCAGGGCTATCAAGGGCCATTTCTTAAGGGTTTATGTCATCAGTGACCCAGAACGGTCAGATCAAAGAGCGTGACTGTGTACTTTTATCTTTGTTGCTTCATCCTGGACTCAGCTTCATTGCAGGGCCCCTTTCAGAAGCCTTGTTGGCAAGGGTGATACTGCAAATCCTTGACAACTTTATCTTGAGAAATGGTTTGCACTGTCTTCACTGGAAGGACATTAAGCCCTTGGGCCTCTAATTTCCCAGGACTCCCTCTCTTGGTTTAGATACTTTCCCCCCTTTGTTTTCACAGCCATAAGAAAACTAAAATATGAGAGGAGCCCTGAGAGCCCATCTAATCCAGCATCCTCCCCCATACAGTGGCCCACTAGTTGCTTCTGGGCATCTCAAGCAGATGACAAACACAGTACCTTCACCTGCAGAGACGGACGGGGCAAACTGGTTCCATTGGTTTGTGGTTTGCAGTGAACCATCTAGTTCTGTTGAGGTTTGCATCAGATCAAACAAGGGATGGTTCAGATGTCCAAAAATTCAATTGAATTGAGCCAGTTGCCCACTTACGGACGTGAACTATTCAGTTGGTCGGTTTGTCTCCACTGTGTTTTCACCGTTTGAAAGGCTTTTATCAATGGACAAAAAGTATTTTTTTGTTCTTGAATCAGATCAAAATCAAACTGTTCAGTATTTAGTCCACAAGAACCTAAGAAGAGACCTGCTGGATCAGGGCACAGCCCATCTAGTCCATAAGAACCTCAGAGGAGCCCTGATGGATCATGCCCAGCCCATCTAGTCCATAAGAACCTAAAAAGAGCCCCGCTGGATCATGCCCAGCCCACCTAGTCCATAAGAACCTAAGAGGAGCCCTGCTGGATCAGGCCACAGCCCATCTAATCCATAAGAACCTAAGAGGAGCCCTGCTGGATCGGGCCACAGCCCATCTAGCCCATAAGAACCTAAGAGGAGCCCTGCTGGATCAGGCCACAGCCCATCTAGTCTATAAGAACCTCAGAGGAGCCCAGCTAGATCAGGCCACAGCCCATCTAGTCCATAAGAACCTAAGAGGAGCCCTGCTGGATCAGGCCACAGCCCATCCGGTCCATAAGAACCTAAGAGAAGCCCTGCTGGATCAGGCCACAGCCCATCTAGTCTATAAGAACCTCAGAGGAGCCCTGCTGGATCAGGCCACAGCCCATCTAGTCCATAAGAACCTAAGAGGAGCCCTGCTGGATCAGGCCACAGCCCATCCAGTCCATAAGAACCTCAGAGGAGCCCTGCTGGATCAGGCCACAGCCCATCTAGTCCATAAGAACCTAAGAGGAGACCTGCTGGATCAGGCCACAGCCCATCCAGTCCATAAGAACCTCAGAGGAGCCCTGCTGGATCAGGCCACAGCCCATCTAGTCCATAAGAACCTAAGAGGAGCCCTGCTGGATCAGGCCACAGCCCATCTAGTCCATAAGAACCTCAGAGGAGCCCTGCTGGATCAGGCCACAGCCCATCCGGTCCATAAGAACCTCAGAGGAGCCCTGCTGGATCAGGCCACAGCCCATCTAGTCCATAAGAACCTCAGAGGAGCCCTGCTGGATCAGGCCACAGCCCATCTAGTCCATAAGAACCTCAGAGGAGCCCTGCTGGATCAGGCCACAGCCTTTCTAGTCCATAAGAACCTCAGAGGAGCCCTGCTGGATCAGGCCACAGCCCACCTAGTCCATAAGAACCTAAGAGGAGCCCTGCTGGATCAGGTCACAGCCCTTCTAGTCCAGCATCCTGCCTCACATAGTGGCCCTCCAATTGCCCATGGGCATCTCAAGCAGAGACGAGGGCAAACCTCCTCCTGCTCTTTAGTCCCGGCAAATGGCCGTAGAAATATCTTGCCTCCCACCCCCCACCCCCCAGCCTGAAAGATGTACTTAGGCATCCATTCTAGTAGCCATTGATACACCTGTCCTCCATGGATTTGTCTAGACTTTTCTTGAAGCCATCTAGGCTGGTTGCTGTTACCACCTGTATAAAATGGTTCACCATCAAACTGGACAAATGGGGGTTTCGTCCAACGGCAAACCAAGCATGGGATTTTAGCTGATATCCGTGTCTGTTCACCCGCTCTCTGCCACCTGCAGATGGCCTTTAGAGGCACATTCTGCAGAAGACTCTGACGGAGGCCAGGTGGGGGAGACCGATTGCCAAAGAGTGGAGCAAAGCGTAAAAGCAGGCAGACCTTCCAGCTGGTCCAAAAGGTTCATCACCTTTGCAATTTGTAGGAGCCGTGAAGGTCTGAAACTTCGCACTTGAATCGACATGGCTGCATTTGAAGACTGACCTCCATGTGCAAAGTGAGAGCTTGTGTGTCTTTGTCTGACGCTTCAGAGCAGATTCCGAGCTGCAGCTGGCGGTGGCAGGGATTCAAAGTGAATTGCAGGTGAATTCAAAGCCTGGCATGTTCCGAGTGGCTTCGTTTGCACAACGGCAAAGTTTTCTCCCATTTGCTTTGATGCGAAGCAAACGGGGGGAGGGAATTCAAGCACAGGACTATGGCCCACCCCTGTGACCCTGACCCCCTGCTTACTGCTCCTTTGGAGCGTTATTTTGTGCCTCTGGGTAAAAAAATGAGTTGGGAGTCTGTTCAGTTTCACAGGTGCTTATAAATCCCACCATGTGCATTTCACACACACACACACACACACACACAGACTGCTGGATCAGGTCAGCAGGCCCTATGGGACCCCACAGCAAAAGCCCTGACCTATCCCCATAGAGGCCAGAGGAAACCACACTCACTTCAAACTATCCAGGTCTGCCTCGGAGGGGCTGGAGGGTGTGGCGGCTTTACAAAGGACCTGAGGCCTTCCTGCACATAGGTGATTAGGCTGCCGTGAACTAGTGCTGGTAAAGTTCACGTACAGGTGAGCCATTACCGTTGCCGGGAGGAAAGCTTCCCCAAAGCGTCCACTACCGGCCAGAAATGCACACGGTCCTCCTGTTGACCATCTTATCCCTCTGAAGCCAGAGGTTCTTCCTGCTCGCTGCTGCAGTTGGCCAATTGGACAACGTTGCAAGAGGGGCGTGTTTGATCGCAGGCTAAGCGGTGACCGAATGCTCCTCTCACGATTCTGCGATCGATCAGCACTCGAGCACGGGTGAGCGACTGATCACAGCATGGACGTGTGAAGGATCAGCACCGGCAACGCCTGGGCAGACGCCACCTTCCCCACCCGCCAAATGCACGGAACCGTACTCAGAGCGAATGGTTGCTTCAGGGAGGTTCCGGTCAACGAAATCTTGCTCCAGACCTAACCAGCAATGAGTGAGCTTCTGGCGAGGGTGGGCACACTTATACGCTTGTGTCGACGCGCGTAGGTGCTCCGCCAGACGTCCGGCCTAAGCTCGAATGGGCCTCTAGATTAAAGGAGCCGCGGCGTCTCATTCCTTCCCAGCGTTCTGTGGCTTCCTGCTTGCGCCGCCTTGGAGCACCTGCCAGAAAGGCTCTGGAGGAAGAGACTGACCGCTTGGGGCCCCAACCCGCCGGCCGCCCTCAAGGTGGGTCCCGGCTGCGCGGACAAAGCACACGGGCGAAGCCGCCGGCTGACACCAAGCGCAGATTTTATTGAAAGACCAACTCCGTGACACGGCGGTGTGAAGGAAGCCCTCCGGCCCACCAGGGTTTCTAGAGGCCCCTGCGCGGCTTGGCTCAAGTTACAGATAAATATCGTTACGTATATGGACAGCAGTGAGCGCTAGTCGGTCAGCTAGTACTGAGTGGAGGCGGGCGGGGCTGGCAAGCAAAGGAGGTCACCAGGCACAGCAGGGGAGGCTGGGGATGGCAGGGCGTCTGTTGGGGGGGGGGGCTGCAGGGGGGAGGAACCCTGGAATCCCTGATATGCTCTTGACCAGAAGACGCCTTCCGCCACTGTGCCTCCCTTTGGGGGCACATAGCCAAATGCTGGAGGAGGGGGTTCTGTGACTGGTGGGGGGGGTCTGCAAGATGGGGTGTGTTGGGTTGCCACCCCCCTTTGGGTCCCCAAGGCTCCTCCCCCCAGCAAGGCACTCCCCCCCCCCCTGCCTGTGGCTCTGGCAGGGAAAGCAGGTGCAGAGTGGGGGGAGGAGGGGGGGAGGGAGGGAGGGCAGCATCCTATGGCACTGTGCTCCCCCAAGTGACTGCAACAGGGGAACCAACCTGCAAGCATGGGGCCAAGACAAAGAAGTACCCGTCACTCGAAAGGAGAGCAGGGCCCTCCCTCATATTCCCCTCCTAGAAGAAGAGAAAGGAGTTGGTTGTGAGCAGGGTGGAGCCCCCCCCCCATGTGTTTTTGGAGGGTCACCATTGAGCTCCAGGCCCTCCGAGGCACGAGGGGCGCCATGCAAACCCTGAGGCTTTCTGGGAGAGCACTGTGCATGCTTGACCCACAGAGCTGCTTGGGGGCCACCTCCGCACAGGCCTTGCCCCCTGCCCCTCACTCTCCTCCATCAGGGTTTCTGCCTCTGTCCTGCTGACCTGCCTCAAGAAGGAAGGATTCCGGGGGCTTCACCCCTGCTGCTCCTCCAGCCCACTCTGGATGTTGGGGACGGTGTGGGAGGACATGGGGAGGGGGGGGAGGCAGGTGGGAACCCCGCGGCCACGCTACTCCTCCCTGGCGCCAGCCCCTCTGCTGCGGGGCACTGGGAGAGAAGGGGGCAGCGCGGTCTGTGGTGATCCTGACAGGGTGCAGGTCCTGGGGCACCGGGGCAGAGTCTCTGGACAGGGTGCGGGTGCAGGGGGCTCCTTCCTACTCCAGGTAAATGTCTTCTGTGGGGCAGGCGAACTCCAGGTGTTCTTGGCAATATTCCTGAAAGGCTCGGCTGGAAGGCAAAGGGAGCACACCGTCAGAAGGGGGGCAGCGGGGGACAAGGGATTCCACAGTCTGGGGTGGGCAGGGGGAGAGCAGAGCCCCCCCCCCCACTTGTTGGAAAGCCCTACAGCTGGAGAGGGAGCTGAATGACCCCCTCCCAAACATCAGCCCGCTCCCGCCCTGCCCCTGGCTGGCTGGCTGGCTGGCTGGCAAGAGGAAGGGAGGCCTGCCTTGGTCCACTCCCCAGCCAAGCCTCTGCCGGGAGAGGCCAGAGGTCCACTTGGGCAGTGCCCTCCAGTCTGGGGCTTGAGTGTGTGGGCAGGGCTGCACTTTTCTTAGGCCAGCCACTGCAGTGCTTCCAAAAGGAGTTGCCGGGTAGCCAGAAGGCAGAAAGGAAAAGGCAGTGGCCATGCGAGCGACCAAAGGGTGAGGAGGAGCCTGGCCAGCCGGGTCACCCTGCGTGGGCAGGAGGCAAGAGGGAGCCGTCGCCTGGCAAAGGCCAAGCCAGCCGGGGAGGCACAGTGTCTGGCCAGCCGGAGGCAAATGCCTCGGAGATCCTGCCTTTCACGCTCCTAGCAGGTTCCTGGCTGGGCCGGGATGCCAAGCGGCCTGCTGTGCCAAGGCTTATCTGGCCGTGCAGACAGACACCCCCGGGCTCAGGCCAGGGCCCCAGCAGCACACTCACCCAACACACTCCGCCACGTGCCGCATGGACT
Organism: Aspidoscelis tigris stejnegeri; assembly: GCA_023333525.1. Lineage (NCBI taxonomy): Eukaryota > Metazoa > Chordata > Lepidosauria > Squamata > Teiidae > Aspidoscelis > Aspidoscelis tigris. Next base: position 813,653 of record JALMGA010000005.1, on the reverse strand, counting down.
CCTGGGAGACGAAGACATGACAGGCAAAGCGACTCAGCACAGGGTGCTTGGTGATGAAGCCGAAGTAGCTGCAAGAGAAGGGAGAAAACGCTGGGAGGCATCCGGATCACACACCCCGCAGGTGGGCAGGTGGGACCCCCAGGGGCAGCTCCTACTCTGCAATGCCACTCTTCCCTTACCTGCCTTTGGCCGGACTGGTACAGGTGGAAATAGGACCGGTGCGGCACGTGACTGTCGCAAACCCAGAGGGAACACCAGAGCCACATGCCCTTCGCAATACCACCGCCCCAAGTGGCACCAGCCCAGGCTCCCAGGATGAATGCAGCCCCAGCTGTATTTGGGGAAGCAAAGTCCCGCGTCCCCAGCACACTGGCACCCATTTCCCCAGCCCCGTGGACCCCTGTGGGTGCTCGTGTGATTGGGGTCTGCAGATGCGCATAGCCCCACTTTACTGCCCCCCCCCAACCTCTGACTTGTAGAGGAACAGGTGGCAATGCTTGGCCCACATGGCGGGAAAACCAAGATGGCTCCAGCGTTGATGAGAGAAACCTCTCCTGCCTCCGCCTGTCTGTGTGGCCACTGCGGCTGCTGACCCTGAAAGCTGACGGGCCGGAGCAGACATCTCCACATTGCTTCCCTTAGAGGCCAGACAGGCCTGTCCCCTCCCTGCCTCTCGGGCCTTCTGGCCTGCAAGACCCCAGTTTCAGGCGGCCCAGCCAAAAGGTTCCAGCTCATCCCACCATGTTTCACGGGGCGCCTGCGGGGACCCCTGTCTCTCGTGCTGGGCGCAGGGCAGGAGAGACTCACCAGCTGTTGCGGGGATGGCAACCGCAGAAGGAAATGTTCTTCATCTGGAAGAAATGGCTGCAGTGCTCAAACTGGGAAGAAAAGGGAGAGATCTCAGTGTGGCGCCGGCACCCGCCCTTCCTCTCTGCTCTCCCCACCGGCGCTCGCAGGAATGGCCTTCCAGGCGGCATCGGGACTCTCGCCTGCCCAACATCCTCAGTCTGGTCTCCTCTGGAAACCAAGGCCCAGGTGCCACCCTCTGGCACCCTCCTGGGCTGAACCTCCAGGAACGTGCCGTTCTCAGAAGCCCCAATGGGTTGCTGAGCTGGGGAGGGGAGGGAAAGTCCAGTGGCGCTTCTGGGGGGCACTAGGGCACCCTGGCTCCCTTTTGAACGGCCAGGGCGTCTCTGTGAATCTGAGCACCTTGCACCTCCTCATACCTGCTCAGAGAGGTGACTACTGTGCCTGCAGCACCTTTAAAATGGCTGCCCCTGGCAGGCTGGGCAGCAAAAGCCCTCAGGAGCCTGGCGGGCAGGAGAGAAAAAGCAGGAAGGCGCCGAGAGAAAAACTGCCGGCTGCTCAGACTTCGGCGCACACACCCTGACTGTTGGGGGGGGGGGTCGGTCGACCGGAGCAGAGTTCCCAAACTGGGGGACGGGTGCTTCAGAGGCTGCTCTCCCCAGGCGTCCATGCACAGATGGGCAAAGTCACAAGCACGGGAGCATCCTTGGCACAAGCAGGCGGGCGAGGAGACACGCACACGCTGTACCTGATGCCAGGCTAGGCCTGGACAGAGACGGAGCCACGCTCCGGGGCCTCAGCCACACAGGGCCCTTGGCTGCACGTTCACAGGAGCCCTGCAGGCTGCGGCTGTCATGCCCAGAGGAGAGTGGGGCCTCCCACGCACAGAACAAACTGAGCCCAAAAGGCCCTCCAAGTTGGCCCAACCCCTGCCCTCGCCTCCGGCCCCGGCCCCTGAATCCAGTTCCTCACCTCGTCGTCCCGGCTGTACTCGTTCACCGTGAGAATGAGCTTGACGCCCTGCAGGCTGATTTCTAGGTCACAGGTGGCTGGGGGTCTCAGGTGCACGGTCAGCTTGCGGGTGGTTGCAATCTACAAGGGACGAGCAGTGAGAGCAGGGTGGAAACTCAAGGGCTGTAGAACCCAGCGGTGGGCAGAGGCAAAGCCAGAAGGCAGGCGGGAGGGGCTTGGGGGGGGATGTTCCTGTCCTCGAGGCAGCGGGAAGGATAAATGCTTCCACAAGGCAGGACCAGAGAGGGCCTGCTGGCGATCCGCTGCAAGACCCCGGGTGCTCTGTGCTGCCTCTTGGGATTGTTCCCAGCCTGGGAGAAGCAAGTCACGGAGGAGCAGGAGGGTGGGTGCGGGTGTCCCTTTCACTGGGATGTTTAGGACAGAAGGATCTAGGCTGCAGGACGGTGCTGGTCTTAAGGCCAGGCGAGGAAAGCAGCAGGCAGGCCTGAATGCGGAGGGCCAGCAGCAGTAATCTGCCTTGGGCCTCCAATGACCCATCAAGGCCTTTGCTCCAGCCGCTGCTGCCCGTCGTGGGCCAAGAGATCCTAGGGCCGGGGAGAGAAGAGCGTGGCTGAGGACACTGGGCAGCCAGCCCCGCAGCCCTAGTGCAAGTGCTCCGTGGGGAGACCAGGGTTCAAACTTCCACCTAGGAGGCTCTCAGGGAGACCTCTGGGCCATTCCCAGACCTCAGCCAAACCCACCTTACAGGGTAGTCAGGAGCCCCGCGCACCTCTGAAAGGGAGGGGCCCTCGTGCCCCCCCCTCTCCCCCAGCCCCACCTTCTGCATGGCCGCACACAAGATGCCGTTGCCTTGATGGTAGGGAACCTCCACGGAGCCCAGAAACTGGACGTTGAAACGCTCGACCCAACACGGGTTCCGCTTCAGACCTGCAAGGGACCCAGGAAAGCAGGCGGGTGAGAGGAAGGAGGCTCCTTCCCACGGCAGTGCCCTGGCAGTCAGGCGAGGGCGGCTTCAGAGGGGGAGCAAGGACAGCCAGGACCATCCTTAGGGGGCCTCCTGGACTCTCTCTCTCTACACACACACACACACATGCACAGAGGCATAAGAGCATAAGAGGAGCTCTGCTGGATCCTGCCCTCCAAGAAGTAAGTAGAGCCCTGCAGGATCAGGCTACAGCCCTCCTGGTCCAGCCTCCTGTCCCACACAGTGGCCCACCAATTGTTTCCGGCCACCTTGAGCAGAAGATGAATGACTCCCCGCAAATGAACTCCACGGCCAGGCTCCAGCCCCCCCGCATGCCCTCCTGCCACCTGCCTACACCTACCTGCCACCTCCTTGGCGTGACTTACGACCTCGTGGGCATAGAATGCGGGAAAGATGCCCCGTTCCCCCGTGCGCATGTTGTAGCCCCGGTACCAATAGTCATCCTCCTCCAGCTCCACAAGGATTGGGTCATCCACGTCCAGCTCCAGCTCGTCTTCATGGCGTGGAATGAACCTGCCACGGAAGAGACGCCCGGGCGTGAGTGGGGCAGGGGTTGCAGGCTCTGACGCCGGCTGGGGAGGATGGTCCTCGCACGGATTACGTGGCCTCCAGGTCAAGACAATGCCCACCCACGGGGCAGTTAGAGGGCCAAAGGCACATTCAAAATGCTCCTCAGCTGGTCACTACTTACAGTGCAGCTAGGAGGCAAAGAAACGCTTGTCCTCGGGCTGAAATTGGCTCCCCCAGTGGGCCAGAGGGAGCATTTGGCCCTAACAATAGCCTCCTCTTTTCTCTTCTCTCTGCTCTAGCTCCGCGGGGGTTTGCCAGAGAGGGACCCCAAACAGAAATCCCCCCTTAAAGGGCCTGCCCAAGGGAGCCACAAGGCCCGCTTACCTGAAGACGGCCCGGTGCGTCTGCTCACGCTCTTCCCCGTTCACCATGCAAGAAAACAGACCAAAGGACTCTGTACCTAAGGGGGCAGAGAGAGAACTGCACATCTTCCAGAGGACACGGCCACCTTGCCTGCTGGTGTGGGGCCCGTTTCACCAATCATGCCACTGATCCCCAGGCTGGGAAGGAGATCATCCCAGAGGGACCTCAGGAGGTCCTGGCTGTGGCCACCAGGAGAGGCTGCCTAGGAGATGGAGGCAACTGCTGTTTGGGAACCAGGGAGGTCTAAGTGAGAAGGGCCCCGGGCCCTGACTTGTGGCCCCTGGAACTCTCCCCCCTCCCCCACGGAGGCCACACTCACTAGAAGACCGGGATGTGCTGTTGACAAAGACGTTAAGGAACTTCTTGGAGAAATGGAGGTCGGCTTCCGGAGAAGAGTCTTCAGAGGAGGAGGAAGAGGAGGAAGAGGAAGAGGAGCTGCGCCCGTCCGCCGCCACCAGCCCCTCCCCAAAGTCACTGGCCACGTCCTCCAGGTCGGGGGCATCGCAGGCGTGGAGCAGCTCGCTGTCGTCACTCAGCACAGAGGTGCAGCGCTTGAGGCTCACCAGCTCCAGCTGGGTGTTCTCATCCACGACCAGGGTGTACTTGATGGAGTCGTAGACCAAGGACTCGTCCAGCGCCACGGTTGGCGGGGGCAGCGGCAACTCCTCGGAAAATGGGGAGCCCTTCCCGCTGCCCAAGCGGCGCTCCTCCTCATCCTCCTCGGGGGAATATGCCAGGCTGAAGCAGCGGTTGGTCTTGGCAGTGGAGATGCCCAGCCCCTCCTGGCGCTCTAACCGGATGTCGTCGATCATGTCGCTGTCCTCCAGGATCCCGGAGTCGAGGTCCCCGTCCGTTGCCCAGTCCTTCGGCGGGGGGCCGGTCTCAGCCTTGTCGGGGCTCTCCCGGGGCGAGGAGGCCTTGGCGGGGGAGCTGTTGCAGCAGCCTGAGAGGGGGCGCCCCGGGCACACGGGGGTGATGGTGTCGTTGGTGGAGTTGGACAGGAAGAGGAAGGGCCCTTGCCTGCCCACGACGCTCTCCGGCTCGGCCGTCGGCTTGGCCTCTGTGGGCTTCTCCTCCTCGGCGCCCTGCAGCGAGCAGCGAAGCGTCTCCATGTCCACAAGCTCAATGCTTTGCTGCAGGGCAGGGTGGGTCTCGCTCATGGCCTCGCTCGGTATCTCCGGCTCCAGGTCCGAGGCAGGGGAGATGGTGTCCGCGATGGAGTGGGCTGCCGGGAAGCACTCTTCGGCACACTTGATCGGGTAGGAGCCTTCGGAGATCATCTTGTTCACCAGGTTGCTGAGGAGCCAAGGTGAGTCCGAGTCCTCACTCAGGTCGGGCTCTGACTCCGAGTCCGATTCGGAGTCGTACTCGCTGTTGCTTTCGTCCCCGTCCTCCTCACCTTTCGGCATCAGCTTCGGCCCCACGGGCAGGTAGAAGGAGCGGCGCAGGCTCTCCAGGCTGTGGTCGGGGTCGATCTCCAGCTCCAGAGCCCCCGGGAGGGGAACGTCCGTCTGGTCAATGGGGGCGGAAGGGTCCTCGTAGAGCTCCTCGATTTTGAGGGTCGTGAGGCTCTCCTCCCCTGGGGGCAGATCTCCGCCCTCCCCTTCTTTGCCCGTGTCGAGGAGAAGGTGGTCCTTCAGGCCCAGCACCCCCTGCGTGTCCAGCTCGGCCTCCAGCTCGGCCTCTGAGCCCGGGGAGCTGGCTTCCTCGATGGAGTTGGTCAGGTGGGACGAGCGCCCGCTGCTGCTGTCCGTGCTCAGGTCCAGCTCTGTTTCCGAGATGCTGGAGATCATGTTGCTGGCCAGGCGGTTCCCTCCGCAAGCAAACGCTGCCTCGATTTCACCCTCGATATCTGAGTCGGAGCCGGGGGAACTGAGGTCCTCGCTGTGCCGGCTGCAGGGCGGGAAGGCCTTGGAGTTGCGGCTGGTGAGATCGGCTTCTATGCCGGGATCCGAAGAAGGAGACGTAGTGTCCGAAGAGGCTGACGGCAGGGCTCGCATGGTGGCCCTGTGGCCCCCGGGAGCCCCCTCCCCTTCGGAGCTCAGGAGCTCCGCCGTCTCCCTGCTGGGGCTCCGGTGGGCACTCAAGGGCTCCTGTCCTCTGCAGCTGCCGTCTCTGTGGCCCTTCTCGAGTTCGTCCCCAAGGGCCGGAGGGCTGCCCTGGTTAACCAGGACATGAGGGGAGCCGAGTCCTGATTTTTCCCCAGCGGAGGCAACAGAGCTCCCGGCTCGCTGTTCCTTCTCCTGGCAGCCTGCTGCATCTCTCTGGAATCTGGCACAGTAGCTCTCAGTGGCAGGCGAACTGGGAGGGCTGCCCTTGGACACCTGGGCCCCGGGCCCTGAACTGGGGCCCTTGGGAGCACCAGCTGGCTGAGCAGACGCCTGGCCGGAGGATGCCAAAGGAGGCTGTGGGCAGGACGTGGAAGAGACGAGATTCATGTTATAATCCTCTCCGGCTCGGACAGCAGCTGGAGGCCCCTGGAATTCCTGGCTGTTGCCTTCTGCGTCGTAGAGAGATGGTTTGCAGGGCGCCTGGGCTGGACTGGGGCCTTTGCCACTCTGAGCGTCCATGCAGGGCCCATCCTGGAGGCAAGGATGCAGGGTCGATGATCGCTCTGCAGGGGAAGGAAGGAGCACCATTCAAATGTGACTGTGTTAAAAAGACTCCAGGACCCCCCAGACAATGTGCGCCTGGCATTCCAGTTCTCTGGACTCCCCCAGAATTTCCCCTGCAGAGGTAGCAACAGAAAGAACTCTTAGCCACCAGACTCCAGCTCTGCCCTGGAACCTGCAAAAGTCTCCTTGCAGGGTAAAGGGTTTGACAAGGACAAGAAGGTACAGTCTCGTAAAAGGGACCAGAGAAGGTCCAGTGATTCCCTAGCCTAAATTTCTCAGAATTATTTGGAACATCAGAGACGCCCTGCTGGATCAGGCAACAGCCCACCTAGCCCATAAGAACCTAAGAGGAGCCCTGCTGGATCAGGCCACAGCCCATCTAGCCCATAAGAACCTAAGAGGAGCCCTGCTGGATCAGGCCACAGCCCACCTAGTCCATAAGAACCTAAGAGGAGCCCTGCTGGATCAGGCCACAGCCCATCTAGTCCATAAGAACCTAAGAGGAGCCCTGCTGGATCGGGCCACAGCCCATCTAGCCCATAAGAACCTAAGAGGAGCCCTGCTGGATCAGGGCACAGCCCATCTAGTCCATATGAACCTAAGAGGAGCCCTGCTGGATCAGGCCACAGCCCATCTAGTCCATAAGAACCTAAGAGGAGCCCAGCTGGATCAGGCCACAGCCAAACTAGTCCAGCATCCTGTCTCAAGCAGAAGCCAAAGCCCAAACTTTCACCTGCTCTCCACCCCCTGCAAACGGCCTCGAGAGCCTCCCCCCTTCCTCCCCAGCCTAGACGATGTACCTGGGCATCCATTCTCGTAGCTGTTGATACACCTGCCCTCCACGAGTTTGTCTAACCCTTTCTCGAGGGACCAGACGAGCCCCTTAGCCATGCTGGACTCTGCTGCCTGAAAGCTGGGTTGATGGAAGAAGGGAAATCCCATCTCTCTCACCACCTGGAGGTGACTCTTGCCAGTGGGCAACCGGCTGCGGGTGCCAGTCGGGGGCTTTGGTGAATGGGGCAGGTTCAAGCCATGGAAGGATCTGGCAAAGGGTGTTCAAGGAGCTGAAAGCCTCCACGAGCCTAGGAACGCTGCTGTCCCTCACCTCGGATGCCCTGAACGAGGGTGGGGGTCACATTGTGTGCAGTGGCCTGGGGACATTAAGGGCTCTGAGAACTGGACAAGAGCCCCAAACTGCAATGGCCCTGGCATCCTACGGTCAGCCTTCAGAAGTGGTCTGCCCCCACCCCCCGCTGGCTCCCCCATTCACCGGCTACTCCCCAAGGAGAGAGAGATGATGCCTCCTCTTGGTGCCTGGAGAAGAGCCAAGAAGGTAACTCACCTGAGCGGGATCCTGCGGAGGACGAGGAGTGATGGAGCAGCGCCTCCTGCCAGGTGGCCCGTGGGAGGGCAGGGACCGGGTTGCAGCCGTGGTTGTTGTTCAGGGAATCCTGGTCGAGCAGGAAAGGGGGGGGGACAAAGAATGCCCATCAGCTCACAGGACTGGACAAAAGGCTCTGCAGGACACGGAAGGGAACAGACTGGGCAGGGACGAGGCGCTGGCTGGCCTGGAGCTGCTGGAACTGCCCCAAGCGGGGTCCTGCTATCGCCTCAAGGAAAGACCTCGGAGAGCAGAAGCCACGTCCGCCTGGGGCAGAACAGCCAGGATCGAAGGGCCAGGACGGGTTGACCGAGTGGACCGCTGGGGCCAAGCAAAGATTATGGCACAGGAGGGCAGGCGAGGGCACTCACGGCTGCTCTGGCAGCTGTAAAAAGGCTGCCTTTGGGGAAAAGGTCTCAGCTGAGTGGGGGGAGGTCCTGCTCCCCAACAGAGCCCCTCCCCCCCGCTCCCTCTGACACTCCAAAGCCACATTGGAGATCAAAGCAGGTTTCGCCAACGTGGAAAAGCAACTAGTGAGCTGCTTTTCACCGAAGGGCTCCACCGCTTTCCTCCAAGGTGCCGCCAGGCTCCGCACAGGCCCTCGTGCCAGGTGGACAGAGAGCAAAACGGGAAAGCTCAGAGCCGGCAGCTCTCCAGCCCACCAGCACAGCCAGCGCCTCGGTCACAGGGCACGGGCAAAGCGTCCGGCTTGCTCGGGCTCTGAGATGAAGGGTACATGTGGGACAAGCGGCACAGAGGTCAGCCGGCCTGCCGTGGTCCCTGGCTTCACCTGGCAGCGACATTCCTGTGTGCCCGCCTTCCACCCACCTCTGACTCCGTTTCCCTCTGGAGCTCCCTTTGCACCGGTAGGTTTAATCGCGATGCTACTGATCTGTTCCTGTTCGTTATCTTCACTTTGGCTGCACTCAAACTGCATTTCCGAACGGACCCTGAAGGGGGCTGAGGCACCGAACGCACCGGGCGTTGGGGCTGCAAACATGAACAGCCTTGTTTTGGATTTGTGTTGCCCCTTCGCTTACGCAGCACCCTCAGTCTCCTTTCTCGCTCTAGGCAGGTTTCAGCGCTACTCCTTTCGCTGCCAGTGGGGCACCACACAGAGCCTTTAATCCCACAAGGGCGGCCGACGCACTGCCTTTGGCCTGCCCCACCGATCTTTGCAAACTGCCTGTGCCATCGTGGTGCCCGCCCAGTTCGGTCTTGCCCCCTGGTCAGGCCGAGCGCTGTCGGCTGAGGTCTGAATGAGAGCTGCTTCTCCTCCTCCCGCTGCTTCCAGAGGCTGCATCAGGCGCCCTCCCTCCCTCCCTGCCTCCCTCCCTGCCTGGGGATTTAATTACCGGCTTCCTCTCGGCTCCTTTCCCGCTTTCTCTAAATGCAAATTATAAAATGAAAACAACTACCAACACACAATAATGGGCCTGTGGACAAAGTGGGAGGCAATGGCCCTCCCTTCCCAGTGAGAAGGAAACATTCACAGGAGGGGAGATGGCAGGGAGCTGCCTATGTGTGCCTACTTATGAGCAAACCCCTGTGGATGGATCTTTGCTGGGGGGGAAGATATTAATGGGACTTGGAGCGGGACCTGGGACAGCCTTCCCTCAAGTGGTACAGGGGTCTGGGGCCTCTTCTTGTTATCATGTAGACAAGAAAATTCTACTTCCCTTGTGCACTGAGATCCCAGAAACCTGCGGGAAAGCAAGGCTGGACCTTTGTGCAGCCCGGATTTACCCCGGTAGACTGAGCCTCCACCCCCAGGTGCCCCCAGTGTGCCATGGCAGACAAGACCACCATGGTTCCTGACAGCCCCGTTTCCATAACATCATTGTTTCTTAAGAATTTATGTCCTGCCCTGCACCAGAGGGTCCTAAGAGCATAAGAAGAGCACTAGTGGATGAGTCCACAGCCCATCTAGTCCAGAATCCTGTCTCACACAGCGGCCCACCAATTGCCCATGAGCGTTTCAAGCAGAGACAAGTGCAAACCTTCTCATAAGATCAGGCCACAACCCATCTAGTCCATAAGAACCTCAGAGGAGCCCTGCTGGATCAGGCCACAGCCCATCTAGCCCATAAGAACCTCAGAGGAGCCCTGCTGGATCAGGCCACAGCCCATCTAGCCCATAAGAACCTCAGAGGAGCCCTGCTGGATCAGGCCACAGCCCATCCAGTCCATAAGAACCTCAGAGGAGCCCTGCTGGATCAGGCCACAGCCCATCTAGTCCATAAGAACCTAAGAGGAGCCCTGCTGGATCAGGCCACAGCCCATCTAGCCCATAAGAACCTCAGAGGAGCCCTGCTGGATCAGGCCACAGCCCATCTAGCCCATAAGAACCTCAGAGGAGCCCTGCTGGATCAGGCCACAGCCCATCTAGCCCATAAGAACCTCAGAGGAGCCCTGCTGGATCAGGCCACAGCCCATCTAGTCCAGCCTCCTGTCTCACACAGTGGCCCTCCAATTGCCCATGGGCATCTCAAGCAGAGACAAGGTCACAGTAATCAAAAGACAGACTAGATATATAAGGATGAGGAGCCTGGACAGTGACAGGATGGTAAGCAGAGATACCCTGTTACCAGGAGGATGCTGCATGTGTGCCCTGGAAGCACTTTGCAGCCCTCCCGTGGGCACTTCTAGATGCCCAGGCCAAGACCCGGGCAACAGGACCATCATCTGTCATCCGGACCAGGATTGCCAGATCGCTGGGAGATACATGTAGAAGACATTTCAGCAGCTACAGCTCAGCACCTTGGGATGTTGCAGATGGAGGGCGAGCTACGGTAGGAAGCATTAGACATAAGAACCTAAGAGGAACCTTGCCGAGTTAAGCCAGTCCTTCTGGTCCCACCTGCTGTCCCATGCAGTGGCCCACCAATTGCTTATGGGCATCTTGAGCAGAAGGCAAGGGCAAAACCTTCAGCTGCTCACAGTTCCCTGAAGGCGCCCTTTAGAGGCGTCCTGCCTGTCTCTCCAACTTGGAGGTAACTCCTCAGCATCCATTCTAGTAGCCATTGATACGCCCATCATCCATGCATTTGATCTATGAGAACATAGTAGAGGACCTGCTGGATCAGGCCACTGAGCATCTAGTCCATCATCCCATCCCACCAATTGCTTATGGGCATCTCAAGCCCAAGACAAAGGCAAAACCTTCACCTGCAAATGGCCTCCTGCCAGTCTCTCCAACCTGGAGGATGTACCTGGGCATCCGTTCTAGTAGCCGTTGTTACACCTGCCCTCCATGAATTTGTCTAACCCCTCCTTAAAGCCATCCAGGCTGGTTGTTGCTACCCTCCCTTCTGTTAGTAAAGTCCATAGGCTGATGCTCAGAGCAAAGAACTGCCCCCAGGCTGTGGGATTTAGGGTCAGAGACCTTCCAGGCAGGGGCGGGTGCTTTTACCTTTTCTCCTGGCCACGGGGACCTTGTTTGTGGGGAGGAGGGAGCAAGATAAAGCGCAAGGGAGCTGAGAAGCTCTTGGTTTGAGGCTGGAACCGGAACACTGGCAGAAGCTCATTTGCTCTCCATGCCAAAATCCAAAGAGGCCAACTCCGTCCGGATCAAGCTCCACCGCCAGCCTCCCCCTCCGGAGGGCTAAAGATATGGCAGTTTAAGCAGCCGAGAGGAGAAAGTGAAGGACTTTAATCCGGAGGGGACTTGGCGTCTGGCACATGAACAGCAGGAGATTGGAAGGAAGACCTGAACAACCCCAAAGCCAGAGGCAGGACTAGGGGACAGAGAGCTCACGCTTTTGCACACATTTGCCTCCTCCTGCTCCTGCTTTTTCAGGTTGGGGGGGGGAGGGACAGAGAGCTAGGTAACCCGATTGCAACACACCCAGAGAGCTTAGGGTCTGGGGCGGGGTATAAATAGAAATTTTAAAAGTCTGGAAAGCATGGATCCTGTACAATTCCTGCAGAACCCCCCCACCCCCCCAAGTCTCCATCGCTCCTTGCTCTGCAGGGTCAGGATCCTGCTCATATATCCCTTTCCTGGAAGACACCTTGGCTGCCCTACGGGAAGCAGCAGTGATGGCTGCCAGCCTCCACTTAGCCCAAGATTCCAGAAAGGTCTGCAATACAGGAGGAATAAGCAGAATAGCGGGGGGTGGGGGGTGCAGGGAGGGCTGGACAAGAAGAGGAAGATGAGGAGGGGGGGTAAAGAGATCGGGAGAGAGTCAGGGGGGTTGCTGGGCAGATCCAAGAACTGCTCTCTCTCCCCATCAGCCTGGAGGGACTGCAGGGGCTCCAATCAATAGTGTGCCCACCCCGGGCATTGCCTCTGCAGCTGCCCCCAAGGCCTCCTTGGCAGCTACTTAGCTCTTGCAAAGGCCTCCAGGACTGACCCCTCTGACTGCACGTCTCAACATGGGCTTGGAAACCAGACCAGCTCCATGGAAACCCCTCAGCAGGTGAGGTGGATTGGTGCAGCGGAGCAGCAGCAGCAGCAGCATTGGGGCCTCCCACCCCACCCCATTCCACCCCACCCCCGGGCAATGGCTGGCAGCACATCTTCCTGACTTTGCTCCCTAATCTCAGCTCTTCCAAGGAAGCAGCATCAGCTGCTCTTTCTGCTCCTTTGTGGTTTATTTATGAGGCAAAATGCTCCAGAGCCTGCCGGACGCTTCGGCACTTTGCCTCACTCAAGCCTGCCTGCATCTTCTCCATGCCCTCTCCCCCCCCCCCCATGCCACTGAGCACCACACCCAAGGAAGGCTTCTGCCGGCACTCCCCCAGACCAGACCTAGCACCCCAGGGGACGCCAGAGAAAATGGCCTCCATCTTGGGCCTGCAGGTATCGAGCTGTTTCCATTCCGCACACATTCCTGGGGTGACCGGGAGGACTGGAGCCTGTACAGGCGGGCAGAAGGCATGTGCACAGAGGCCAGGGCCAAAGGATGGAGCCAAGTTCCCTGACCCAGGGAGCTGCTGCTGCCCCACAGTGCCATCTAAGGCCATTGGCTGGGATTGGAGAGCAGGAGAAGGTTTGCCCTTGTCTCTGCTTGAGATGCCCATGGGCCACTGTGGCCACTGTGTGTGACGGGATGCTGGACTAGATGGGCTGTGGCCTGATCCAGCCAGGCATCTCTTGGGTTCTTAAGGACTAGATGGGCTGTGGCCGGATCCAGCAGGGATCCGCTTAGATTATTAAAGGCCACTTGTTTTCTGCTTGAGATGCCCAGAGGCAATTGGTGGGTCACTGTTTAGGAGAGGAGGCTGGGCTGCCTGATCCAGCAGAGCTCCTCTCAGGTTCTTACATTCTGGGTCTTCCTCCCCTTGCTGCTCCTCCAGCAACCAGGACGGCCAGCAGAGTGAGAGGCAGCAGCAGGGGTCCAAAGTGGAGACGGCCGCTTAGTTCCAATGCAGAGCAAGCAGAACCAAGCAGGGATCTGTGCCTCGGCCTTCCTGTCCCTAACCTACCTGGTTTTACCTTTTCAGGTGCTGGTTTTCAGGTGCGTGGCTTTACCCTTGCTTTTAATCTCTTCTCTGAGCCGCTTCGAGATTTTTAAAAATTAAAAGCGGTATAAAAATGTTTAAGGGGGTTCTGCTCTACTCTACCATAGACCCCTGATGCTCCAAACCCTCACGTTCAAATACCCGAATTTCTGGCTGTATCCTTGGCCAGAACACAGACACCCGGGACACTTGCTGCTCTGGAGGTTGCTGGTGTCAAAGCAACCTTGAAGGGCTGTCATGGCAACAGAAATGTTTATTCTGGTCCTTTCCCTCCTAATTAAATAGGGTGCTATGAGGTTGCCTGGCAAGACGTTTTGCATCCCTGCTGGAAGTTGGAGATAGATATCAAGAATTTCATAAAAGCGGCGTAAGGACACAAGAGGAGCCTTGCTGGATCAGGCCACGGCCCATCACATCCAGCATCCTACCAATTACTCCTGGGCATCTCAAGCAAAAGAATTTGTCTAATCCTTTCTTAAAGCTGTTCAGCAACAGAAATCATGCTTCTCCTGGTAAGGCACACCTATAAGGCCTTGTTGGTGGTGGCTCCTTTTAAGGCCATCTTCTTTCAACTCACTACTCCCAGAAAAGGCCAAGTGAGGCATTTTGGTATGCGGGGAGTGGACAAGGGAGGCTCTGCAGCAGCACTGGGGGCTGTAAACCAGGCCAAGCCCCGTCCAAGGACATGGGCCTACAGTGTACGCAAACCAGTTTGGCTTTTTAAGCTCAGCTTGAAACCAAGCTGGATCCAAGCTGATCGAAGCCGGTTTGGGCCAGGCTGGCTCTCCATGCTGAGCAGCAAGGGAAAGTTCTCTCTCCGCACAACAGCTGATCTTGGGGGAATCAGCTCTTCTCCAGTCTACTCCCAGCAGAAGGGCATTCGGGCCCAGCTCGGGTAGGCAGCCAAGGTGAGTTCAGCTGGCACCCTGGCTCAAGCAAGTGGCTGAACCAAGCTCAGCTAGGTGCCTGCCGGCCTGGGGCCAAGCCAGGCAAGAGCTTCTGGCTCATGTGCAGCAAGCACCCATTTCACTCTGATGCATAGCATGAAATGCAAATGACCTCCAGGATCATGTCTGGGCCTGGCGAGATGCCTGCTCACCTGGGCGCCTGTGGTGGTCAGGTTGAGCGTAGTGGGGCGGAGCTTCTGTGTGTCGTCCGTAGTGGGCGAAGGGATTGGAGACACCGAGGGAGAGGGGGGCACCTCCTCCAGCCCAGTTCCTTCCTCTTCCTCTTCCTCCTCTTCTTCCTCCTCCTCCTCTTCCTCCTCCTCCTCGTTATCGTCAATCATTTCAAACTCCTGGAAATCATCTTGGAAGGTGCAGATGGGATGGGGCTGTTCACACCTCTCCAGCACCAGGCAGTCCTAGGAAGAGAGACAATCCAGTCAGGTCTCTGAAAGAGGTATTGCTGGTGTAAGGAATTCGGGAGTCCAGTGTGTTTGCAATGGCTGATAAAAATGTCTGCAGATTTTGCAGCTTCAGACGAGTGACTGCTCTGTGCTGACCGGTGCCAACTTACTGTTTTTAGTTTGCCTTTACTGTGCAAATCTCATATGTACTTTTCCTTATTGTGAATAAATTAGATGTAAATGAACTTTGGAGGGCGTGAAGAGGCATTATTGGGAAGGGGATAGGGATAAAAAGCCAGGTTATGATGTCAGAGAGTTTGAATTTGTCCTGATGGGATGTCTGGAAGGCAGGTTTCCTGTATTGCAATACAGACAAAATAAATACTTTGTCTCTAGCTTGTTTGTTTACTCAGACTCACATGGATGGAAGAAAATTGAAAGGTCAGCAATTTTCCTAACAATTGGGGTTACTTATACTGTAAGTTGTTATTACAAATGGAGTCAGAACAGGAACAAGAACGAGTTAAAGGCTGTATGACTTAGAAATTTTGGCTATGATATTTATATGGATCAATGGGAAAAAACGGTGGTCTAAAGATATGGATTTTTCTGTGTGTCTTGCTTTAAAGGAAAATATCTACAAGAAGATGTATAGGTGGTACTTAACTCCTTATTAGCTGGCAAAAATGTACCAAGGTGTTTCTACGTAAAGGTACATTTTAGCATATGTGGTGGGCATGTAAGAAAGCTCAGAAATACGGGATACAAATTCACACAACTATGCAAAATATCTTTAAAATGAATATTCCATCTAAGCCAGAATTGTTTTTATTGGGTATAAATGGAAACTTGGATAGGGTGAATGTTTTAAAAGTCCAGCAAGGTAGTTAGTAGCACTTGGAGACTAAAAGCAGAAGGGTTGGTGGCATGAGCTTTCTTAGACATGTCTACTTCTTCAGATGCTGGAGGGCCCATTGGAGAAGGGTTGGTGGAATGGGCTTTCGTAGGCATGTCTGCTTCTTCAGATGCTAGAGGACCCATTTGTAGACGTGCCTACGAAAGCTCATGCGACCAACCCTTCTCTTGTTAGTCTCCAGGTGCTACTAACTACCTTGCTGGACTTTTCAAATTAGACTAACTTGGATATTTCTCTAATATTGTCCACCGTGAATGTTTTAGTTCAATATATGGTAACTGAAGCAAGAATTATTTATGTGCGAAAATGGAAGAGGAAATATCTTTAGTGGAGGCCTTGTTGATAAAGTTAATTTAAATAGCTGAGATGGACAAACTGACTAATTTAATCAAGAACAGAACTGTGGACAAATTTGTAGAAGACTGGAAACCTGTTATCGACTATGTACAAGAACTAGAAAATGGACCAATAATTGCTAGATTTGACAGCGTTCTGAAGGAAAGTTAAAAGGGAGCATGAGAGAGGCAACCTAAGAGAAGCCCTAGAGGTCAGACAGAAGTCAATTATAATTTACCAATTATTTGTATATTCCCTAGAGTGATTTTGTAGGGGAACCTGCATTATGATGCTTTATGCTTTAACTAAATGAGAAAGGAGTCAAGACACAGGGCCTCTTGCCTGAGACCAGGTGCTTTAGGAGGAAGGTGAACTTCTTTCTTTCTTTCTTTCTTTCTTTCTTGTGTTTGTTTGCATTTTTACCCCGCCCTATACACAAGGGTCATAGGGCGGGTCATATCAGATAAAATGAACACATTAAAACCAATCACGTATTAAAGATATTTAAACCATGGCAGAGTCTGAATGTGGTGAGGAAAAGGCTGTTCCTTCGCTTAGCAAAGGCCAGGGCAAAGAGGTGTGTTTTCAGAGCTTGTCTAAACACACAGAGTGAAGGTGCCTGATGCACCTCAGGGGGGAGCCTATTCCACAGTCTGGGAGCCACCACTGAAAAGGCCCGGGTGTTCACCCCTTTTGCTCCTGAGGGTGGTGGGACGACCAGGAGGGCCTCCCCTCCAGATCTTAGGGCACAGGCAGGTTGATATGGAAGAAGTCGTTCCTTTAGATATTTGGGGCCCAAGTCATTTAGGGCCTTATAAGTCAGAGTTAACACCTTGAATTGGGCTTGATAGCAAATTGGCAACAGCTTAAAATGCTCCTTGGAACAGCTGGAATGCTCTGTGCTCCACCGGCTATGATGCAGCCATGCGCACGCACCTAGGCACCCACATGACGGGTCTCACCAGCAAATGGCTTCTGCAGCTTATCCTATGGCAGGAGCTCCACACGAAGGCTTCTCAGTTTCTTCATTTATAGGAGATTAGAAGTGGGGCAGAGGCAGCTGTTGCTATTTTGGACGTTCCTTCGCCTCTGTTGGGTTTACTTTGTGGGAGTGCAGGAAGCTGACAAGAGTCCGCACATTCAAACAAAGTGACCAACCTTGGCTGGGGTTTCGTCTTATCAGTAACCTTGGGCCAAATGCATCAGCCAAACTGAGGTGGACTGAGCTGGTCCCCCTGGTCCAGGCAGGCCAGATGCTGCAGGAGTAAGAGCAAGGAAAGCTGTGGGCTCCCGTGCCGCTGCTGGGATTCCTTGCGTGGTTGACTGGCCACCGGGCTGAGCGAGCCATGGGGGAGACATCCAGAGAGGTCCATGGAAGTCTGGGCTATGAACCCCGGTGAAAGTGCAGCTGCCTCTGGTCTGCGCCTGGAGGCCAGCGCTGGGAGACCGTGGACAGGTCACGCTGTGGGCTCCCTTGGGCCACCAGGAGAACAGAGAGCCCAAGCAGCAGGGGGAACCTGGAGCCTTTCTGACTTCCTTTCCAGGCCGCTGTCCCTGTGCGCCCTCCTCCCGCCTTGCCCTTGCCCTGCCTGAGTTTTTCCCCCAAGGGCAGCGCTGCTCCACTAGAAGCTGAGAGGAGCCCTGAGCATTCTGGCTTTTGTGGGGGGGGGGGGGTTGATAGCACATGCTCAGTATTAAGCTACGTTTGTGACCCAATCCAACCACCTCCAGCAACCCACTTCTGCAACAGTGCAGGAGAGGTTCTTCCCTTGGCAAAAGACCAGAGGGAGGGTGGGCAAAATGAAGTGCTTTTAATGGGCACCTTGTTAAATGTCAGGCAGTTTTTACAGGACAGCCGTGGCCACATCCTGGGCAGCCAGAGGGTTCCTTCTTCCTCTTCCCTTCGGAATCGTTTTCTTTCTGTGCCATTGCTTTTTAAATTCTCTGCCTGAGCCTACAGAAGGTTTCCTCATGTGCCTTCCCAAGCTGTCCCAGGAGTGCAGAAGCACCGTTCCTCCTTCCGGTGATCCGTGCTGGAGGTATTTGGAGCAACGGACCAAGGCACAGCTAAGGGCCGTGAGAACGGCAGTCCCATAGAGGCACTGTCCCTGTCCGAAGCCTTAGGATGATCGGGCCCCAAACATTTGGAGTGGTGGAAGAGGGCCTTTCATCAGCTCAGAAGCAGGACTCTGGTGGATGGGTACTGAGGGCCCCTTGCAGTGGATTCCCTGGTCCCCATCTCAGGTGGGTCCCTCTGGGGTCCCCACCTTCTCTTACCTTCTCATAGTGGTCCGAGTCATAGTTAAGTCCGATGCCACAGTCGTCAGTGATTTCAGAGAGATCTTCGTCATCAAACTCCTCAAGGCTGATGTCCTGAGGGGGCCTAGAAGGCAGATGACAAGCAGAAGTGGTCGGTAAGAAGCAGGACAGCGTCCATCTTGTCCAGCCTATGGGCCTTTGCCCTTTCCCAAGGTCAAAGAAGCAGAGTAAGAGCCCCCACGTGCCTTCTTGGTGGTAGCCCCAAGGATTTGGAGTAGCCTCCCAGGGGGAACCTGGAGGAAGCACCCTCTGAACCAGGCCTCCAGTGTGGAGCTGCCTCAGAGTGCTACCCTGCCTGGGGGGTAGGAGGGCGTAGGGAGGGCGTAGGGAGGGCCCCCACCCTGGAACCTTTGGGTGAAGGGAATATTTATTTCTTAAATAAAATATTTGTTGCTTCATCTAATGGCAAATTCATGCCATGAAAGAGCCAAACAAGCTTCTTCCTGGGAGGAAAGAAACCCTTTGCCCCAATTTCCCTGGATTCCCACCATCTGTGGTTCCTCTTCCTCTTAGTGTGTTTGAGCAACTGGAAAGAAGACAGCTTTTGAGCATTAAAAACCATTTTGCTCTTCTTTCCTAGAATACAAGGCACCTGGAGGTTGCTTTGCCCTGTGTCAGCAACTGGCAACTCTTCTGCTTGCTGTCTGCGCTTGCCTTGAAGATAAAAAAGGTACCCTTTGGTCAGGCTCCCACTGGGCAACTTAATCCAGGTTTTAAGGAGTTTTTTTTTTAAAAAAAATCAACAGCGAGGTCTGTTTTTTTGAGTTCCCACTGTTAGCTTATAATGCAGACTCACGGGGGGGGGAACCCCTCCCCTCTATCCTCCCCTCAGCAGAACCCCCCCCCCCATGCAGTCAGCAATTGGGTACCATCACACCCTGACTTCATTGGGGCGGGCAATTCAAACCTTACCCTCTATATAAACCAGTGATGGCCAACCTATGACACGCGTGTCACAGGTGGCACACCAAGCCCTTTTGGATGACACACCTGGTCACCCTGGCACCTGGGCGTGTAGTGCTTACTTGTTCTTGAAGTGTACGAAATACCAGCTTTCAACTGAAGATTCAGCAACAAAAGTCACTAATGTAAAGAATATTTGTTTTTGCTTTTAAGACATACTAGATACATCAAAAATATAACTTTTTTACTAGAGTTAGAAATATCACAAAATTATGGATATTTCTACATGTGACACAGCACCCGAGTTAAGCTAGGTTTTCTTGCAAATTTTGACACACCGAGCTCAAAAGGTTCCCCATCACTGATATAAACCTTCCCTGCATCAGATCATGGATCAAAAGAGGTCTCGGCATTTGTTCACCACTTGTCACCCCCCATCTTGTTTCCTGTTAACAAGGCAGTAGAACATTAAATGTCACTTTCTCTTTTTCCTTTAATGACGGGGTGATCACGATAGAGAAGGGATGAAGTAGACAGGCTTTTAAGACCAACCGGCTTTACATTATACCAGCACAGCAGACCAGCTCAAAATGGCAGGCTTCGAGGCCAAAGTCTTTTCTGACCACTGCCTCTTCAAGTAAAATCAGACACTTCTGGTCTGATCTCTCATTACATTGTTAGCTACTGCAGGCTCTGCACACTGTTCCCTTTCAACAAAGCCCAGTCCTTAGCCTGTAATGGCGAGGGGAGGAAAAGGGGAGGAAATCACGGCTTATCTGAGGCGAATCTGAGGAGAACACTCCTAAAGCACGGTTCCCTCCCCCCAAAACCCGCTTGTATTCCCATTGCTAAATAGTGACGATTATTTCTACATCCAGCAGCGAGACCTCTTTTGATCTGAATATAGATAATCCACATTCTGGGGCCTTTATCCTTAGAAACATGGGGTTCTTTTTAAACTTTGGGAACTGTGAGTGCTCAAAACAGTCTCAAAGTTCTTAAAATCTTGAATGGGAACACACCCTTTCTTTCAGACCCTGTGTGCTTTACGTGAACCTCTCTGGAAGCACCTGTATGGCCAAACTCTGTTACTATCAAGAGGGGCACTCCTGTTTGATTAGGGGCCAGATTAAGCCTCACAACTATACTCAAGAAAGCCAAAGGATTAAATCCAAAGGTCCCGGAAAGCTGTCATGCTGGCTTGAGGGAATGGTGTGAGGCATGCCTCCTCTGTGGTGGCCCCAACTCTTTACCCGCTAAGATTTGTGCATTTCTCTCTGCCCATTCCTTCCCAGTGTGAATATGCCTTATTCTCCTACCCACTGTTTTTATGTGCATTTGTTGTTTCTACTGTGAACCACTCTGGGATTTTAGGGGGAGAAGTATAAAAATACTTCAACTGACCCTCAACAGGGCTCAGGTGCTGCTGCCCCCCTTGGCTGCCTCCTGTCCACCCCCAGCCCTGCCTACTCCTCCCGTAAGCAGCAGGAGAGGCTCTCCCTTGGCTCCTGGGATCAACGCTGTGGATGATCAATCCCTCCTCCTCCTCTGGTTTCCCTTCTCTTCAGGGAGCCGCACAAGCGCCGACATGCCCTTGGCCAAGGGGTTGCATCACCCACACCAAACCCCACCTCTCCCTCAGGACAGGAACCTCAGGCAGCGGCTGCCCATGTGCAAAGGGCTTCCCAGAGCCACCTCCGCCTCTTCCACCAGAGACTCTAGGAAGGAGGGAAGGAGGGATGTTTCTCCTCCCACAAGGCTCCACAGCAGCAGCAGCAGCATCTCCTAAGAGCTGTTAGGCGGCGGCGGCGGCAGCAGCCACTTTTTCAGCCCGGGGCAGCAGTGGCAGCCGCCTACCTGGACAGCATGAGCAGGGCAGGGCAGGGCGGGGTAGGGCTGGTCAGCCAGCAGCAGCAGGAGCTCTTAGCGTGCAGCAGCTCAAGCTGGAGGTTGGCAGGGCAAGAGTTAAGGGACCAGATGAGAATGTAGTTGTTATGGAAACCAGCCTGCCAAAGATAAAGGCTCCCAGGCTAATCCGGACCTTCGTATCCTGCTTCCTTGGTGATGGAGAGTCCAGGAATGCAGCAAGGACGGCTACCCCAGCCGTCACGTGACCCACCTGCTGCCTGTGGGCATCTCCCAAGGACAGAACCAAGGGCCTCCATGCCAGCAGGCAGAAGCCTCCCCCAAACAGCCCAGGGCAGGCGGCAGCCAGAGTTGCCACTGCACCCAGGCCTGGGAGAAGGAGGACCAACCCAGGGCCCTGAAGGACCCTGTGCCCAAAGGCCTGGGAAGGAGTCATCTCCCGGGAGGAGTCCGGCCAGGTCGGGGGTTTCTTGGGGGGCAGGGGCAGGGCCATTTGCCAAGCCCCCCCTCACATGCCTGCATCCCCTTTTCTTTTCAAGACCCTCAGAGGCACACATAAGAACATAAGAACATAAGAGAAGCCTTGCTGGATCAGGCCACAGCCCATCTAGTCCAGCATCCTGTCGCACACAGTGGCCCACCAAATGCTCATGGGCATCTCAAGCAGAGACAAGGACAAACCTTCTCCTGCTCTCGAGTCCCAGCAGATGGCTCTAGAAGCGCCCCATTTCCTCCCCCCCTCAGCCTGAAAGATGCACCTAGGCATTCGTTCTAGCAGCCATTGATACATCTGTCATCCATAAATTTGTCTAACCCTTCCTTAAAGCCATCCAGACTGGTAGCTGTCACCACCTCTTCTGGCAGCACATTCCATAGGCCGATGACCCTCTGTGTGAAGAAATACTTCCCCCTGTCAGACTGAAGAGGCCTAGACGTTGCAGCCTGGTTTCGTAAGGGAGGTGTTCCAGACCCTTAATCATTCTGGTTGCCCTTCTCTGCACCTTCTCTAGTTCCACAATATCCTTTTTGAGGTGTGGTGACCAGAATTGTACACAGTATTCCAAATGTGGCCTCACTATAGATTTATAAAGGGGCAAAATGACACTTGCTGACTTATTTTCTATTCCCTTCCTAATTATTCCCAGCATTGAATTTGCTTTTTTTGCTGCTGCCGCACACTGGGTTGACACCTTCATTGAACTGTCCACCAAAACCCCGAGATCCCTTTCCTGGCGTGTTGCAGAAAGCTCAGACCCCATCAGTTTATAGACGTAATTTGGATTCTTGGCCCCAATGTGCATTACTTTACACTTGTTAAGATTAAAGCACATTTGCCACTTGGTTGCCCACTCACCCAATGCTAAGAGATCCCTCTGGAGCTCTTGGCAATCTCTTTCAGATTTTACTACCCTAAATAATTTAGTATCATCAGCAAACTTTGCTATTTTACTATGTACCCCTTTTTCTAGATCATTGATGAATAAATTAAAAAGCATTGGTCCCAGTACTGAGCCTTGAGGGACCCCACTTTTTACTTCTTTCCACCCTGAGAAATTGCCGTTTACTACTACTCTCTGCTTTCTGCCCTTAAGCCAGTCACAAATCCAGGACAGAACCTGTCCTTTTATTCCATGGCTGGTGAGTTTACTCAGTAGCCTTTGATGTGGGACTTTGTCAAAAGCCTTCTGAAAGTCCAGATAGACAATGTCCACTGGTTCACCTTTATCCACGTGTTTATTGACACTCTAAAAGAATTCCAACAAATTTGTGAGGCATAATTTAGCTTTGCAGAAGCCATGCTGGCTTTTGTTCAGCAATGCCTGCTGCTCCATATGCACACTAATTTTGTCTTTAATAATGGTTTCCATCACCTTACACGGAACTGACGTTAAGCTAACTGGTCTGTAGTTGCCTGGATCACCCCTGGATCCTTTTTTGAATATTGGTGTTACATTTGCTACCCTCCAGTCCTCAGGTACGGAGCCTGATGTTAGGGAAAGATTATATATTTTTGCTAGAAGGTCTGTCCAGGGAGAGCTGTGGCCAGGCATATTTTTGCTAGAGAAGGGCAGTGGCAGAAAGTTCAGCGATACCACTGGGTTGGGCTGGCTTCTGGCAAGAAACCCGCTGGATGACGGCTCTTTGCCTGCTTTAACATGATGGTTATTCCATTTATTTTGGGGGACGGACCTCTCTCTCCACATAGATGGCTCCTGGCAGAATCTGTCCCCGATAGGCTGAGAATCGTCAGGTTTCCTCATCGGTGCACATTTTCAGACACAACCGGTACTCCTTGCCTGCCACACCCTGATGTCCTGAGTTCCCTTCTCTGCCCCCAGCCTGCAGCGCAGGGACCCACTCGGCCGGGCCCAGGCCTTAACACACACACACACACACACACCGCAGGGGACCAGTCCAAGGCAGCAAGATGTTCTCCTGCCCACAACATCACTATGCGCTCCACAGCCCTGAAATGATCCCTGGCGGCTCCTGCAAGTTCTTGGAGAGCATCTGCCCTTCACAGCTGCGGCAGATGTCACACACATGTTCAGAGACAGAGGCTGCGTCCCCATGCACGGTGTCTGGGTCTGATTGGGCACACATTGGACCGGGCGAGGGACTGAGATGGAATGTTGCCTGTCCCCATGCCATTCCTGGTAATGCGGGCTGGGTGCAGGCTGGGTGCGGATTCAGCCGTCCCCACACATACCGCGCCAAACCCTGGCATGGGGGAGCAGCGCCATCTCCTCTCCGCCCCCTCCCTCCTCATTGGAAGCTGGATTGACGTCGCCCGACCCCTGTGCCGCCCGCTGCAAATGCTGCATTCCCCCCCCCCTTAGTGGCACAGGAGCCAGGACCAAACTGAAAGAATAATAATTTTAAAAATCCAAAGCCGCTACAAGGTTTGGTGACAGTTGAGCAGTTTTGCACACCTCTGCTCCACCCGGGAACCACGAGAACACCCGGCAAGCTTAAAACAGAGAAAAATCAAGCCATTATCATGCCCGCCTTGACAACTGGGAAATGGGTGTGTGTGTGGAGTACTTGTATAAAAGAGTCTTGTGGGGTAGCAAAGGCCATTCGATCCCCTCATCGTTTCAGCTTTAACACCATTCACTCCCAAAAAACCTTAGCGGTCGTGATCTCCAACGCACTGGGCAGGAACGGCAAGCACAGGACATGAAACTCCGCCTCCCACTGACGCGAGCGCCAGTCTCCTCCTCAAATACCCCAGGACCGTCCCCATGCGCAGGCTCAGCTCGCAAAGCAATGCATGCCAAACCCCCAAACCGTGCCCAGACCTGTTTTTTCCAGTACCAAATTTGGTCCTGGTTTGGGCGATTTGGTCTGGGGAAATCAGACCAAATCTAAAATGCATGGGGACACCCTTTGCTGAACCTGATTTTGATTCGGACCAAAACATGCATGGGGACACGCCCACAGGGAACAAGCCCAGCAAGGGAGAGGGGGCCCCACCTGCACCCAAGGGACCCCCCCCCCCATACACACACACACCAGCTGCCCCTGCATTACATCTTCACAGAGGCAATTGAACCGACAGTCCCCCAAAGCCCAGGTAAATAAATGTGTTCTCACCAGGGCAGGTCTTTGAGTCCCTGCAAATATTTCAAAACAACAAACTTGCCCCCCATCACCCCTGAGCCATGAACCTCTGCCAAGGGTGCAGCCAGGATGGCTTGAGCCACTGGCAAAGAGGCCATTGGAGGTCCCATATGGTGCAGACACGCAAGTGGCCGCAAGAGTTGAAGCTCAGCCTCATCTGCCAGCCACCCTGAGCAGATCTGGGCCACCTAACCAGCTTCCAATGCCCGCTCAGCTTCCCTCAATAAAGCAGGCAGAGTGGAAGGCGCTAGTGCAGCATCACATGGCGTGAGGCAAAATCAGACGTCAGGACACCCTCTTTGGCCTCATCTGCCTCCCTGCCCTGGCAGCAGGCAGCCTTAGGCCGAGTCCCCATCTAAGGCCCCGCTCCTCATCCCAGGCACATCTGGAGATAACACCACTGGCTACGGAACGGTCCCCGTGGCTGCCCATAGGAGGTGGCGACGGAGGCACAGAAGAGCAAGCGCCCTCGTCATGCAACCCTAGTGCCTACTGGATCCCGGGAAAATGCCAGCACCACCCTGTGACCACTCTGCACCAATCACGGCCCATCGCCATGCTCCTGAGCTTCAGCTGCCGGACACATATGGGCACCTCTCTCTTTTCCCCAGAACCATGTGGGAGGTCGTGGCTGTGCTCTTCGGCCTCGCTGCCCCTGCCCTGCACTCCAGAGAGAGGGCATTTGAGAAAGACCCACTCAAAACTCCGGAAAGACTCAGGAGGGGCCCTTGATGGGCCGAGATGCTCCGGCTGGGGGACCAGAGCTCAGCGCCAAGGCCGAGAAGAGCAGCAGAGCCTGGACTTCGCGGTCTGTCCAGGGAGAGCTGTGGCCAGGCATCCCTGGGACCCTTTCCTGGGTTCTGGCATTCCTGGCGGACGAGCGGCTGAAGACCAGTGCAAACCAGCCGGGAGAGCTGGAAGGAGATGTCGCCATGGCCTGTTTATTTATTTATTTGTTTGCATTTCTATCCTGCCCCATACCCAAAGGTCTCCGTTGAGTCCCATGGCCATCCAGCAAGCCCCTGCCTGCCTTCCTGCCCCTGCCGATGGAGGAGGGATGGGCAGCAGAGGGGCAGGAGGGCAGGCAGGCAGGCAGTGCTCCTCAAAAAGGCTGGGGGGGGAAGGGGGACTCGGTTCCACTCTGGGGATAAGGATGGAGCAGGAAAATGAGACCCCAGGGAAAGTGCAAACACTTCCAGGTCTCAGGGATATCTGAGCACCATTTGGAGATCCCCGCAAGATGAGACAAAATAAAGCAAAGCGCCCTCAACTGTCAGTTCTGCTATGATCTAACTGGTCCGAAATCTCCAGTGCAAAAGCCAAAAACACAAACTAGCGGATCCTTGTAAGGGACTCAGTTTATGGGCACTCAGGAAAGCTGCTTCTGCTCCGTCTCCATCTGAATCAACTCAGATTTCCCGCTTCTAATAGGATGAAAGTGCTTTAGACACCGCTGCTTTGCCCTTAGCTGGAACCCAGGTGAGGGCAAAGCAAGTGGGGGGGCTGCTTCTCAGCCTATGGGTGGGGGGTACCACAGTTACCAGGGAGTAGCAGCACATGCCATGCCAGCGGAGGGCAGGGCTAAAGCAAAAGTGGGTGGGGGCAGATGGAAAGAACTGGGTGGGGGCAGTGTACGGTAGGGTGCAGGCCCTGCCCAGCAGACGGACTCATGTGTGGGGAGACAGTGCTGGTGAGGGAATCGTCCCACGGAAAACCTGAGGGCCACATTCAGTGGGCCCCCCAGCGCTGGCCCAGGGTGCCTATCTGGCAGAAGGAGCCAAGCCTGGCCTCCCTGGGTGCAGGGCACAGGCGCTGGTGGCGGCTTGCATGCTTTAGTTTTTACGCTCCTGAATTATTCAGGCCTTTCTCTTTCCCTTACAGCCGCCCGCTGCTGGGCCAGATGAGCTTTTTGGCATCCTCAGTCCTGTGCAGGAAGGAACTCTTCTAGGAAAACAGAAACAATTCAAACGGGACCAGCGCTGGAGTTTAAAAATAAAAAAACAAGACCGGGGGGACAGTTTCTGGGCTGGGGAGGTCTGCCCAAGGGGAACAGATCAGCCAGGGGCGGAAGGCGTCATTCCTGTGGGCTCTTCGCCGCTCTCCACCCTCACCGCCACGAGGATCATTTATTCATCGTTTTAAGAAGCTGCCCAAAGTTCTATGCAGCGCTGCCACAGCAAAATACCATGACAACACGTTGCCAAAATTACAAACATGCTCTGTGTCAAATATGAAAAAGCAGGGAAGACGGATAACCTCTGGAAAAAAATCTCACACTTCTGCAAAAGCAAAGCAAAACCGCCCTCAACCTCTCCTGTGAGAGAAGAGCTGGATCTTCACCTGGCAGTCAGGAGATGCTGGATTTGGTACCTGGGGAGAGAGTAGCATACAAAAGGAGCCGCCACTAAGGAGCTCTGTTACCCAGCTGCAGAGTAAGATCTCAGTAAGATTGTTCAGCAGGAGAGGCTGTGTAGATGTCGCGGCTCCAAGCTGCCCAAGGCTTGAAACGCCCTCAGCAGCAACCTTCTCCATCCTGGTGCCCCCAGGGTGACCGTTTTTGAATTATCCCCTCAGTGCCACAACCTGTCGAGACCTACTTTCAGGCACTCCTCTCTGGTGGTGGCCCCACGGTTTCTGCAGAAGCAACAACGTTTCTGGCTTTCAGGGTCAATTCTGTGCTCAGTGAGATAACACATCTGCTTGCAGTCCATCCGCTCGTCTTCCTTATTGGTTTTCTCCCTTAAAGACCTGGTTTCGAGAAGGGTCTTCTGGGTGCACCCAATGCCGGCACACTCCCCACTTTCTACTGGCCGAGATCCCTCCAGGACCGTGATATCTGGGTGCAGAGAGACTCAGGACTGAGCGCAGAGGCTTCAAAGCACATTCCAAGGCAACCCCCACTTGCAAGAAACGGGGTTCTTTCCCCCCTGCCATTTCCACATGTGCTCAGGTCAGCTTGTGAAGAAGAAAGAACAAGGCCTGTGGTCCCTGAGGGCTGGCCCAAGAACAACTCTGCACTTGGTTCAGGCGTGGTCAGTAAGGGCCCCCTCACAGTGCCTGGATGGGAGACCACCTGGTAATCTTGCTGTCCTGGATTAGGCCACTGCTTACTCCCTGGCTGTGGTTCCCCCCCGCCCAAAAAAAATCTCTGGTCCAGAGGAGAACTCCCCAGTCCAGCTGCTAGAGATCTTGTAAGAGTACGGGGCTTCAGCTCGGGCCCTGGAGAACACAGCTGCCAAGCAGCGCCTCTTCCACCCCATAAGCTCTTGCTCTTGCTCTGCACAGTCCCGTAGAAGGGACTCTGCCTCGCACCTTCTCCCTGGAGGTCCCAGCTTCCCAAGGGGCTTTCGGCAGAGGTCCAGCCCGAGGCTGAGGGCTTAAGCAATGAAGGCACACGCTTTCAGTCCTTGAGCGGGGCCCCCTCAGGACTGGCCCCTCACGCTGAAACTTCACGATACTTGTCTCCTCGCCTGCTCATTATCCTCTCTCCTTCACTGGACCTTGTGTTGCTGCCTCTGGGGGAACAGGCTGTTGGGCTAGATGGGCCCTTGGATTGTGGCACACGGAGATGCCGAGGCACACAGGGACGGCTGTGCCCGCCAGAGCCCCAGTCGGCACCACAGCGCTGCTCAGAGGATCGGGGACAAAGGGAAGAAGAGTTGCGTCCTGAGGGCCTCAAGAACTCCCAGGATCGGCTGTCAGGCTCACAATCATCTTCTTCTCCCACCTGTGGGCCTGACTGACGGTGGTCCTTAACCACCGCTGGCCAGATTGCTCACGCTCACGCCACGAAGAAGCCCTGCGGTTTTGTGCCAGTGCCAAGGCTGCCTTGCTGAGAGCCTCCGACTACCGCGCTGAACTACAGTTCCCAAGTCCCTTTGCTCAAAGTGCAGGAAGCCAACGTCACCTGTGGATGCTGGCATGCTGAGGCACGCAGGGTGCACGCCACACACCACCACCGTCCTTCGGCCCTTTCGAAAGGCAACACGGGAGCCCCCCAGAGGGAACGAACCGGATTCCCGGTCCCCCCCCCCCCCCGCCCAGGACTGGAGGAAGCGAAGGCCACGGAAGCTCCTGCAGCTCAGTGAAACAGCTGAGCAGAGGTCAGGCCTGGCGCCCCTGGAAGCCAAGGGGGCAGGAGGAATGGGGGGGGGCAGACCGGAAGCTCAGGTGCCAGCAAAAGAAGAGCATCACGAGTGTCACCAGCATTATTACTTCACCGTCACGTGGCCTGCAGAGGTCTAGGACTGGTTGGTGCCCCAGCCGTCATGAGCACAGTGTTGGCACAGGATGCCAGCTGCTCCCAGCTGTTACCATTATCACGGCCATCATCTTCAACCACAACAAAACCCACACGGAAGAGCCCCAGAACTGCTCAGGGAGAAATCCAGGCCACGTTACCCTGCATGGCTATTTTGAATCCAAGTCGCAGAAAGTCCCTTGCAGGGCAACAGAATCACCCTTCCCAATTTGGGTGGGGCAGAAGTCCAGGCGAGGCAGAGGGGAGGGGAGGACAGAGGGCAAGAGGGCAGGGCACCCTCCTTCACTGCAAAGGGCACCTTCAGTGCCAGTGGACTTAGTCTGCTTAAGTTCTGGGCTCTCCTTGCGTACTTATGTCCCCAGGGTGTCAGCTTCTTGCTCTGCCTAGACCCAGGGAGGCCTCAGGGTGTCCAGACCCACTTCAGGCCACTCCCTGGTCCAGCTATGGCTGAAGGGGTTGGCGCACAGCCCAGGGCCTTCCACACTTGCCTCACAGGTCAGGGCAAAGCGGGCTGGGGCCACCTGTCCCATAGGTTTCCCACCTCCCAGCTGCACTGAGGCAGAAGAAGAGAATGGCCATGGCAGGGGGTAGAAAACGATGTACTGGCCCAGGTGAAGGGGACCCAGAGAAGCTTTCCTCCTCCCAGTCCAAGCTACCAGAACCAGGCAGCACCCACGGACACTGAACCCTGGAAGGATCGGGGCAGACAGGGGGAAATAGCCCTCCATTCGCAGTCTAGGAAGGCAGGGCTATCTGGGGCTACTAGTTGTCTTCCTTGGGCGGGGGGGGGGGGAGGCAGCAGAGCAAGCTGTGCGCTAGTGTCCTGCATGTGGGCTTCCCTGTGCAGCTGGGGGGTACACAGGGAGAACCAGCCGACTCAGTGGCACCCTTCTGATCGTCTCATTTTCACAGAGGTCACCACTATCAAGGACCTGGTGGCCATGTGGCTGCAATCTGTCACTGAAGGCCTGGTCTGCCTCCACAGGTCAGCTGCTGGCGGACTGTGAGCAGGGTGAGCTGGGGGCTGCAGGCTGAAGGACCAGGGGTCCGATCCAGCGGGGCTTCCTTAGGGCCTTATAGCCATGGTGGGCAAAGCCTGATCCAGGGGGCCTTTTGGAGGTTCTCTTGCTCCCCTTGCTGAGGCTCTCAGCTGATCCGGTCCCGGCTCACCCCCGGCAAGGGCGATTTTATATGCCAGCTGTAGTAAGAGTGCGGGAAGCCCATCGCCACTGTTGCTGTGGGCATTCTCGGCAAGGACAAGGAAGCAGGTTAGAAAGAAACGTCCTCCACCCTGACCCTTTGGCCTGACCCTCCGCAGGGCCACGGCTTCACCAGCATCCCATCCTGGTTGACCACGACGCAGATCTTGAGAGGAGGGACGTTGGGAATCCGCACAACGCTCACACAAACCCCTCACGGGCCATTGCAAGAGTGGGGGGGCACGCGAGGGGCCCGGGTCACCTCCCTCCGCCAGATCTCTGCTGCCCTTAGAGGAACGCGTGGCTGCTGGTCCTTCACACCATGAGCAGTAAGTGCAGGATCCCTCCCCAAGGACCCCAGCAGGGACCCCCTCTGTTTCCAGGGACAAATCTGGAAGCGGTGAAGGCCAAACGGGGCCTTGATGGTGGCTGCCCTCCCAAAGAACTGTGCCCCCCCCCCAAGCGTCAGAGCCTTCATAGAATCCTAGCGTTGGAAGGGGCCTCTAGGGTCATCGAGTCCAACCCCTCCCCCATGCAGCCTTCCCTTTCACTGCTCTGAAACGAAGGGCCACCACTGGAATGCAACCGCTGGTGCCCAAGGAGGCCCCCCAGCGGCTGGGCTTCCAGGCAGGGGCAACCAACACGCACCTGGCGTCCTCCCTGGCGAATCGGAGGGCAAGTCCTCCAACGGCCAAGGAGGAGAGCTCCCTTGTTGGTCTTGGGGCCCTTCTGTCCCTCCGGCCGCATGGCTTGTGCTTGTCAGACAGAGCTTCTTCCAGAGGGAGCCCTCCCTGTGCTGCTCCTTCCTTCTGGATCTACTGCTGCCCTTGGAAGGAGCTCCGAGTCTCCTGCCGTCTCTCTGGAAGCTTTGCTCCACAAACCGCCCAAGCCCTGAACAACGCCAGCCAAGCGCCTGCTCTGCACAGCGTCCTGTGGGATCCGCACACCACCCTCCCTGCCGGTGCCCCCACCGCTCAGGCCCCTCTTTCCCTTGAGGGGGGCATGGGAACCCAAGAGGAGCTCTGCTGGGCCAGGCCAGGGCCCATCTCATCCAGCATCCCCGTCTCACGCAGCGGCCCACCCACGGCTCCTGGGCAGATTGCAAGTCTTTGCCTTCTGTTGCCTCCCCGCAAAGGGCCCTTGGAGGCCTCCTGCCCGTGGCTCCCATCTCCCCCTCCCCGAAAGCCAAAGCAGAGACTCCAGGCGGGCGGCAGCCTCGCGTGGTTCCCAGGGGCTGCCAGAAGAACAGCTAATCGCTCACCTGGGGAGGCGTCTCTACATCAAGGTGAACCTGGCTTCCTGGCAACCTGGGTGCGGGCGGGGGGACGGCGCTCCCGCCAGGAAGGAGAGCTGCGCTTCTCGGGTCTCCCAAATCGCGGCTTTTAAGGCCAGGGGACGAAGGCCACTAGGCGAGGCCTGGGCAGCCGCCACCCCGGCCTCAATGGGGGCCTGAGGAGGGGGAAGCGCCGGAGGGGGGCATCCGGGAGATGTTTACCTCCTCCGTCCGTCATGGGCGCGCGCGGGCGGAGGCCCCGTCGGGGGAAGCGATGATGAAATCCCGGCCAGAGCGGGGGGGGGGGGGGGCGAAGGACCGGGCTGGGATCCACTTCCCTGGCAGCCGAGAGGAGATTAATCGAGCAAAATCTGCTGGATTTGCCCACAAACACATTAACGGATTGGGTAGGAAGCGAGCGAAGGGGGGGAGAGGGGGGCGCGGATCTCTCGAGCGGATAACGGGGGGGGAGGAATGCGGGGGGGGGGCAGTGAGACCTTCGCATCGCTTCCCACCTGGTTAGGGATGCAGCGCTCGGGCTCGCCGCCGCCACGGGAGGAGGAAAACAAAGCAGCGGGACTCGCGCCGCCCCACCCTTCCGGCTCTCGGGGGCCCCACACGCCGGGGCCTCTAGCTGACTGCCCGCCTCCCCGTCGCCCCCCCGTCGCCAGGAAGATCGGGGCCTTTACTCGAAGCCCAGGGACCCCGTCTGGGAGGCGGCAGGCAGGGCCAAATGCCAGCCAGGAACCAGGCAACGCGCCTCTGGGCGAGCAAAGTCGCTCCCCAGGTGGGCGAACGAAGGTGGAGGAGGGAGAGCCGTGGCCAGCGGAACGAGGGGGGGCGCCCTAATGCTCTCCTCCAGACGGCTGCCGACCCCTCGAGGGCAGGCAGGCTTGAGTCCCCCCGCCCGCCCCATTGACCTCCAGCCCCTCGGCCAGCGCCAGCCAGCGGCCTCCGAGGCGCCCTGCCCCCCCGGCCGAGCACAGGGGAGATTCCACCCCGCCCGTCCTCCCGCCCGCCCAGGCCCTTCCTCTGCGGCCCGCGGCGCGGCGGGGGTATTCGGTGCTTCGGCGGCCCCTGCTGGGCCTCAGGCCCCCCCGCTCGCCCGGGGATCGGGTCCCGGGCGGGCGAGCGGGCGGGGCTGCGGCGCGTTGGCCCCGCTTACCTGCAGCCCGGTGGCGAGAGCGAGTGGAAGGTGGAGAGCGAGAACATCTCCGCCCGATCCGCCATCTTCTCCGCGGCGCAGCCGAGCAGCCGGGCTGGCGAGGACGGAGAGGCGCAGGGCGAGGCGGGCGGGCGGGGGCTGGACCTGCGGGCTACGCGGCGGGCCTGGGGGCGGATCAGCGAGGCCGCTGCTGCCGCTGCTGCCGCTGCCCGGGGCCCCTCGCAGCCTCCTCGGCCATCGCTCAGTCCGTCCGCCCGTCCCTCCGCCCGTCCAGGCCCGCGTCAACAGCGGCGGCGGCGGCGGCGTGGGAGGGGGCGCTGGCTGCAGAAGGAGCGCGCGGCGCGGGCGCAGCCAATACCCGCCGCCCGCCGCTCTCGGCTCGTCGGCTGAGCGCGGAGGGGAGGGGAGGGGCGGGGCGAGGCTCCACAGCGCCCCCTCCCAATGCAGATGCGGCGGCGGCGGCAGAGCCAGCACGGTCGCGAGTCTCCCTCACCCCCCCCCCCCGGCGAGCCGCTTCGCCCTAGCGAGGGACCCGGCCGGACGGGAGGGCGACGCGACGCCTGCCGAGCGAGGCTCCCACCGGCGGGGGGGGGGGCACACAGACCGCCGGAGCCCCGCCCGTCCCGCGCCCACGGGGCCGCCACCTCCGAGGCGGGCGCTGTCCTCGGCTCCGGTGCTGAAGCGCCGTCCGCGGGAGCTGTCCGGGCGCGGGTGCTGAAACGCGCCGCCCTGGACGGGAAGGCGGACCGGCCCTTGGCGCAGCCTCCGCTCCGGAGGGCGACGCCGGGCGCAGGGAAGCGTCCCCCGCACGGTCGGAGGGGCTCCCCTCGGCTCCCCTGAGGAGTGACAACACTGCAGGGTCCGGGGGTGCCAGGGATGCCGGCTGCCCCGGACTGTCCCCTCTGAGGGTGGGGGAGCTGAGATGCCAGGCTTCGGGCCTCTTTGCTCCCCACGGGTGCCCTTTAAGGCCTGGCCACTGTGCCCAAAGAGGGCTCTGGGCCAGACGAAGCAACAAAGGGATGGGCACCTCTCCTCCGAGGGCTGCCCAAACCGCCCTGCCAAGGCCGCCACCCTCGGGCCCAGATTCGAGAACAAGGAGATTTGCCACCCCAGCAGTGTGTTGGCATTGACTGCTAAAAGGTCATGCTCCAAGCACCCGATTAAAACACTTGGTGGCCCCATCAGGAACAGGTCTGTGCACAGGTGGGAAGCGAAAGTTGCCTGGAATTTGCCAATCATCTGTATGTGACCCCCAGTCAGAGGTCATTCAAAGGGGCAAAGCTTGGAAACACATTCCAGGAAACGCTTGGTCAGTTGGGGCACCCAGGAGATTTGCTGCAAGGGATGAAGGAAACAACGTGGGGAAAGTGTTCAGCCACAGTCCAGATAAAATAGCAAAGTTTGCTGATGATACTAAATTATTTAGGGTAATAAAATCCAAAAGAGATTGCCAAGAGCTCCAGAGGGATCTCTTAGCATTGGGTGAGTGGGCAACCAAATGGCAAATGGGCTTTAATCTTAACGAGTGCAAAGTGATGCACATTGGGGCCAAGAATCCAAATTACGTCTATAAACTGATGGGGTCTGAGCTTTCTGCAACACGCCAGGAAAGGGATCTCGGGGTTTTGGTGGACAGTTCAATGAAGGTGTCAACCCAGTGCGCGGCAGCAGCAAAAAAAGCAAATTCAATGCTGGGAATAATTAGGAAGGGAATAGAAAATAAGTCAGCAAGTGTCATTTTGCCCCTTTATAAATCTATAGTGAGGCCACATTTGGAATACTGTGTACAATTCTGGTCACCACACCTCAAAAAGGATATTGTGGAACTAGAGAAGGTGCAGAGAAGGGCAACCAGAATGATTAAGGGTCTGGAACACCTCCCTTACGAAACCAGGCTGCAACGTCTAGGCCTCTTCAGTCTGGAGAGACGGCGTTTGAGAGGGGACCTCAAAGTTTGCTGATGATACTAAATTATTTAGGGTAATAAAATCCAAAAGAGATTGCCAAGAGCTCCAGAGGGATCTCTTAGCATTGGGTGAGTGGGCAACCAAATGGCAAATGGGCTTTAATCTTAACGAGTGCAAAGTGATGCACATTGGGGCCAAGAATCCAAATTACGTCTATAAACTGATGGGGTCTGAGCTGTCTGCAACACACCAGGAAAGGGATCTCGGGGTTTTGGTGGACAGTTCAATGAAGGTGTGAACCCAGTGCACGGCAGCAGCGAAAAAAGCAAATTCAGTGCTGGGAATATTTAGGAAGAGAATAGAAAATAAGTCAGCAAGTGTCATTTTGCCTCTTTATAAATCTATGTGCACACTAATTTTGTCTTAATAATGGTTTCCATCACCTTACATGGAACTGACGTTAAGCTAACTGGTCTGTAATTGCCTGGATCACCCCTGGATCCTTTTTGGAAGATTGGTGTTACATTTGCTACCCTCCAGTCCTCAGGTACAGAGCCTGATGTTAGGGAAAGATGATATATTTTTTGCTAGAAGGTCGGCAATTTCGCATTTGAGTTCCTTAAGGACTCTTGGATGAATACCATCTGGTCCCGGTGACTTGTTCACATTTAGTTTATTAAGACATGCCAGGACCTCTTCCTTGGTTATTTCTGTACAGTTTAACTCTTCAGAAAATACAGGCTCAGCTACTGGCATGTGTCTTCTGTCTTCCTCCATGAATACGGAGGCAAAGTATTTGTTTAGTCTCTCTGCAATCTCCGTGTCTTCTTTAATTACCCCTTTCTGTCCTTTATCATCTAGTGGTCCAACTGCTCTCCTGGTTGGATTCCTACTTCTGATATACTGATAGAAGTTCTTGTTATTTCTTTTGATGTTTTTAGCAATGTGCTCCTCAAAATCTTTCTTAGCTTTCCTAATGGTCAACTTGCATTTGTGTTGCCTGTGTCTGTGTTCCCTCCTGTTCTCCTCATTTGGACAAGCCTTCCATTTCCTAAATGAACTCTTCTTGTTTTTAATGACTTCATTTACTGCATTTGTGAGCCACATTGGTTTCTTGTTGGACCTAGAAGTCCCCTTTCTTCTTTTAGGAATGCATTCTAGTTGCACTTCCATTATTGTGTTTTTAAGTAGTCTCCATGCATTTTGAAGTGATTTAACTCTTTTGACTTTCCCTTTCAATTTCCTTTTCACTAATTTCCTCATTTTGGGGAAGTTTCCCTTATGAAAGTTATGGTCTCTGTGTTAGACTTTATTAAGAACTTACTCTCTGTATTTAAGTTGAAGGTTATTGCATTGTGGTCACTGTTCCCAATTGGATCAGCTACAGCAGGGATGTCAAAGATACGGCCCGCAGGCCGGATGCGCCCCGCAGGCTGTATTAATACGGCCCGCCCCGCCCGCCGCCGCTGTCCTCCTTGGGCGTGAAGGAGGCGAGGCGAGCGAGCGCGTGGCAGGACCCTCCACTGCCCGAGTGCGTGGGCGCCGCCATGGACAGCCAGCCCCTCCTCTGTGCCCTAGCCATGCCCCAGCCACACCCCGGCCACACCCCCAGCCCCTCCTCTGTGCCCTAGCCACGCCCCTGGCCACGCCCCCTGGCCCTGACAGTACTTTTTTTTTTTAATCCGGCCCTCTGCAAAATTGAGTTTGACACCTCTGAGCTACAGTGACGTCCTTTACCAGGTCCTGAGCATTACTTAGGATCATGTCCAGGACTGCCTTTCCCTGGTTGATTCCATGACCATTTGCTCCATGGAACAGTCATTTAGCAGGTCTAGGAATCTTCTCTGTCTCTCTCTTAAGTTGAACAATCTATGTGAGGATAATTGAAGTCCCCCATTATAACTACCCTATCTTTATGGGATACCTCCTTTACCTTCTTCTCCATCTGTTGATCTCCTTCGGGCGTATGGTTGGGAGGACGGTAGCATGTCCCTATTGTTGGGCTTCCTTTTTGGCTTGGTATTTTTACCCACACTGCTTCTGTGGAAGAGTCAGACTCACCTGGATATTCCAGTTTGTAAGATTCTATCTCTCGTAATATACAAGGCTACACCACCTCCATGTCGCCCTTCCCTGTCTTTCCTGTACAGTTTGTAACCTGGGATGACTGTATCCCATTGGTTTTCACTGGTCCACCAGGTTTCAGTTATGCCAATAATATCAATCCTATTTTCCATAACTAAGCTTTCTAGCTCCCCTATTTTAGCTCAAAGGCTTCTGGTGTTTGCATATATACATTTGTATTCACTCCTCTGGTCCAAATTCTGCCGTTGAGGAACATGTGAATCCTTATACTGCCTCTTACATCATTTCTGTTTGCATACTATTGACTAATCCGCCACTTTGCTCAGCATTATCTGCATATTTCCAGCCCTCCTCACTTGAGGGTGCACTCTCCGAACCGGATGCTGCCCAGCTCCTGTCGGCTTTCCCCCAGGGATCAGTTTAAAAGCTGCTCTGCAGCCTTTTTAATATTAATCACCAGCAATCTGGTTCCCTCTTGGCTCAAGTGTAACCCGTCCCTCTTGTACAGGTTTGGCTTGTCCCAAAAAGTTCCCCAGTTCCTTACAAATCTAAACCCCTCCTCCTGCCACCACTGCCTCATCCATGCCTTGAGGCTCCTGAGCCCTGCCTGTCTGGCTGGTCCTGCACGTGGAACAGGTAGCATTTCTGAGAATGTAACCCTGGAGGTCCTGGATTTTAGTCTTCTACCTAACAACCTAAATTTGGCTTCCAGGATGCTCCGTCTTGCCTTCCCAACATCATTGGTACCGACATGTACCATGACCACTGGCTCCTCCCCGGCACTGTCTACTAACCTATCTAGATGCCGCGTGATGTCTGCAACCTTTGCACCAGGCAGGCAAGTCACCATGCGGTCAACACGCCCATCACAAACTCAGCTCCTTACATTCCTGGTAATGGAATCGCCCAGCACAAGAAGACCCTCTCCCGCTACCCGTGGAGGACTATCCACAGTGCAAGAGGATACAGGCACATCCACTGAGGAAGGGGTCCCGACTAAGGGAGTCTGTCCTTCTTCCTCAGCTTGATGTCCTCCCTGCCTGAGGCTTCCACTCTCCAAGGCAGCTGGAGAGCTGCTTGCCATGGAGTGGGATGCTCCTACTGCATCCCTGAAGACCTCACCCTCAGCCCTGTTACTCTCTATCTCCTTCTCCAGGTCCTCTACCTTGGCTTCAAGGGAAGAGACACGTTCCCTGAGAGTCCGGAGCTCATTGCACCGAGCACAGACCCAGGACTTCTGCCCAATGGCCAGGTAGTCAAACATATGACACTCAGTGCAAAACACTGGGAAGCCCCCCTTTCCCTGCTGGCATTCTACCTTCATTTTATTTAATGAAACTTTATAAACTTTTCTGAATTAATACTTTGATACGACTTTTTCCAAAAACCGGAGGACTTACCTCCCAAACTTACCACAGGGCAGCAGCAATTTTTCCGGATTATTTTATCAAAATCCCAGTTATTTTATGTTTAGTCTTAGGAGAGAACACCTTCCTCCACTGAGATCTTTCCCCATTTAAGGGGACTCATAATGGCTGACAAACCTTCTGTTCTTCTCCCCACAGCAGACACCCTGTGAGGTAGATGGGGCTGTAAGAGAGAAGAGAGCTGTGACTTGCCCAAGGCCACCCAGCTGACTTCATGGAGGAGCACAGAATCAAGCCCGGTTCTCCCAGATAAGAGTCTGGCTCCCTAACCACTAGACCAAACTGGCTCACTGTGGAAATAAAATTCTGAAAGACACTGGGTGAGATACTGAGACCAAATGGCATAATGAGGTGAGCTGTCCATATTAGAGTTGGTGTAAATTCAGTGATAAGCCTCTCATAAATCAAGCTAGTAAACACTTTGGATTGCCAGAGACCGTCCAATAGATTACTAATGGAGGGCAGAGGGTAACTTTGTTTTACAGATTTCTTGTTTAAAGTCTGGTACTTTGTGCAAAAGCTTAAGTCTCATTTTTAGCATTTATTTACTTTTGTTTCACTTGATTATGCACATATATATAAGTTAAGTATGTTACTGTCTTAATAAACTAATTTAAAAACTAAAAAAAAACCCTCCTACAATGCTTATCGTAAGCTTCTCAGAATATTTTTAGTCTGGAAAAGTGGGGCGTTGATTCATTTGGCATTCATGTCCCACCTTCTGAGCAGCTCAACCTTCTTCTCCTCTGCTCCATTTTATTCTTCCAACAGTCCCGTGAGGCAGAGCAGACGCAGGCTGCACCCAGACGTTGCTTCCTTATCCCACCACATTTGGATATTCTGGAATAAAGCAGGGATATCGAGGAATATCCAAATACAAGCCCGAGAGGTCTGTGCTAAAGCCACTTTGGCAGCTCTCATGGCCAAGCGGGATTCAAATTCTGGGGCTCACGGGTCAGAGTCCGACCCTCTCCCTGCAACACTGGGAACACCCAGCACAGATCTGGGTGGTTTATCCCTTGACTGGATGCCTCAGATCCTTCTCCAAGTGCCACCAGATATTCCAAGGATTAAGTGAAATCCAAGCACCCCAAATCGCAGGTACCAAACCTGGCAGTTCACATTGCCCGAGGCAGGTACATCCGGTAGGTAGATGTGCCCATGTGCCCCAGAATAAGCACTGCTTTTTGGTTTTAGGAACTCCAACAGCAACCACCAGCTTGTCCACTGGCAAAGCATGCTCAGCTGCCATCTCTAGCAGAGGGCACACATCTTTTTAACACTTTCTGTACCAAGATAGTAAAAAATGTTGATTTCAAAAAGAAACCACAATATTGTAAAATTTATCCTCCGCAGTTGGTCTTTCAGTCCCATCTTCTTAGGTTCACGATCCATGAGGAGTTACCATAGTGATCCACCAAAATAGATGACCATTAAACCAGCTCCCCCCAAATTTTGGTTGGGTGTATCCATGTGAATTGCCAATGGAGAAAGCTTACTTTGTGCATATCCCACAAAATGGCTCAAAGAGCTGCATTTAAGGCCGTTTCTGCATTCAGCTTGCTTAAAAAAGATATTTTTTGCTTTATTAATCAATAAATTACAAATTACATCCAAGATACAACAAAAGAATATATCCAGAAAAGATAAAGATATCATATAACTTATGCGTAACTAATACACTATCTGCTGACTCAGGCGAAGAAGTCAATAATAATAATAATAATAATAATAATAATAATAATAATAATAATAATAATAATAATAATAATAATAATAATAATAATAATAATAATAATAATAATAATAATAATAATAATAATAATAATTTGTATACTGCCCTGTGGCGAACCAATCCGGGCGGTTAACAACAATAAATATAATAAAAACATAAGAATAAAACATTATAGTCCCTCCCCCCTTAAAAAGTATTAAACAATATGGCAAATTAAAATACAGTATCAAAAAAATAAACTTAATTAAAAGGACTAATAGCCCTAGTGACCCTCTCGAGCACCTCAACCATCACTAAAGATGGGGCCACGAGAGGAATGAGAGGGTCAGAGAGGCCGAGCTGGGATGAGTAATCTGGAAAAGTTAATCTGGAAAGGCCTGCCGGAAGAGGTCCGTCTTGACAGCTTTTTTAAAGCTGTCTAATGATGTCAACTGACGGATCTCATCCGGCAGGTCGTTCCAGAGTTTGGGGGCGACAACAGAGAACGCCCTCTGGGAGGTCGCCACAAGCCTAGATTTTAAAGGCTGAAGTAAGTTCCACCCAGAGGAGTGGAGAGCGCGGGGAGGATTGTACGGGAGAAGGAGGTCCCTGAGATAGTTTGGACCCAAGCCATTTAGGGATTTAAAGGTAATAACCAACACCTTGTACCGGGACCGGAAGCTAATAGGCAGCCAGTGTAAGGACCTCAGAACCGGAGTAATGTGGTCCCTCCTAGATGTATCAGAAACAAGCCTGGCTGCCATATTTTGTACCAGCTGAAGCTTCCGAACCAAGTACAGAGGTAGCCCCAAGTAGAGCGAGTTACAGAAGTCCAGGCGTGAGGTTACCAGTGCGTGTACAACAGTTTCGAGGTCCCTTACTTCCAGAAAAGGGCGAAGTTGACGTATCAGCCGAAGCTGATAACAGGCACTCCTGACCGTCGCATTTACCTGATTTGCCATCAGGAGTGACGAGTCAAGGAGCACCCCCAGGCTGCGAACGCAGTCACTGGAGGAGAGTGTGACTCCATCCAGGACTGGAGGTTGTAACCCAAATCTTGGTTTCGGGGCCGCTACCGTGAGCACCTCCGTCTTGTCCGGATTCAGTTTCAATCTGTTTTTCCTCATCCAGCCCATTACCGCTTGAAGACATTCATTGAGCGAAGAGATGCCATTGGAACTCGAGGCCGATGAGCGAGACATGGAGAAATAGATTTGGGTGTCATCAGCGTACTGATAACACCCAGCACCATAACTCCGTATTATCTCACCTAGCGGCTTCATATAGATGTTGAATAACATCGGGGACAGAATAGCCCCCTGAGGAACCCCACAAGTGAGGATCCTCTTACTGGAGCTACAGTCCCCGAGCAGCACCCTCTGGGACCGACCCGAGAGGAAGGACCGGAACCACTGCAAAGCAGTGCCTCCGATACCTAACCCCCTCAGGCGGTCCAAGAGGATGCCATGATCTAAAGTATCTAAAGTACTACACACAAACCGGTCAGCCGTGCTGGCTGGCATGAAGCTTTTTCTCTGTATTATTTTAATACTTTATTTAGCTTTTCATTATTCTTTTGATACGCTTATACGTAACTGTACTTGTTACTCATACGTTATTCATAAATATATATTGTTGTCCTTCCATGTGCTGAGTACTGCACGTAAATGTTCACTGATATTCATTCATTGCATTGTTATTCTTTTCTAGCATATTTAATGTTTTGTACCTTTATGTGTGAGTTGCTTATGTTCAGTGCTAGTAGGAGGGAGTAGTAAAGGTCTCAAGGTCCTACTATCTGCCTCTGCTTGCTATTTTGAGAAGGGTTCTCACCCAGGCTTTGCGTTGTGAAAATTAGGTGGGAAAATATAAGGAATAATGACATGTTGCTACTGGACATTTCTGCCTTCGAAATTTTTAAGTTTCTCATGCCAAAATGTCAGAACTAACCAGTTACTTAAATGCTGTAAAAAAAAATAACAACTTGTGGGAGATGACCAGATAATGGACAATATGCTTATACCTTCCAGAAAGGCTGGTTTGGAAGGAAAGCTGCAAAACAGACCTGAATTTAACAAGTAATGTTCCTGATTGTCCAAATCAGGGGTATGGCAGGGGGGTAAAAATGAAGTCATCATATCCGATAAACCTAGCTAAAGTCCAGGCATATGACCAATATTAAACAAATTCACTGAGGTGTTCCTAGAGTGTAAATTAATTTATTACGTCAATATCTGTTACATATTTCCTCAATAAATGGCTAGAAAAAGACAGTAGAAACAATCAGCTAATATTGGCCTCACTATATCTCAAAGAATATCTCAAGTATATCTCAAAGAATACTTTTTTAAAAAAATTTATTTATTGTAAATATAAATGCAGTATTAACTTCACTTGAGCAATTCAAACAAAAGACTAGGAACAATAAGCAATGAACTGCAGAAGGTAAGGAGTACAATAAGACAATTTCAATAATATTAACAATTAGATAAATACCAAGTGGGGAAATGAGATTTTCAAACAGGAATTCAAGAAAATCGGGGGGAATGTTTCAGCTATTCGGAGATCTGCAGGACATTTTGCTGCTTCTAAGAATGGGGCCCAGCGTTTAGGGAACCAAGCTTTAGAGTCTGTGTAAGACATATTGTCCATTTGCTGAGAAATAAAATAATTGATCAACATATTCCAAACCTTGGATAACCATTTTTCCTTATTTAGACTCTGGGCTGACTTCCAATTCATTGCTATCTCTGCTTTAGCAGCAGTAAGTAATGATTTAATTAGGTCTTTATAATCAAGATTTTCATGTTCACCAATGAATAGGAAAAGAAAGACCAAAGTGGGTGTCAAAATTATTCTTTATTGTATGATTACATTGAGGTTATTTTGATTCATCGTCCAAAAATTTGAAATAACTGGGCAGGTCCACCACATATGAACGTAGTTTCCAGCTAGTTTACAGTTATGCCAGCATAAAGGTGATATAGATTTATTAATACGGTGGAGCTTTAGAGGAGTCAGATACCAACAATGAAATATTTTAAAGGATATTTCTTTTT
The DNA here is from genome assembly GCA_023333525.1 of Aspidoscelis tigris stejnegeri. Taxonomy (NCBI): domain Eukaryota; kingdom Metazoa; phylum Chordata; class Lepidosauria; order Squamata; family Teiidae; genus Aspidoscelis; species Aspidoscelis tigris. Next base: position 771,092 of record JALMGA010000005.1, on the reverse strand, counting down.
CTTTTTGAGATTTTGAAGCCTGATACAGTTTTAGAGGTATTTTTTCCCAATTTTCTGTTTCATATGGAAGAAGTGTGTCATCCTCCCAGATTGATTTTAGCCCAATCAGTGGTGAAAGTTTGTGTTCTAATAAGGCGCTGTAAATTCTAGAGGAGATGCCTTTCCTAACTGAGTTAGTGTGTGATAAGAAAAATTCAAATGGAGTCAAGTCGCTAACTAATTGGGGGATAGTTTTGATCTTCTGTAAAAGATGAAGTAGACTGGCTATTTCTAGCCATCTCGATGGAGGAAGATTTAGAAGGGTTAGAATCTCCTGGATTGTTTTTGTGGTTAGATCTGAGAGCTGGGATTCCTTTATAGAGTAGAAGTTCAAGGTTTTCAGTTTAGTCCATGTTCCTGATGATATAGAAGAAGGGCTTAGTGGGAGAAATTGAGGAGTGAGAGGGGAAGGGGCTAAGAGAGATTGATATTGTTTCCAAATTGATAAGGTGGTTTGAGTCCATTGATTTGCTGTGTAGTTTGAAGGTGATTTTAATTTAGTGTGTAGAAAGGTGTAGATAGGACAAGAAAGCTCAGACAGTTCCATTTTTACCCATAGAGGAGGGGAGGAGAAAAGTGAGAGGAAGTGTCGAAGTTGGCAGGAGTCATAGTCAAGAGGTAGGAAAGGATAACTCCAACCTCCCTGCTGCATAGGGCGCATCGCCATTGACTTAGCTAATCCAGGTTTTTTGTTGTTCCAAGAGTTTGAGTGTTTTGAGAGGTAAATATATCGGGAGTGTGCGAAACAAATAGTGCAAGGTTGGAATGATTTTCATCTTGATCGCTGCAATTCTACCAGAAAGTGAGAGATACTCAGATTTCCACATTTGCATGTTCTTTGAAGCCATAAGCCAGATTGGAGCAAAGTTAGTTTGCTTTCATTTAGGTTTTTTGTAATCCAAACTCCAAGGTATTTTACTTTTGTGTGTGCAGTTTTGAGCTCAACCTTTTTGTGTAAAGAGTCTTGAATCTTCAGATGCTAGGGGGTCCAATGGGCACATCTGCTTTAGATGCTAGGGGGCCCAATGGGCATGTCTACTTCTTCAGATGCTAGGGGACCCATTGGACACGTCTTCTTCTTCAGATGCTAGGGGACCCACTGAGCACATCTACTTCAGATGCTAGGAGACCCACTGGGCACATCTACTTCTTCAGATGCTGGGGGCCCCAACAGGCACATCTTCTGATGCTAGGGGGCCCAATGGGCATGTCTACTTCTTCAGATGCTAGGAGACCCATTGGGCACGTCTTCTTCAGATGCTAGGGGACCCACTGGGCACGTCTACTTCAGATGCTAGGAGACCCACTGGGCACATCTACTTCTTCAGATGCTGGGGGGCCCAACAGACATATCTTCTGATGCTAGGGGACCCAATGGGCATGTCTACTTCTTCAGATGCTAGGAGACCCATTGGGCACGTCTTCTTCAGATGCTAGGGGACCCACTGGGCACGTCTACTTCAGATGCTAGGAGACCCACTGGGCACATCTACTTCTTCAGACACTAGGGGACCCATTGGGCACATCTATTTCTTCAGATGCTGGGGGGCCCAACAGGCTCCCTAGCATCTGAAGAAATAGACGTGTCTATGAAAGCTCATGCCACCAACCCTTCTCTTAATCTCCTAGTGCTACTAATTACCTTGCTGGACATTTCAAATGGAAAAGGAAGCTTAGGTGAACGTTCTGGGAAGCCCGGCTGTGGAGGGAGGAGTTACTGACAATTTCTGCACAAGCCATCAAGCCCTTGTGGCATCTACCTAAGGTTTATCAAGAAGCTGAAGGTGAGACTGCAGAGCTCCCATAGTTGAAGATTAGAAAGTGGTCAGAGTAAGCTATGCTAGAAATAACTTAAGGGGAGACCTGGGAAACCGTAGGTCTCTTGGTTCAACATCCACGCCACCTCTCAAATGATACAGTGAAGGTGGCTCACAGCTAAGAGGAGGGTTAGTGAGTCTTCCCCACAAGGGGCCTTTTAGTCCAGAAGGAAGGCTAATGAGCGGCAACGTGATGCAAATGTATAAAATCATCCATAGAATGGACAGAGAGGATAAGGAGAATTTTTCTCCCTTTTCCAAAACCAGACAGCCTGCAGATGCTGAATCCTGGGTGACTCGGAAGAGGCAAAAGGAGTTTTCTATGCAACACAGAGTTAAACTTTGGAATTTGCTACCATCATATTTGGTGCTGAATGGTTTCAAAATTGGTTTGGATCAAGGCAATTAATGGCTATTAGGCCTGAGCGGTGCCGGAGGTGGTCTGTCTTAAAGGGTAGCCGCAGGGAGCTTGTGAGTAGGGCAAGCTGCATGCTGGAGTTCAGCTAGTGGGCTTCCTTGGGCAACGGAGTGGCCACTGGAAAAGGAGAGTGCTGGACTAGATCGGCCACAGGCCTGACCCAATAGGGTACTCCTGAAGTTGAGGGAGGGACCTCCAGGGCCATCCAGTCCAACCCCCTGCTGGGATTCCCTAAACCATCCCAGACAGATGCAGACCTCCAGCAAAGGAGAACCCACTACCTCCCGTGGCAACCTATTCCTCTGACACCTTCCAAGGGGTCCTGCCTTCAGTTTAGGGACACAGGGAAATAAGGGACTGCTTGTTAAAGGTGGCCAGTCAAAGAAATTACCTGGTACCCATATGGATCTAAAATCATATGGGGTCCCCTGGTTTGTTACGGAAGATGGCCGGCCGCTGGCAGCTACACCTAGAAAAGTCTCCCAACCTTGGGGAAACCAAGACAATCCAGGCAGGTGATCCAGAGAGTAGTCCTTGAGGTGGTTAAGGGGGGCAGAGGGCATCTGACTGCCAGCTTCTACAGGCAGCCTGAAGCCCAATGTAGTGTTTGGATCACACTGTTGTGGCCAAGATTCTAATGTTGGGGCACCTCAGTCTCCGTTCCTTCGGTCCTGTTGATTTTCAAGACAGGAGGAGGCCACAAAGACCCCGAGGCCGTGGAAGTCCATCTAAGAGTGGACAGAGGTGCTTCTTCCCTGCCTTTTTTGCTCTTTTGCAGGCTTCAGGCCCAGGCAGAGTTGATTTCCTCCGACTTCCCAACCACGAGGCTTTTCCCTGAATTCTCTCCTGAGCAAGCGGGGAATAACATCCCCTGCCTGAGATCTACAAGGGTGAAAGGGTGCTGGTGGTCACAGTGTCCCCATCCCCATGCCCCCCGCCCCGGAACCTGGTCTGTGGGACAGGACCAGATGCTCTGCTGTCTCCAAAGCAAAAATCAGCTCCAGAAGCCAGAAAACGACGGCGGCCCTGAGTCTTTGTGGAAATGGCACTGGCAGCTGCCGCCCCCCAGGAAGTAAACACTCCCCAAGTGCCGCTTATCTCAGGGGCAGGAGGTGCAAGGAGAGCCTTTCTGAGCACACGCGGACAGGGCTGACGGGGCCGGGGGGGGGGACCAAACCCTCTGGCTCCCACAGGGGTTACCTGAGAAAAAGAAGAGGAAGAGGAAGAAGTTGGTTTTTCTACCTTGCCTCACTTTTCTCACCCATTTAAGGTGACTCAAAGCAGCTGACAAGCCTCCTGTTCTTCTCCCCACAACAGATGCCCTGTGAGGTTGGTGCGGCTGTGAGAGCTCAGAAGAGAGCTGTGACTAGCCCAAGGTCACCCAGCTGGCTTCGTGGAGGAGTCCGGAATCAAACCTGGTATTCCCACATAAGAGTCCGGCTCCCTAACCACTAGGCCAAACTAGCAGCGCATCAGCAGCCCCTGGAGTCTAGGAACAGGAAGGGGCCAGATCCAGGCCCCCGTTCAGCAGCCCTGGCCTGTCCTTTGCAGGTAGAGGTGCCATGGCGGGGCAGCAAGCGGCAAGGGAGGGCAGCAGCTGGGCTGCCGAGGGAGGAGGCTGAACGGAGACCAGCGTGAGGCTCAATTCCCTTCCCTTGGTCCTTCAGCCTCTCCTCAAGGGCTCCTGGCAGCACCTGCAGAGCCCGTCACCCCCTGGACAAGCCACGGCAGCAGACAAACCGGAAGCGGACCATCCCAGGTGAGCACCTGTGCTTGGGTACCAGCTGGGCCGGTCGCTGAGCCACACCTGGAGGGCAGTAGCACCTCCCGGCAGGGGGAAGACCAGGAGGATCCAGGCAGCACCCCATCCCAGCATCCCCCGCCTGGCTTTCAGCTGGGCTGCAGCTCACAAAGATTAATCAGCGCAATTAAGCTTCTCAAAAGACCAGGGATTAAAATGGATTATAAAAGGTTTTAACTCCCGTTCTCCCCGGGGGCTCGTGGTGTGGGGCCGGGCAGGATCTCTAGCCCCATCCTCAACTCTGAGGACCGATGGAGCCTCTGAGTAGGAACTTTGCTGCTCTCCAAAGCCAGAGATCGGCCTGGCACCCCGGGTCCCCCTGCATGCACGGCCAGTCCCTGACAGCTCTGTTCTTCTGAGACACGTAGCACCTCGGGCACTGCCGCCTGCGCCAACAGACCCTCCATTGGCATCAGGGGAGGGAAACACCCACAGGCCCTGGCAGCCACACCTGGGCAGGTGAATAGGTAGCTGCACACGGACAGCAGCTGCGAGGCGTCTGCACTGGGCTGTCAGAAGAGGGTCCAGAACTGCCCCTGGGTCTCCCCAGCACTTCAGCCTGGCTGTCCTGCCATCAAAGGATCCCCTCCCAGTGCCTGGAATCCCTTCCGGTTTGGCCGACCGGTTAAGGAGCCGGACTCTTGTCTGGGAATACCGGGTTTGATTCTGCACTCCTCCACAAAGCCGGCTGGGTGGCCTTAGACTAGTCACAGCTTTCTTCTGAGCGCTCACAGCCCCACCTACCTCATAGGGTTGGCTGTTGTGGGGAGAAGAACAGAAGGTTTGTCAGCCACTCTGAGTCCCCTTACATGGGTGAGAAAGGCAGGGTAGAAAGGCCAACTCTTCTTCACCCAGAGGCGAAATCCTGCTGCTCCATCCACCTCCCTTGTTTTTTTTGCAGAACAGCTTCTGCGTCTCATCCCACGGGAGTGGACGCCTCCTCCCTCCCCAGGGCCACCTCTGGGCCACCTTGGCCAGCCGGACACCCGCCTGACCTTTGGGCTCATTCCGGGCCGCAAAGGGACCTGCTGCTCGCGTGAGGCAAGATGTGACCAAACAGGTTTTCCAACCAGAGAAGCAACCAGCAAACAGCTTTGCCGCTGAGCCTCTTGCCTTCTCTGCGTTTAATGGGCCGACATACTCAAGGGACAGACGCACACGCTGCCGGCCGCCTTCTAACGGGGCGCGTCGGGATCTCCGGCCGCGGCCAGCAGAAGGTCCAGGTAGGCGCCCGCCAGCAGGTCCTCCTGCTTGACCCCAAGGGCCTCCATCAGCTGCCGGGCCACCTTCTCCCCGTCCTGTGGGCTCTGCTGGTCCTGCAACACCACCTGGAGGGCCAGAAGGGAGACGGCGGTTAGGAGGGAAGAGGCAGACCGGCGGCCGGAGCTCAGCTATTGCAGAGGCCGCAAAACGTGAAACCGGCGCGCTCTCAGCCCGTCTCGCGAGAGAGGCTGGCATGCTGGTGCTGGGCAGGAAAAGGCCGCCATTGTATGGCGCTCGAACTGTCCACCCTGGGACTGTGGCGAGGAGCAGCACAAAAGTCAAATGAATAAATATATTGTCTGTGCCTCCCGGAGGACAGGGTTACGCCGTGATGCGGGCAGGAAAAGAGCAGGAGGGGCAGAGGGGCAGAAGGCCCCGCACTCGCCTTTGCCGCTCAGGCCTGCAGCCTGCTGGGAGCTTCTCCTCTGCCCCGGCTTGTCTCACTGAGGTGGGGGGGGGGGGAGGGCAGTGAACGCCTGGCTGCTTCTGGCCCCTCCCACCCCAGAAAGCGGCTTCATCCCCACTGGATGCTCCCTGGGCCAGAGCTGCCCCCAGGAGCGCAAAAGCTCATGGGAGGCCAAGCAGGTCCAGAGGCCAACTAGCCAGCTCCTCTCCGGGGGGGGGGGGGGGGGGCTTTCCCCCAGAGAAGCAGGTTCTGCAAACACCCCCTGGCAAAATTCACCTGGCCCTGCAGCTTGCTTGCAATGCCCCACAGACGCAGGCACAGAGCACTATCACTCCGAGCAGAAACCGGCCGGCCTTGACGCAGGGCCATCTGTGCACCGAGGCCGCCTGCAGCCCAGGATTTAGGGGGATCTTTCCCCATGGGCAGTCAGCTCCCAGGAGAAGCACGCCGCATTTGGTTCTTCCTAGCCTGCTGGGGCTTCCACCCCTCCCTGTGCCTTCCTTCCGCACTGAAACTGCAGCCCCTTCCGCCTATCTTTGCACACAGCATTGAAACAGGGATATAACTGGATTGCGCTTTGGTTTGGACCCTGATCCCTTCCCTTTACAGGCCCCATGCTGCCTTGAAGGTGGCATTAGGCTCCAGGGCCAGACTCTTATCTGAGAATACTGGGTTTGATTTTGCACTCCTCCACGAAGCCAAACGGGTGACCTTGGGCTAGTCACAGCTCTCTTCCGAGCTCTAACAGCCCCACCTAACTCACAGGGCGTCTGTTGTGGGGAGAACAGAAGGCTTGCCAGCCACTTTGAGGCCCCTTAAATGGGTGAGAAAAGCACGGTAGTAAAGCCACCCCTTCTTCTTCAGGGTGCCGAAACCGCACTCTGCGGGGCGGTCCCAAGCTATGTGTCAGGACTGTGAAGCCAAAATGGAGACTTTCTGTGCAAGGAATTGTGGGAAGTTGTCCAATACAGAGCACGCTTCTATTTGAGGGACGTGAGGCTGTGAGCGGGAAGGCATTAAAGCTGGGAACGCAACCAATAGGAGGGAAGGCAAGATTCAGCCTTAAGAGGGAAAGCCCTCGCCTCTCCGGCCTGTCCTCTCACCTCAGGCCCTGCTGTGTCCAGTGAGCGATGCAACGCTTTCTTTGCACTCCTGAATGCAACTGGTCAGTCAAGGAACCGAATACCTGTGCCCAAATCACACCTATCGCCCACTGAGTGTTCTACGTTCTTCCACATGAACCCTTTTGGGAACCGTAAAATTCTGCTCTGCTTTGTTTTCACTACACGCTGTGGCGCCCTTAGCGCACCGGCTTCAGCCAGGCTCCCTTCGCTGCCTGTGCATGTTCAACTTCTTTGCTCTGGCCTTCAGTTCAATGGGGCCACACCCGCCCTTCCTGTTTGCAGATGCTCTTGTTTGGACATTGGCTTTTACTGTTTCAATGCATTTGATTTTAAATGTTGTTAACCACCCTGAGACCTTCGGGCATGTATAGGGCAGGATAGAAACATAAATAATAAATAAACAAAATGCAGCTTTCCCCTGGCCGTCTTCCTTGCTCCACGTTGATTTGCCCCATGCGCAGCAGCCACCGTTCTAAACCAGCTGCACGGAGCCACGTTTCAGGCGCCTCCGGACCCCCCCGGTGTAAACGCTCAGCACCCACAGGGCTGCCAGAAAGGCATCCGGATTGATCCCGCCTGGGGTTCCGGTGTGGCCAAGCTCATGGGCGGGAGTGAGGCCCCCACGCGTGCTCCCCTCCCCCGGCCTCACCTCCAGTTCCATGAAGTCGCCCAGTCCTTCCACGTGGTCCACGTGGACACGGGTCTGGCCCACCAGGAAGAGGCGGCGCTCTTTCCTCACCCTCCCCTGCACTCCAAGGGCCTCGGACAGCACGACCTGCAGTGGGAAGAACCTGCATGTAGCATTCACACACGCGCACACTGCACTCCTCCTCAGGTTCCTGGAGAGACGCAGGACTGATGGGCCAAACGGAGAGCAGGGCTGGGAAGCTCTCTGCCCCTGCCAGTGGTCCTCTGCCATGAGGAATGTGGGCTCTGCATACTGGGGGGGTCCGGGGGGGGGGATGCCTCTCAAGGAACACTCTGCCTGCAGGACGCTGGAGGCTGGCCTGCCCTCCAACACAAAAATGGTGCCAGGGAGAGTGCCAGCGTCAGACTGCCTTAACACAATCTCCTGGGTGTTGCCGGCGGTGGCTCAGACAAGCTGCCTGTGGGCGCTGGGGGCATTGCGGCAGATGCCTAGAAATGTGCCACAGCAAAGCCCTGCCTGCAGCGGTGGAGGCTGGGGGACTTTAGTTTCCCGGCCTCCAGAGCCAGCCGGGATCAGCCACCAACAAAGTCCCTGCCGGCAACACCTTCCTGGCTAACGAGGACGATGAAGCAGCAGCCGTGGGCCACGCGTGGCTCCTTCGACCTCCGTGGCTTCAGTGTGACCAGCAGCCTCCCTCCCGAGCTCCAAGCAGACGGAGGGGCCCTACAGCTTCAGCAAGGCCTCCCAAGGACATCGGGCACCAAAGTCATCAGGGGAGGTCCAGGGCGGTCAGGGCCCACCCAGGGTCCAAGTCTTTATCTGCAGCCAAAATTAATTCACGAAGCAAAAGAAATGTGAAGGAACAAGCTCAGCCCAAAGGCTTTCTGACCAGGTGGGCTCCTGGGGGCGTCCCTGCCCTGCCTGTACTGTTATCTCCCCATGCCTGGACTGAGGTCAGTTCCTGCTCTCTAAACAGCGGGATGCCAAGTTTGCCGTCAACTCCAAATTATTCAGGGTACTGAGAAAGTGATTGTGAAGAGTCCCAAAGGGGTCTCTTGACGCTGGGTGAGGGGCGACCAAGCGGCAAATGCACTTTGACCTTAGCAAGTGCAAAAAATACCAACAGCTTCTAAAAATGGATGAGGGCAAAACAAAGCCTTTTCTCTATAGCACAACACTAGAACCAGGACAGGAAGCAGAATCAGGTCAGAGAAGGGGGAGGGGGAGGATTCTTCACCCAGAGGGTCATCAGTCTTGGGAATTAGCTGCCAGAAGAGTCGGTCGCAGCAACCGGCCTGGATGGCTTTAAGGGAGGGTGAGACAAAAGTTACAGAGAACAAGGGTGTCAATGGCTACCAGAACGGATACCTAAGTACCACCTCCAGGTTGGAGAGGCAGGAGAAGAAAAGCCCTGCCTGCCAATTTGCTACCAGGCCCAATTCAAGGTGTTGCCTTTGACTTATGAGGCCCTAAATGACTTGGGCCCCAAATATCTAAAGGAACGCCTTCTTCCATGTCAAACTGCCCGCGCCCTAAGATCTGGAAGGGGGTCACTTCTGGCTGCAATATCACTCACAGCAGTAAAAAAGGTGGGCACCCAGGACAGGGCCTTTTCAGCGGTGGCTCCCAGATTCTGGAATTCTCTCCCTCCTGAGGTGTGGCGGGTACCTTCACTCTGCGTTCAGACGAGCTGTAAAGACACAGCTCTTTCCCCTGGCCCTCGGCTAAGTAAAGGAGCAGCCTTTTCCTCCCCACGTTCAGACACTGCTGTGATTTTAATATTGCTTTGAGTGCGGTCACTTTATACACTGCGACCTACCCTGAGGCCTCAGGTATAGGGCAGGGTGAAAATGCGAATGAATGAATGAGTGAATAAACACGGTGTGTGTGTGTGTAGAATATACTCTTGTCTTCTGTGCGGGACGCCCAGCGGCAGCCGGTGCCCACCGTGTGAGCCGGGGCTCCTCCTGGGCTCTTACCGCCAGTCCTGCGGGATCGTCTGTTGGGGAGACGGAGTAGCGCGAGAGCTTTGGCCCTTCGGAGTCGGGGCGGTCATAGAAGATCAGCTGCCCACGGCCGTCCTGCAAAAAAAGCATCCCTCAGCGGTCAGATTGGGCGGCTTTCGGCTGATGCAAGAGAACTGGTTTTGGCTTTCGGGGCTTCTCTTTCTCCTGTTCTTTTTGGCCTTGGGATCCAACCGCTAGGCCAATCTATCCCAGGCCCAAGTTTCAGGCCACAACTAGGGTCAGGCCCCTCTGTGTCTGCTATGGCGCCGCTGTGTGTTTCAGAAACCGGGCCTCCCCCTCCAGCAGACCCTGCCTGGTGACCCTCTTCCGCTCTGCCTCCCTGGACTCAGGGGACTCCAGCACTGAACAGGCCACCCCCACTTTCCTCACCCTTAAGGGGACTCAAAGCGGCCGACAAACCTTCAGTTCTTCTCCCCACAACAGAACACCCTGTGAGGTAGATGGGACTGTGAGAGCTCAGCTGTGACTCGCCCAAGGTCACCCAGCTGGCTTCACGGAGGAGTGCGGAATCAAACCCGGTATCCTTGACCGCTGGGGCAAACTGGCTCGCGGCACCTAAGCGACGCCGACCCCTCCCGCCTCGCCGCCCGCCCGCCCGCTGACTCACGCGGAAGTCCCGGAGCTTGAGGCGCCCCCGCGGGACACGGAAGAAGGTGTCCGTCTGAAGGATGGCGCCGCCCGGCGTCCCGCTGAGCCGCCCCGCGCGCTCCACCAGCCCCGCCGGGTCCCGCACGCGCGCCTTGATCTCCACGTTCGCCCGCATCTGCAACGGGAAGGAGGGAGGGAGGGAGGCGGGCAGGCAGACGGCCGAGCCCCTTCCCCGGGGCACAGACCCCCCAGCACAGAAGGCTCCGCCGGCCCGCGACCCCCCCTCCCTCCGCGAGCGCCGGCGTTCGGACGGCGCCCCACACCCCCAACTTAATCCGACCGGCCTGCCGGCGGCAGTTCCCCCTCCTGCGCTGACCCACCTTCCACTCACGCGCAACCGCGGTCGGAAGCGGCCGGCCCCTCGCGCGGATCCCAGCAGGCGGCGCGTTCACACAACCGCGGCGTACACGTGCAGCGACAGCAGCAGCCAATTGGCGCGCGGGGAGAGATTTCCCGCCCTGGCCACGCCCACCCCCGCCGGCCACGCCCCCTCTGCTCAGCTCGCTCCTGGGCGCGTTTCCCTCTCGGCGGGCCAATCAGAGCGCCGCGACGGGAACGCCGCGACGGGATTGGCCGAGGCGCGCCACGGAGGCGCGCGAAGGAGAAAGAGAGCGAAGGTGAGCGTCCTCGAGAGGCGATTGGCCGGGAGGGAGCCGGTGGGAGGGCGGGCCGGGGAGGCGCGGCGCGGCGATTGGCCAGTGCGGGACGGACGGGCGGGGCTGCCGCCGCCGCCGCCGCCGCCGCTACTTCCCTGCCCTGCGCTGCGCTGCCTGCCCTGGCCGGGTCGTCGGGCGGAGGGACGGGGCGAGGCGAGGCGGCGCGATGGAGGCGCCCGAGGGCTTCGAGGGCTCCGGCGGCGACTTCTCGGCGCCCGGCTCGCCGCGCGGCTCCCCGGCCGTGCCCGCCCCCACCCGCCTGCGCGCCTTCCTCTGGTGCCGCGAGTTCCTGGCCGGGGCCTGGCGCCGCCTAGCGGGCCCCGAGGAGCTCGGCATCGCGCCCGTCAGGTGAGCCGCGCCCCGCCCCGCCGTAAGACCGCTAAGAGGCGCGCGCGCCGTAGACCACCGAAGAGCGGCGCGTCCCGAGCGCACCGCCGAGCGGCTTTCCTGGCCCGCGGAACGGGCGGCCACTGGGCGGACCCGCGAAGGGGGCGGGGGCGGGGGCGGGGGCGGGGGCGGCGGGCGAGGCCGGGCGGGCGGGGCAGGAGCTCCACTGGGCCCGAAGACGCCAAGGGAGGGGGGCGGATCCAGGCGGCGGCTGCAGGAGCGGAAGGGGGCGGGCTCGGGTCTCGGGCGGGGCGCGCTGGGGGGCCGCTCGCCGGGACCTTCCGGCTTGGTCGCGGGGGGGGGCGTGGCGGGAGGGAAGCGCAGGAGCCCCGCCCGCTCCTCTTCCGCAGCCCCTGGGCGGCGCTTCCAGCGTCTGGGGCAGCGAAGGGACCCCCCTCTCCGGCCCGCTGCTCCCCCCCCGTGGCAGCCCCGCGATGGACCGCGCGCACGTGCCGCCGCATCTCCTTGGGGGTCTTAACCAGGGATTCCTGGGACCCGCTTGGCCCCGGGGGTTGAGGGCCCCCTCTGAGGCCCCCCGGGACCCCCTCCGCAGAGACCGGGGCGGGGGCGCCAGGTGGCGAGGGCGCTCCCCCAAGAGAGGAAGCCCTCGCCGGGCGCTGCCAGGGCTGGCATGCACGCGTGTGCCGCTCTGCCAGGTGCCCGCGCGCGCGCGCTCCCCCTGGGAGGGAGGGAGGGGGGCTGCTCTGCTCTGCTCCCCGCCCCCCCGGGAGAACTGAGTCACTGCTTCTCTGCAGGCACCGCCGGGTTCTCCGGGGAGGGGCGGCCCTCGCCTCCTTCCCCTGCCCGCCCCGAGAGCAGAGGTCGCTCTAACCTTCCCCGGTGCCCTGGGCAGGAATGGCGTGCCAAGCAGCCGAGCCCTGCCCGCCCCGAGCATCGCCCGCCCTGCCTGGCATTGGCCAGGAGGGGCAGATCTGGACTCTCTGACCGCTCAGTGACCGGCGCCAAGGGACAACGGACCCCCCCCACCGCCCAGTGAGCGTCTTCCGGTTCGAGGACACGGGGGGCGCGTGGGTGGAGTAGAACTGTTGGCACCTCGGGCGTCACTCAGCTGTGCTCAGACCCTGAAGGGACTCTTGGCATTTCCTGGGCCAGCGCCCCCCCCCCCCTCTCTGGGTAACGTGCGTCCAGGGTGCCCCTACGTGTGATGGGCAGAGAAGGAGCCCCGGGAAGTTCTCTGCCTGTGGTCACACCGAAGGCTTAATCCGGTTTCAGTCCGCTTTCAGAGCAAGAGAAAACGTCAGCAGAGTGAGAGGAACCCGTTTTCTTTCAAGGTTAAGTAACTCCTAAAGCTCACCTTCAGGATGGACAGTGTGGAAAGAAACATTGCTGACCGCTTTGTTGAGGTGGTCTCTCGCTCTGAAAGTGGACTGAAGCTGGATTAAACCTTGGGTGTGAACACAGCTTGTGTATTCTATTGCTCCCACTGTTGCCCCACGAGGCGGCTGGTGGCCGTTTTGCCACTCGCTGCCCATTGGTCTTCCTAACCGGTCTGCCCCCTCCCAGAGTCTGCGGTTCCAGCCCCTTCCCCTCTGACCCCCCCCCCCCTGTTCTGCTCTCCACAGCGGAGGCCTCAGCAACCTGCTCTACAAGTGCACCCTGCCGGAGCACATTGCAAGCGCCCAGGATGAGCCGCGCCAGGTCCTGCTACGCATCTACGGGGTGATCCTTCAGGTGGGCCTCCTCACTGCTCCTGGCCACCCCTCGGGACGGAACCGGCAAGGTCCAGCAGAGCCTCCCCGGAGGGGAATGGCCGAAACCCACTGCCTGCACCCGCCTTTGGGAAAACAGCAGCTCCGGCCCCGTCTCTCGCCAGCCGTTCGTGGCCACCTCTGGCCTCCTTGCTGCCAATGATGGGCAGCCGTGGCCTTGGCTTTCCTGTGGGCAAGCTCTTGGTCAGGCCTGCCGTGGTTCAGGCGGTTTGGAGGCTGGGGGGGGGGGCAGTGCTGTGGCTCACTCCCGCCGACCGTGGGCGTGTTCCAGGCCCCCTTGTCTGCCGCCCACCTCCTGTTTTGACCCCTGGTGCCAACAACACGAGGGCCCCGCTCCCTACTTCCTGCAGCTCTGCTGTCTCCCCTGCTGGGGGCCACCGCGGTGGAGTCTGGGGCGTCCTGGGGGGCGGGGGGCCTAGGCGAGAGCCACGGGAGCCGGTTCTCATTCCGCTGCTTTCCCTTCCCGCAGGGGGTGGATTCTCTCGTCCTCGAAAGCGTCATGTTCGCCATCTTGGCCGAGCGCGCCCTGGGGCCCCGGCTTTACGGCATCTTCCCGCAGGGGCGCCTGGAGGAATACATCCCGGTAAGGTTGGGCTCTTCGGACGGGCGGCTCAGGAGATACCCTAGGGGCACTGGGCATCCCGGGGGGCTGGGCAGGGTGGGGGATTTTCTCAGGTTCCCAGCTTGAGTCCCACTTTTCCCCATCTGGACTTTTCCACAGTTTGGTTTAGTGGTTAGGGAGACGGACCCTTATCTGGGAATCCCGGGTTTGATTCCACACTCCTCCACAAAGCCAGCTGGGTGACCTTGGGCTAGTTACAGCTCTGTTCTAAGCTCTCCCAGCCCTACCCACCTCACAGGGTGTTCTGTTGTGGGGAGAAGAACAGAAGGTTTGTAAGCTACCTTGAGTAGCCTTAATTGGGTGGTAGAAAAGCCAACAACTTCTCCACCAGACGCGCCTTTTGCTCAAGAGTACAAAGCTTTTTCATATTTATTTTCACGCCCCTTCCCATGCTGGGATTCCAAAGCTGTTTAGGGGCAGAAAACAAAAGAAGCCCCCACCCGCACCCGCCCCAAACTGCCAAACTCTTTAGAGCAAATTGCAGTGAAATGGAATTGACCTGAAGCCTCTGCAGCGTTTTGGGGGTCAGGATGGAGGCCCTCTGGGTGGGTGGGGTGACCCTGAGGCCTCCCTGCTCTTCTGCCTTTCCCAGTAGCAGATACAGGCTGCAGTTTTGAGTGCCTCTGCTGCTGGAGCCCCACTTGGGGTTCCTTTGCCCTTCCAGGACCTAGGTGGCTTTCCCCCAGGCCGTCCCCACCCTTCATTGCGCGCTTCCCCCTGTGATCCTGACCCCCGAGTCCTCAGCTGGTGTCCAAACGTGCTTCTTCCCCTCGGTGCCGCTCTCAGGCAGACTTCCGCAGAAGGACCCCAGAGGGCCCGGGGGGGGGGGGGCTCTGTTCCGCGCTTGCCTCCCTGACTGGCCCTGAAGGGGGCTGGAAGAGGTGGGCCTGCGGTCCTGCATGAGGGGGCGATGGACTGGGGCCATTTTGACTCAGGAAGGAGGTGCCCGGGGCCTGTTCCTGCCTCCTCTGCACCTGGAAATGGCCCCTTTGGCCTGGAAAGGAAGCTGTCCTTCAGAGTATTTCCATACTGTGCCATCTTAGTGTTCCAAAGCCACGCTCAGAATGAGAAAGGGCGCTTGGCTCGCCTGGGTGGGTCCTGCTGTGGTTCCCGTGATTTGCTCGGTGTCACCTTGCAGGAAGTCGCAGCAGGGCCTTCTCTGTGGTAGCACCCACCCTTCGGAAGCTCTCCCCTCTGACATTCTGGAGGCACCTTCTCTTCCAGAGTTTAAGGGCCTGGTAAAGACCTTCTCTCTGGCCCTTGCTGCAAGAGTGGTTGCCCGTCCTTACCTGCCCGCGGTCTTATGCGTGCTGTGTTGATTTACCTTTTTTTTCCTTTTGGAAAATGGTTGTGCGAACTGCCTCGAGATGATTCTCACGGCCAATAAATAAGCCAAACTGCATTCTGGCAGCGGGCGGTTCAAGTCTCCCCAGGACAGAGCGCCAGGATGCTGATGGGTCGGCCTGCTCTGGGCCTGTTGTCTCCCCCGCAAGACCCCAGTCAGCCCCACCCCCCTGCTTGACGAGGCCCCTCTCTCCCCCAGAGCCGCCGCCTGGTCACTGGGGACTTGCCGGAGCCCAGCATCTCTGGGGAGATCGCCACCAAGATGGCCCGTTTCCACGCCATGGTGATGCCGTTCAACAAGGAGCCCAAGTGGCTGTTTGGCACAATGGAAAGGTAACGGCGGTGGGCTGTGAAGCCCCCCAGGCAGGATGGATGCAGCAGGGTGCTCTGCCTGGGGGGGGGGCTGGGGGAGGGTGCACGGGGGGGGGGCGTCCACCCCGTCCTCCCGTCTCCCTGTTCCCCATAGGACTCTTGTCCTGCTCTTCTGTACCTCCCCCCTGCAGAAGCCCTGAATGGTCTGCCTTACTTGGCGCAAGCCCAGCAGAGATGGGGGGGGGCAGTGTCCCAGCAGGCTTCTGGGCTTGCCCTGGATGCAGCCCTGACCTCTCAGACCTTCTGGGCTGCTCCTGGGGAGGCCGGTGAGCCAAGAGGCGCCTCTTCTCTCCCCCCCCCCCCTCGGCAGGTATTTGAAGCAGATCTCTGAGCTGGCGTTCCCCCAGGAGGCCCAGCTGCGGAAGCTCAACCAGCTCAAAGCCTACAACCTGGAGGCGGAGATGCAGAGCCTCAGGTTAGCCGAGGGCCCAGGGAGGGAGGGAGGGAGGGCAGGAGGATTGCCACGGTTCTCCTGAGCACGTGCAGAGGAAGCAGCTGTTTGGCCCCTTCCCCATTTTTCCTCTGCCAGCCAGTGCCAGGGTGCTGCTTGGCTCACTGTGTATTTTGCCTTCTCTGGTCTGGAGAGCCGCCAGCAGGCCGTGCCAGGGCAGCGGGGACCCCAGTGAGGCAGACGGGTGGTTTGATGACCCGCCTTCCCCACGCTCGCCCCCAGGACGCTCCTGCCTCTGGCCAGAACCCACTGCGGCTGCCTCTCTGTGCCCTTTAGAAAGCCCAGTGGGCGGATGGGTTGGACGAGGCGTCTTCGCCCTCCGGTCCTCCCAGGGGCGCAGACTAAATCTGGGCCTGGCTCGGGCGGAGACGCTGCCTGTGGCGATTCCCTCTTCCCCTCTCGTTTTCTCTCCTGGCCTTGCAGGGCCCTGCTGGAGGCGACCCCGTCCCCCGTGGTCTTCTGCCACAACGACGTGCAAGAAGGTGAGGATGCCCTGGCTTTCCTCGGGGCTGAGAGATCCCAGCCCATCCCAGAGAGGAACGGAGGAGCAGATCTTGCCCCCCCCAACCCAGCTGAGCTTATGGGGCCTCTGGGGCTCCACCCCTCCCCTCACGTTTCGGCGCCCCCTTCGTTTTGCTCCAGGGAACATCCTGCTCCTGGCAGGGCGGGAGGCCCTCCCCTCGGACCGCCTCATGCTGATTGACTTCGAGTACAGCAGCTACAATTACAGGTGAGCTGGGGGGGGAGGGGGGGCGATGCTGGGACGCCCCGGGCGGAGTCTGCCCTCGCGGCTGAAGGCTTGGCGTGAGTTTCTGCAGGGCCCGATCAGCTGGGCCGCCCAGCCTGTGGGGTGGTGGGGAGGCTCTGCTCCCGCTTCCTGACCACGCAACCCCTCCCCTCTGGGGCCGCCCCAGGTGAGGCTCAGGTGCGCACGTTCCTTCCCTTCCTCCTGCAGAGGCTTTGACATCGCCAACCACTTCTGCGAGTGGGTCTACAACTACTCCCACGACGAGTGGCCTTTCTACAAAGCCAGTCCGGAAAACTACCCCAGTCGCCAGCAGCAGGTAATGGGCCCTGGAGCTCCCAGGGACGGGCAGCCGGGGGGGCGGCTTACGTTTCAGGCGGCGGCAGGTGGAACCGCAAAGCGCCTTCAGGCTTGGGGAAGCCCCCTATGGCTCCGCCGGGTGGCAGCAGCAGCACAGCCTCTTGGCTCTGTGGGCGACGCTCAGAAGGATGCTGAGACCTCTACCTGCTCCCCGCTCCCCTCGGGGTGGCCAGATGCTGCCTGCTTTGCGCTCACAGCTCCACAGAGTCCTGTAGCTGCTGAGTGTGTATTCTGCACACTCAGCGAGGGTCCTGGCACGCCCCCCAGGTCCCTAGCAGCAGGGTCATCCACTGGCCTGGGCAGATCTCCTGGGCCTCCTCAGGCCTTTTGGCACTCTGTGCGTGAGGAGGTGAGGCCAGGTGTCCCTGGTGCATCTTGTCCCACAGTGAAGTTCGTTTCCAGGCATCTCAGGACCTCCCCTGGCCTAGATTGGGCTCCAGAGGGGCCCTTAAAGCCGAGAGAAGGGGCCACAGGCCCCTTTGAGGCCTGCTGCAAGCCAGGAAGTGCCCCGGCAGGTCTGGAACTGCACCATGCCGTGTGCTGATGTTGCATGGCACTGCAGCGCTTGGCCTCGCCCACTCCAGCCTAAGGAGGACCACGGGGTGCCCAGGGGAATGCTCCCAGGGGCGGGGAAAGCTGGCCTGGCATCCTTAAACGTCGACCCCTTGCAGAGAGCATGTGAGTCTTTCGCTCCAAGATCCATGCTTCAAAACGACAGGGAAAGGCGGTGCTTTCCTCTTGCCAAGATTGGAGGGTCTGGGGCAGAGCGAAGGGGGTGCTTCTTCCCTCGTAGACTGGCAGCATCTATGGCAGGGGGCGAGACGTCCTGCCCTCGCTAGACTCTGTGGCAGAGGTCCCGACTTGCAGCGGTGAAGAAAGTCGCTCTCCCAGTTTGGTCTAGTGGTTAGGGAGCCGGACTCTTACCTGGGAATGCCGGGTTTGATTCTGCACTCTTCCACGAAGCCAGCTGGGTGACCTTGGGCTAGTCACAGCTCTCTTCTGAGCCCTCACAGTTCCAACTCTTTTTCTTCTCCGTAAAGAGCTTCACCCCGTCCTCCGCAGTGGCCTCCCTTGGGGCTTCTGCCTGGTCACGGGGAAAACGGCGGGCGGGCGCAGGTGTTCCAGGTGATGCAGCCAAGAGCAGTGGTGGGGTCTGCTGAGCTCCCACCTGGTTCCCCTGTGGCCTGCCTGTAAATAAGAGCTGACTCTCCTTTATTGTCATTTGCGTGGGCTTCTCAATTGTGCACGGCATCTTGTCACGTTCAGGCTGGCACAGCGGCTCTGCCAGGGCTGCCCAAGGAAGGCTGCTGCTTTGCTGGCACTGTAACTGAGGGGCGGGGTGGGGGCCCCTGGCGAAGCTGCTCTTTTCAGGCCGTAGGTGCCCGGTGTTAAGTGTTTCCGCACTCCCTCTTGAGTCAGGCAGCGCCGGCCGATGGGCCAGGTTTGCTTTGGCTCCAGGTAAGGCCGCGCTCACCTAGGCTTCAGTTTCCCAGCTTGAAAGCGGCTCGCAGCCAGCCTTTCCCTGTGTCCTTTTAGTTCTTCTGGGCAGAGCAGGGGGGGTCTGAAGGCGACAGGGGAGGGTCAGCTGCTGGGCCTGCAGTAGCCACAGGCCGCCTGGTTCCTCTGGCTGACTCTGGGCCCGGTTTCCACGCAGCTGCACTTTATCCGCTGCTACCTGGAGGAGGCGGCCGGGAAGAGCGCGCCTGTCTCACCGGAAGAACAGGACCGCCTGGAGGCCGACATGCTCCTGGAGATCAGCCGGTCAGTGTCTGGGCGGAGGAAGAGCCAGGATTCTTCAGCGCACTGGAGCCTCCTCAGCAGAAGCCGCCCCCTGGCTCAGGCTCAGCTGGCTCTGGCCACTCCGGGTTTGCAGGAGCTCTTCCCAAACCCTTCCAGAAGTTTCCGGGGCGTAACCTGGGTTGGGTCCGGCCCCGTGGGCTTCCCTCTGAGGTCCCCTCCTGTCTTCCTTCACTTGGTACAGGCGATGAAGAGGAGATCAAGAGCTCTCTCCTGCCTTGGGTGGGGGGAAGGAAGTGGCTTTCTGGGGGCACAGTGGAAAACCAAGGAGGGTCCTTCCTCTGCCCGCCCCACGGCGGTTGATTCTCACGCTCTCCGTCTCCCCAGGTTCACTATGGCCTCCCACTTCTTTTGGGGCCTGTGGTCCATCGTGCAAGCCAAGATCTCCACCATCGAGTTTGGCTACTTGGTGAGTGAAGTTGCAGGGGCCCCAAAGGGGAAAGGATATTGGGGGGAGGGAGTTACATGCAGGTCTCCTGCTCTCCCCTTAAGATGGAGGCAGGTACGAGGAAAGAAGCCATCCTGGGCGTGTCCACTGAGTGGCGGGGTGGGTGGGTTCAAACTTCTGAATAGCTTCTGGGATCCTCCATGGCATGTAGAGCTGTCGCCAAAGCATGCAGGGAAATAAATGGTGCCAGGCCAAGTCTACATGGGCACCAAGGGAACCACACAGATTGGCCTGTGGCGTCCCCAGGAAATGAGCATGATCGGCTAGGGAGACCCAAAGTTGGAGGGCTCCCTTGTGGCCCCTGGATGCTCCTGAACATTGGTTCCCATAAGTCTGGCCCCAGTTGAGCAGCCATGGCACAGGGCCACGGGAGGCCCAGAGAGAGCAGCGTGTCCCAGGTGGGGGGGGGGCTCTCGAGCCACAGCTGTGACCCCACCCAGCCTGGCACCTAGAAACCCTGTGCCCTCTCCCCCAGGAGTACGCCGAGTGCCGCTTCGAAGCCTATTTCCAGCAGAAGGCCCTGTGCGAGTGACGCCCAGCCGCCCTGCCTGCCTGCCTGCCACCCAAGAGGACTTCTGCTCGGGACGGGTGCAAGGGACCTCGCCTGTGGACCAAAGATCTCCCCGGGAGCAGGAGGGTCGGCTGGCCGCCCTCGCCCTGCAGCTCCATTGCGGCTGCTTCGCAGGATGGACTCCGGACCAGAGGCCCTTGTAGCCTGAAGAATCTGGCCCAGTGGAATGGTTCAGACTGGACTGACTGGGGGTGGGGGGGTGGGGGGTTGCCAGTCAATTTCTGCACACTGGTCCAAAAGGGAAGGGCTCCTGTTCCCTGCCCTTTGACATTTTTGGCTCCAACAGCACTCCATCCGTCCCAGCGTTGCCCCCCTGCAGTGTGGTGGGGAGGCACCGGCAAGTGTCTGGCATTCCTCCGGGGGCCACCAGACCGGCAAGAGGCCCTACAGCGGCTGAAGCCCTGTGGGTCCCAGAAAGGGGCAGACGAAGGACGGTTTTCTCCTGGGGGAGGGGAGGAGATGGAGGGTCCAATGCGCCTTTGTCGCTCCCTTTGGGCATGGGTTGACTCAGCTGGGCTGGTGAACGTTGTTCTCGTTGTAGTATCTGGGGGTCCCGATGAGGACAGTGGGCTTGGGCCCCCGGGCAATGCGGCCGCAGGATTCCAGCCTCTGGCGTTTCTTACTAACCACGGAATGTAAACTCCGCCAACACCAGTAAAGGCCTGGCACCTCACGCCACCCAAAGCCCGTGCTTGCAGGCATTGATGTGTGTTTTC
Organism: Aspidoscelis tigris stejnegeri; assembly: GCA_023333525.1. Taxonomy (NCBI): domain Eukaryota; kingdom Metazoa; phylum Chordata; class Lepidosauria; order Squamata; family Teiidae; genus Aspidoscelis; species Aspidoscelis tigris. Next base: position 750,701 of record JALMGA010000005.1, on the reverse strand, counting down.
TGTGCTACGGATCAGTGACAAGATAGGTCTGTGGGCCTCTTAACTCGTCAGGTTGAGCTTGCTTTTAGCCGAGAGCCCCAAAAGGTACGGGCAGCTGGCTTGGGGAGATGGGGGGTGTCTGGCCCCAGGCTGGCTGGGTGCTGAGAGATGGTCCTGGGGCAGCCCGGGGGCCTTTTTCCTCCTCCAAAGGTGAGCAGTTCGGGTGTCGTCCACATTTTCCCAACCTCAAAGGGCGTCTCCCAGCAGACGCAGCCTCTCTTGCGGTTCCCTGCTCTTTCTACGCACGCAGCAGCTTGACTTTCACCCAGCATGCACTGGGCCATCTGGCAAACCAGGCACCCATGAAAGATTGATCAGAAGATACTTGAGAAAGCGGGTGGAGAAGGGGGCGCCTGCATTTTGCATGACTGCTTCTCTCTCTCTCTCCGTCTTTCGGAGGAGGCTGAGGCAACGGTGCTTCTTCCATTCTGTCCTGTGCTCCATTGCCTTGGGACCCTCGGGTGGACCTCCGTAAACTCCGCAGACCACCGGAGCAAGGCGGCACCAAGGCTTTCCCACTGCAGCTGCAGGAGGGCTGAGGCTTGAGCCCCCCCCCCCCTCAAGCCAGGCCGAAGGACAGACTCTCAGCCGATCGGCCTGTCCTTTGCTGGGACGGCGGCTGCGGAGGGCCATGGCTGAGCCCCTGCCCCACCAACAAGCTCTCTGGCATCCTGAAGGTAGTGGGACAAGGCCCAGAACAGTCAGCAAGGCCTCTTTGTCCCCCTCCCCTCCAATTCCTTTGGTTGTTGGTGAGGGCAGCAGGCAGATTCCTCATGGGGTTTGCAGAAATCCCAGCAAAATAGCCAAATCGTCTGGGCTGTTCGCCTTTGGGCTTCTGTGCTAATGGATGCAAGTACAAAATTGGCCACTAGATGGGGCCCTTTCACCAGCAGGACATCCCTGGAGGCCTCTGCTGGACGCCTCTCAAGGCCGAGATGAAGGTTTTGCCCTGGTCTTCCTCTTGAGATGCCCAGAAGCAACTGGTGGGCCACTGAGTGAGACAGGATGCCCGCCTAGATTCAGCAGGGCTCCTCTTAGGTTCTTATGGGTGTGGCAGTTTTGTTGAGCCATCTATGCACAGCTGTGCACCCCTCCTTGCCCAGTGGTTCTGCTGTGCCCACTGGCCACATCTGCCATGAGGTGGTGTGGGAATCCGTCCCGTTGCGTTGATGGTGGGGGTCCAATAGGCTGAGCCTTTTCTCCTGTGTGAATGCTTGCTGTGCATGGAAGGCCCTGGAAAGGGACAAGACATAGCCTCCCATCCAAATAGGTGACGTGCCAAGCTTCCAGTGGGATGGATCTCGCCTCCTATAGGATGCCTCAGGAAGTCTTCTGAACCTGTTGTGCCTTGCAGTGCCTTAAGACCATAAGAGGAGCCCTGCTGGATGAGGCCACAGCCTATCTAGTCCTGTATCCTGCCCTCCAGTGGCCCACCAGTTGCTTCTGAGCATCTCAAGTGGAAGACAAAGCAAAACATTCACCTGCCCTCAAATCCACACAAATAGCCTTTAGAGGCATCCTAACTGTCTCTCCAGCCCGGAGGTGGTGCCTAAGCGTCCATCCCGGTAGCCGTATCCTCAAGAGAAGCCCTGCTGGATCAGGCCGCAGCCCATCTAGTTTGACATTGTCTCACACAGTGGCCTTCAAGCAGGAGACAAAGGCAAATCCTTTGCCTGCTTTTGAGTCCCTGCAAATGGCCTCCTGCCTGTTGCTCTAGCCAGGAGGCAATATGTAGGCATCCCTTCTGTGAGCCATTGATACACCTGCTCTTGAGTTTTCTTACCTTCCTGATAGTAAATTCCATAAACCGTTATCAGTCCTAACTCTTCTGGCCATCAGCTTCATAGAACCTGTAGATTTTATGATATGCTGGGTTTTAAAAGTTGTTACCCACTCTGAGACCTTTGGGTAGAGGGCGGAATAGAAATATAAATAACAAATAGTGTTGTGTGACAGAGAAAAGAAATGTTCTCTATCCACCTTCTCTATACCAGGCATAATTTTATATCCTTCGATCAGGTCCCCTCTTAAATGCCGTCTCTCCAGACGGAAGAGGCCTAGAGGTTGTAGCCTGGTTTCGTAAGGGATTTTGTTCCAGCCCCTGAATCATTCTGCTTGCCCTTTTCTGCACCTTTTCCAATTCCACAGTATCCTTTGTGAGGTGTGGTGACCAGAATTGTTCACAATATTCCAAATGTGGCCTCACCATAGATTCATATAGAGGCAAAATGACACTTGGCTGACTTGTTTTCTATTCCCTTCCTAGTTATTCCTAGCATTGAATTAGCTTTTTCTTTTCTTTTGCCACTGCTGTGTAGTGGGTTGACATTGAGCTTCCCACCAGAACCCCAAGATGAGAGACAGCTCAGCCCCCATCAGATTGGATGTAATTGCCCCAATGTGCATCTCTTTGCACTTGCTAAAATTGAGGTGTATTTGCCAGTTTGCTGCCCACTCCTCCAATGTCAAAAGATCCCTCTGGAGCTCTTCACAACCTCTTTCAGATTCTCCTGCCCAGAACCATCTAGTGTCATCAGCTAACTTAGCTATCTCACTGCTTACCCTGAAACACACAGGTACTAATATTGAACACCGGGGGACTCCACTTTTTATTTCCCTCCACTCTTGAGGACTGTCCATGTTTTGCTACTCTGTTTCTTGTTCCCTAGTTATCAACTAGGGCTGGATCTGTCCTCTTGTTCCATGATTGATGGATTTTATTCAGAACATCTTGATCAGGGACTTTTGTCAAAAACTTTATCTGAAAGTCCGGATAAATAACGTCAACTGGATCACCTTTATCCATGTGCTTATTATAACTGTCAAATCATTCTAACAAATCAAAAGCATGATTTTCTTTCGGCAAAGCTTATCTAAATTTACCTTAGTGATGGTTTCCATCACTTTTCCTGGAACTGATATTTAGCTGACTGATCTGTAGTCCTAGGGAATAATTACAATTTTGGCCAGAAGATCAGCAATTCTGAATTTGTAGATTGACACCATCTGGTCTGCTAATCTGTTGTGCCCTTGGTAAAAACGGAGGCAAAGAATTCATGTAGTCTTTTTGCAATCTCTGTTCCTCTTTATCCCTTTCAGTCCATTGCCATCTAATGGTCCAACTGCTTTCCTGGCTGGGTTCCTAATTCTGCACTTAAAGAAGTTCTTATTACTTCTGTCGATGTCTTTAGCACTGTACTCCTCAAAATCCTTCATAGCATTCCTGACTGCTGCCCTGTGTTTGTTCTTCTAAAATTTATGTTTCTTCCTGCGCTCATTAGGACAAGCCTTCCATTTCCTAAATGACTTTTTTTTTTGCTTTTAATGACTCTCTGTGCTACACTTTTAAGCAGTACCATACTGCTATTTCCTTGGACTTGTATCCGTTCTAGGTGAGCCTCCATTATTTGTGAATAGTCTCTACTTATTTTTGAGTGATTGGACTCTTCTAACTTTTTGTTTTTACTAGTTTCCTCATTTTGAGGAAGCCTCTTTTATTAAAGTTTGAGGTTTCTATGTTAGATTTTTTTTTTAACTTATCTATATTTACATTGTGGTCACTGTTTCCTTCTGGATCAGCTCCAGTGAAGTCTTGGACCAGATCTTAAGTATCCCCTTTCCCTTGGTTGGTTCCACAACTGTCTACTCTAGGGAATAATCATTTAGCACGTCTAAAAATTTTATCTGTCCCTCTCATGAGTTGAACAAGAGTTCACCCAGTCTTCATGTGAGTAGTTGAAGTTCCTCTTTGTAACTTCGCTTTCCTTTTTGGGTGCCCCCTTGACCTCGTTTTCCAAACACCAGTCTCCCTATGGAGTTTGGTTAGGAGGGCGACAGCATGTCCCTAATATTAGACTTGCTTTCGGTCCTGGTGGTATTACCTGCAGTACTTCTGTGGGTGGGTCTGATTCACCGGGACATTCCAGTTCTTAGGCTTCCAATTCTTGTTTGACATACAAGGCTACACTAGCTGCAATTTGCCCTTTCCTACACTTACCATGCAATTTGTAATCTGGGATAATTGTATCCTGTGGGTTTTCCTTGTCCCACATTTCAGTTATGCGAACAATAAATTTTATTATCCATCACTAAGCATTCTAGCACCCCTATTTTGGCTCAGACACGAAGGGGTGCTAGAATGCTTAGTGATGGATAATAAAATTTATTGTTCGCATAACTGAAATGTGGGACAAGGAAAGCCCACAGGACGCTCCTCTCAGCTCAGTAAAAAGTTTTAGACTGCTTCTTCTATCTTTGCTTGTACAGGAGTACCTTGACATACGAGTTTAATTCGTTCCGTAACCTTGCTCTTAAGTCAAATTGCTCGTATCTCAAAGCAATTTTCCCATTAATCCATTCCAGCTCCCAAAACACCACCTCAGTTGTTTTTGTTATGTACTGTACTGTATTTACATACTCGTATCTCAAATCTTGCTCTCATCTCAAAGCAAAATATCACTCGCTCGGCGGCTTGTATCTCAAAACACTTGTATGTCAGGGCACTTGTATGTCGAGGTACCACTGTATATTGTTAATTAGTTCTCCACTCAACTCTGTGCATTACGGTGTTTTCATAATTCCAGCCGTCCTCCCTCGAGGGTGCACTTTCCCAGACGGGATGCTGCCCAGCTCCTGTTGCCTTTCCCCCAGGGATCTGTTTAAAAGCTGCTCTGCATCCTTTTTTGGTCCTGCAGCAAGTGCAAACCATCCCTTTCACACGGACTCCCCCAGTTTCCACGACATGTAAACGCTTCCTCTCAACACCACCGCCTCATCCACACATTGAGTCTCCTGAGCTCGGCCCGTTGATCTAGTCCTGCATAAACTTCTGAGAAAGCAGCCCTGGTGATTTCACCTAACAGCCTAAATTTGCCTTCCATGACCCGTATGTGACCACCGGCTCCTCCGCAGTGCTGTCTACGAAGACACCCACGATGTCCACAACCTTTGCGCCCGGCAGGCCGGTTCCTGCGTGCTTAACATGCCCATCACAACCCACTCTATGTTCCTAATAATTGAATCAACCTTCTCTGCAGCGTCTCTCGACCTCCTGACTGCCTTGGCAGCTTCTGTGTCTTCGGTGATGCCCGTCCTGCCCTGCCTCTGAGGCTCTAGAGGGGCCTGCCAGGATCTCTCCTGTAAACACAGTTTAAAAATAGCCCCGTGTGGGTTTGGCAAGCGCTCTGGGCCCAGACTCAGGGTTGGCGGCTGCCCATGCCGCGAGGAGGTCTGCGTGCCACCCCCTTCGAGGGGCTCTCTGCTCTTTCTGCCAGGCTGGGATGGGGGCCCCTTGCCGTCCGTGCGCTCCGATGGCTCGCTCAGGCCTTCTGGAGTCTCTTCTCAGGATTACAGAAAGGGTCAAGCGGCCAGGGAACGCGTTCCAAGCCCTGGGAGAGCCGCCCTGACCGGAGGGTCTATGCGGGAGCAGATGGAGAGGGCCGGCTGCTCATTGTCTACACAGACCTTGACAGTTTCCAGGTAGGTGCTCTTCCTGGGGAGGGGGGGGGTAGCTGCTGCTTTGAATTCCCCACCTGGGACCCCTCCCGGTGAGCCCATGAGCAAGGGATTAGGAATTCCCATAGGTGGGAGACGCAAAGGTGTCTGGTTGCCACAGAGCGTTCTGGCCAGCCCCCAGGAGAAGAGAATGAACTGGGCTCTGGGTGCAGACGGGTCATGGTTCAGCCATCCTTTCTCCCCCCTCTTACATCCTGCAGGTGGATCTGGCCCAGCTGGCAGGCCAGAGTGGCTACTTCCGGGCTCTTTCCCAGTCGGGCATGCAGGAGGCACTCGGAGGGCCGCTGAGACTCGACCACGTGCCTTCGGGCGCTTTCCGTGCCATCCTGGAGTGGGTTTTTGTGGGTCACTTTAACCTGACCGAAGCGGAGCTCCTGCCAGCGGTGCAGGCTGCCAGCTACCTGATGCTGCCCGGGTTTCTGAGTCAGTGCTGGCGGGTCCTGCGCCCCACACTGAGTCCCCAAAACTGCTGGTCCTACCTGGAGTTTGCCGAGGCGGTGGGCTGCCCTGAGCTGCACTCCGTGGTGTGCAGATACCTGAGCGCCCACCTGCTGGAACTGGCAGCGCCCCTTGCCAGCCGGCTGCCCCCCAGTCTGAAGGAGGAGCTGGCCCAGAGGCGGATGCGAGGCCCCCCCCGGCTCTGCGTGCTGCGCAAGGAGAACGTCAGTGTGGCCCCCGGAGAAGAGCTGGAGGCTCTGCGTGGTTTCTACTGCCGCCCCTTGCCGCCCCAGGACGGAGACTGGCACCGCGTCTCCACCCTGCCCTTCCAGGCTGACAAGTGGAGCTTCAGCACTGCCCAGACCCTCAACTACCTCTTCATCATGGGGGGCTACAGAGAGAGGCGAGGGGCTCGTGGCTTCACCTTCCGTATGGCAGCCTTCTGCTACAACCCCCTGACAGACTCGTGGAGACCCATCACAGCCCCCAAGAAGGTTAGCCAAACCACAGCACAGCGCATTCTGAGATGCCCCTTGGGCACAAGAGTTGGCACTAGGCAGGTGGCCCCAGAGTGCAAAATGCCACTGAGGGTTGCAAGGGGTAGTGGGGAACCTGCGTGGAGGGGGCTAGTCCAGGGACCAAGGAATTGGGAATTGTTGAAAATGGAGCCCAGGTAACCCCTGCCCTGCACCCAGAAGTGCATGGGGGCACCATGAGGGACTGTGGCACAGGGTGGGACCCCACATCTTGAGCGAGGGAGCCTTCTCACGATCGGAGCATCCCACCCTTTCTCTGCTGATCATCGTGGTTGTGGGGGCCCTCTCCTTGCCCTCCCCCCAGCAGGTGTTTCAGGTGGAAGCCCCCCAGTCCCCGGTCCAGTCTCACTCCAACCTCTCCCTCCTGGCATTTCCTGCAGCGCCGGCGGCACTTCAGCACGGCGGTGGTTGGGCAGCACATCTATGCCATTGGGGGCTGGTATCTGGACAGCCTGCTGGCTCCGGACAGCAGCACCTGCCTCTACACGGCCGTGGAGCGCTACGACCCCTGGACCGACCAATGGGCCTCCGTCTCGTCCCTGCCCATGGCCGACTTCTCCTTCACCGTCTCCCTGTCGCACGACCTGCCGCTCTGCACGGCGGACGCCGACTCCATCTACGCCCTGGGCCGCGTGCAGCGCACGGGAGAGAAGCTACTCATGCGCTACGACGTGGCGGCCGGTGAGGCAACGGGATAAGGCCCTGCGCCCCACCTCTCTCTGGTGCTGGTCTTGCCAGCTGGGTGCCCAGGGGGCTAGCCAGAGCGACCCCAGCGCCACCTCACTGGCCTCCACGGCCATACGGATGTCCCGCAATGGGGAGACGGCCGCCCCCTGCAGCTTGGTTGCAAAGGGCACAAGGAGGGTGTGCCTATGGGGGCAGAATGTAGGGGGCACCACACTTGGCATAGGAAAGGCAGGAACACCAGCTGTATGAAATCAGACTGCGACGTCTGGGCCTCTTCAGCCTGGAAGGACGGTGTTCAGGAGGGGACCTGACTGAAGGATATAAAATCATGGGCGGTATAGAAAAGGTGGACGGAAAAATAATGTTCCTCCATGAAGCCAGCTAGGTGACCTTGGGCGAGTCACAGCTCTCTTCTGAGCTCTCACAGCCCCACCTACCTCACAGAGTGTCTTGTGGTGAGGAGAAGAACAGAAGGTTTGCCAGTCGCTTTGAGTCCCTTAAATGGGTGAGAAAAGTTGGGTAGAAAAGGCAACTCTTCTTCTCTTTCCAGACACGTGGCAGGAGCTGATGCCGACCCTGACGCGGGCAGACGCCGACCTCCCTGGGCTCTACTTCCTGGGGGGCGCAGAGCTGCTCTACGTGGTAGGGGGCAACACGCAGAACAACGTAGTCACCTCCTTCAGCCTGAGCAGCCGCCAGTGGGGGCCGATGCACGCTCTGCCCAAGCGCAGCCTGGCCGGGCAGGGCCTGGCTGTGGACGGCGTCCTCTTCATGGCCTCCCCAGACCTGGGGGCAGTTTTGGCCCTGGACCTGCAGGGGCTCGACTCCTCCCTGCTGCCCCCACCCCCATTCCCCCTCTACTACGAGGCCTTCCTCCTCCTCCACTTCCCTCCGGACGCAGAGGCTGAGGACGCGCAGGGGTGACGAGCGGAGATCCCCGGGCCCTGCCTTGCGAGGTGCTGCAGGACCGCTCCAGTGGGCTTCAAGCTCCGAGAACTCTGTGCCCTTCTCCCCCAGCTGCTGGGAGCTGCAGAGGTGCCAACGGGGCGACTCCAACACCCGTGCGCTGTGCAGCCTTGGAGTGGACGGGGCTCCCTTTCTCTCCCTGCAGGACAGTTTCTGGGCTTATGAAACTGCTCTCTTGAAATCGTGGCAGTCTTGCCTGCCTGCCCGCGAGCGAGCGAGCGAGCAAGCAAGCAAGCAATAGGGTTTCCTGCAATTCGGAGCATCCTGTTGCTCCTTTACTGCGTCAAGGTGCCAGCAAAGAGCTCCATAAGCTTTCTGTGGTTGGGGCCACGAAGTTGCATGGGGGAGACCTGGGGGGGGGCGTTCACTGGGTGCTGGGAGCATTTCCACTAGCACGTTTCTGCAGGGCCTCTGGCTGGGTGGATCCCCCCAAGGGCCCTGCAGCGGGAGACCACAAGCAGCAGTCAGCTCCCCTGTCTTCAGCCTGCCTTGTTCACAGAGCTGGGCTGTGTCCTACACAGTCTTTCCTCAGTTCAGTGGCACTCCCTCTTCCCATGCCGGGCACTACGCTGGCTTTTCTGCAGCATTTGGGAGAAAGCACAGGACACACCAAGGGTGAGGTTTATGCGGAGGTTTATGCAGAGAGCACCAGGGACAGGAGCTCTCGTGCCAATGCCACCTGGTAACGGTGAACCAACCCCTGGGCACGTGCAGATGGCACAGATTTTTCAGAGAGGCAGCTGCTGTTTGGAGAGTGCTTCATCACTGGCCTCTCCGTGGGCAAGGATTGTGGGAAATCACTCCTGTATGTGCCCAGAAGCCCAGGGGGTGAACAGGGGTCAAGCTGGGTGGCCCAGGGGCTCAGCAGTCTTAGCTGAGCCCTTTGCTCCCAAGACTTGCCCATTTGCTGGACTTTATTCTGCAGTCCGCAGGGCCGCTCTTGGGATGCTCTGCCTATGGTTTCCTTTGGAGCCCCCGTGGCTCTGCTGTGGGACCCAGTGGGCACCACCAGTCACCCTCTTTCTTGAGTGCTTGGCTCCCAAGCGACACAGGGCAGGGAGGGACAACTGTGGGCCACCTTGCTAAGTGCAGCCCATCCAGATGCCCTCAAGAGGATTCACTGCAGGCTGCTATTCAACAGGTAGTTCCATCAGGACAGGCTAACCCTTTTCACACATGCTGTTCCCAAGAAATGCATTCTCATTATCTTAAAACTACTTCTGTTTTAATAGGAAGGGCCAATTTGGGGCTGGTGTAGGGTTATGCATGCATGTTCAAAAATTCAAAAATGAGATTCAAATCCGATAAGTCCAAATTCAAGAATCCAAATTTAAACATTTGAATGGATTTTGGATTTTTGAAAATAATTTGACTGAATAGAACGTCGTATGTCACATCCAAATATCATGTTTATTTCTGCTTATAATACAGGATGCCAATGCAATAAAAATGGGATGCGTGCAACTTGGAAAATCAGATATGAATGTTGCTGACATTCGTATTTTTGGGTTTTAATTGAATTTCCAAGGTACGGATTTGGACAATCAGGATTCGAATCAGATTCCCAAAAATCTGGATTTTGATTTTCGAATCAAATGTTCAAGTATTCAAATCGACTTGAATTGGAATGCAAAAAAATGCATTTGTGCACACCCCTAGGATGGAGTAGCTCAAACATTAAAGAAGAGATCAGGTCTAAGAAGCTAGAATGTCTGGTGATTCCCATGAGGTGTTGTGGGTAAGGATACCAGACCAAATAGCAAGTCTGGTGTTAGAGACACACTATCAACCCTCCTAACCAAACTCTCAAACAGTATTTGGAAAATGAGGCCAAGGAGGCATCCAAAAAGGAAAGGGAAATTACAAAGGGGGGCTTCAGCTGCCCTCACAGACTGGGCAAACATCTTTTCAACTCATTAGAAAGAAACAGAATTCCAGAAGTCATTCAAAGCGAGAAAAGCTTGTTTAGAAAATGGAAAGCCTGTCTTAATGAGGAGAGCAGGAAGGAACATAAATTCTGGCAGAACAAACGCACGGTGGCAATCAAGGATGCTAAGAACGTTGAGGACCACATTGCTAAAACAAAAAATAAAATAGTAATGACTTTAAGTACCTTAGAAGCAGGAAAGAAGTTGGATCAGTGGATGACAGTAGACAGAAAGGAGTAATTTAAGATAGCATGGAGTTTGTAATGAGGCTAAATGAATTGTTGGCCCTTTGTTCACTGAAGAAAGAAGGCATGTGCCTAGGGCTGAGTATCTTTTCAGGGAGGGAATTGGAAGAATTAGAACTAACCAGGGAGGAATTCCTTGCATATCTTAATAAACTAAATGCTAATAAATCACCAGGACCAGACGACAATCATCCAAGGGTTCTTAAAGAACACAATTGTGAAATCTCTCCGTAAGATTCGGCTCTGGAGGGCACCAAATGTAACCCCAGTCTACAAAAAAGGAACCAGACCAGGTAAAGTGATCAAAACCATTGTTAAGGATAAAATTAGCACATGCGCAGAGGAGCAAGTATTTCTGGAGGAAAATTAGGCGGCTTCTGCAAGAGTAAATTGTGCCTCTTAACTGCGGAAGAGGAAAATCATTGAGGATTTGCAGCAGTTCAAAGGCACAAACCCACAAGAAAGAACTGAACAGAATTTAAAACTTGAGCAAATGCCTGAAGGTGAACTCTTAATAAAATCTAAAGGGCCTGTAGGGAAATCCTTGGGACCCCTTTTATAATCATCCTGGGCACTGTAAAGGGATATTTTAAAGAAATAGTGATACATTTTGTATATGGTTAACAATAGGAGTCAAGGCAGGGATTGTGTGGGCCAGTTTGGTCTTGCAGTTAGAGTGCTGGACTATCCTGTACTCCAGAGCTTTGATTCTTCACTCCTCCATGAAGCCAGCTGGGTGACCTTGGGCTAGTCACAGCTTTCTTTCTGAGCTCCCATAGCCCCACCTACCTCAGACCGTGACTGTTGTGGGGAGAAGAGCAGAAGGTTTGTCGGCTGCTTGGAGTCTCCTTAAATGGGCAAGAAAAGCTGGGTAGAAGAGCCAAATCCTCCTCTTATCTCAGCCACCAGGCTATTTAAAATGGAGGTGATACATCAATGGATTAGGATGTGCCAATACAAAACTTACTAGTGTGGGTCTCAGTTATACGGCTGCTGCTGCCCCGGGTGTGGGAGATGCCTTTTCCTTGCTGGTGGGAGGGGTTCAGAGTGAGAGCTGGGCCGGGGAGGGGCTCAGCATCACTCAACCCCCTCTTTCTTAACTACGAAGGCGCCTCCAGTGTTGAGCCAAAGGCAGAACTTAAGAACCTAAGGGGGGCCCTGCTGGATCAGGCCACAGCCCATCTAGCCCATAAGAACCTCAGAGGAGCCCAGCTGGATCAGGCCACAGCCCATCCAGTCCATAAGAACCTAAGAGGAGCCCTGCTGGATCGGGCCACAGCCCATCTAGCCCATAAGAACCTCAGAGGAGCCCAGCTGGATCAGGCCACAGCCCATCCAGTCCATAAGAACCTAAGAGGAGCCCTGCTGGATCGGGCCACAGCCCATCTAGCCCATAAGAACCTCAGAGGAGCCCAGCTGGATGAGGCCACAGCCCATCTAGCCCATAAGAACCTAAGAGGAGCCCTGCTGGATCAGCCCACAGCCCATCTAGTCCATAAGCACCTCAGAGGAGCCCTGCTGGATCAGGCCACAGCCCATCCGGTCCATAAGAACCTCAGAGGAGCCCTGCTGGATCAGGCCACAGCCCATCCGATCCATAAGAACCTAAGAGGAGCCCTGCTGGATCAGGCCACAGACCATCCAGTCCATAAGAACCTCAGAGGAGCCCTGCTGGATCAGGCCACAGCCCATCCGGTCCATAAGAACCTAAGAGGGGCCCTGCTGGATCGGGCCACAGCCCATCTGATCCATAAGAACCTAAGAGGAGCCCTGCTGGATCAGGCCACAGACCATCCAGTCCATAAGAACCTCAGAGGAGCCCTGCTGGATCAGGCCACAGCCCATCCGATCCATAAGAACCTAAGAGGAGCCCTGCTGGATCAGGCCACAGCCCATCCAGTCCATAAGAACCTAAGAGGAGCCCTGCTGGATCGGGCCACAGCCCATCTAGCCCATAAGAACCTCAGAGGAGCCCAGCTGGATGAGGCCACAGCCCATCTAGCCCATAAGAACCTAAGAGGAGCCCTGCTGGATCAGCCCACAGCCCATCTAGTCCATAAGCACCTCAGAGGAGCCCTGCTGGATCAGGCCACAGCCCATCCGGTCCATAAGAACCTCAGAGGAGCCCTGCTGGATCAGGCCACAGCCCATCCGATCCATAAGAACCTAAGAGGAGCCCTGCTGGATCAGGCCACAGACCATCCAGTCCATAAGAACCTCAGAGGAGCCCTGCTGGATCAGGCCACAGCCCATCCGGTCCATAAGAACCTAAGAGGGGCCCTGCTGGATCGGGCCACAGCCCATCTGATCCATAAGAACCTAAGAGGAGCCCTGCTGGATCAGGCCACAGACCATCCAGTCCATAAGAACCTCAGAGGAGCCCTGCTGGATCAGGCCACAGCCCATCCGGTCCATAAGAACCTAAGAGGGGCCCTGCTGGATCGGGCCACAGCCCATCTGATCCATAAGAACCTAAGAGGAGCCCTGCTGGATCAGGCCACAGACCATCCAGTCCATAAGAACCTCAGAGGAGCCCTGCTGGATCAGGCCACAGCCCATCCGATCCATAAGAACCTAAGAGGAGCCCTGCTGGATCAGGCCACAGACCATCCAGTCCATAAGAACCTCAGAGGAGCCCTGCTGGATCAGGCCACAGCCCATCCGGTCCATAAGAACCTAAGAGGGGCCCTGCTGGATCGGGCCACAGCCCATCTGATCCATAAGAACCTAAGAGGAGCCCTGCTGGATCAGGCCACAGACCATCCAGTCCATAAGAACCTCAGAGGAGCCCTGCTGGATCAGGCCACAGCCCATCCGGTCCATAAGAACCTAAGAGGGGCCCTGCTGGATCGGCCACAGCCCATCTAGTCCATAAGAACCTCAGAGCAGCCCTGCTGGATCAGAGGAGCCACTGCCCATGTAGTCCAGTATCCTGTCCCACACAGTGGCCACCAATTGCCAGCAAATGGCCTTTGAGGCCTCCTGCTTGTCCCCGCACTGTGAACATACTTGGGCGTCCCTCCTGGTGGCCATCGATCCACCTGCCCCCCATACATTTCCCCAACCCTTCCTTAAACCCATCTAGGCTGGTTGCTGCCGGGGCCACCAGACGGCGTTTGCCAGCCCTCTCCATCCAGACGCGGCGCATCATCAGCGGAGCAGCGACCCTACTGGTTATGTGTGTGTGGGGGGGCATTCTCGGGAACTTCCCCGGCTTCTGCCGCCCCCTGTCTGCCTGGCCCACCCCTCGATCCCTCAGTCCAGAGCAGCTACCCCGCCCGGGTCAGAGCGACCTCGCTCGGACGGAGCCCCCCCCCCCCCGCCGCCGCCGGTCCTTGGGGAGGGGACGGTCGAGCGGGCGCGCGCGTCTCGACGGGGCGGGCGGCAGAACTGAACACTCACGCCGGCAGCAGAACGGGGGCCTCTCGGGAGGCTCTCCCTGAACCCCCCCCTCGGAGCTTGGTGGGCTACTCCGTGGCGTCGAGTGCAGGGCGGGGCAGAAGGGAGTCTCGGGGGGGGGGGGAGTCCTGGCTACTCGCTTCTTCCTCGCACAAGGGCGCCCTGCCGCCTCCTTTCCCGGGGGAGGGTCCCTCCCCTCCCCTCCCCTCCCCTCCCCTCCTGCGCCATTTGTCCCTCCCCTGGCGACCTCTCACCCACATACTCGTCCCTATTTATAGCAGCGGCCGCCCTGGCACAACGGGAGCAACTGCTGCCCCCCCCCCGGCTGCGGGGAGCCCGCCCCTTCGCGCGCCCACGACTCCAGCAGGCAGGGAGCATTCCTGGCCCAAAGAAGGAAGGAAGGAGGGAGGGAGGGAAGGAAGGAAGGGCCTTCGCCACTCTCGGGGCGCCCCAGCACGCCCGGAACAGCCTTCGCGCCTCCCCTCCTCCCAGGACAGCCGAGCGCCCATGGCCGAAGAGCCCCGGAGGGCGCCTCGAGGCCATCTAGTCCGTCCAGCCCCCGGAAGAGCCCCCCGCGGCCCCTTCTGATGAGCCACTTTTCCTCTTCCTGATCGGTTAGGGGGTTCGACGCCCACCGCCTCCGCCGCGGCCCCCCAGGGTCTCCAGCCTCCGTCACCGGTTGACAGGTAAGGACGGGGCGCGCTGCCTGTGTCCGTGGCGGCCGCTCGGCGAGGAAAGGGGCGCTGCGCCTCGGAGCGCCTCGACCTCCCGCGCCGCGCGCCCCAGATCCCCCGCGGACCCCGGCTTGGGGCGGGGCGGGCGTCAGGGGACCCATCCCTAAGCTAACGGGAGGAGGGCACTGCGTGGCGTTCCGCATCTGCCCCCCCCCCCGCGTGCGATCCTCGCTTCGATTCCAATCCGCACTTAAAGATCAGGGTGTGCAAAATGTTCCGGGTTCGGAGCGTTCCAAATCGGGACGGCCGCCGCTTGCGGGCCGAGCGAGAGTCCGTTCAAAAAGCGGTTTGGCCTCAACTTGTCCCGCGACCTGCGCCTCCCTCCGGACGTGGTTCCCCCGCAGCTGCCCCCCTTTGCGCCAGGTGGGAACCTCGAGACAAAGCGCACGCGAGCGCTCCCCTGCTCTCCCCCCTCCAGGCCACTCCGCTTATCCGCTGCTTTCCAATTTGAAGCCCGGAAAAGTAAGAAGCTCCAAATATCCCCCGTCACGGGAAGACACCCCAAGGCGGGCTCCCCCCAGTGCGGGCGCCCCCCAGTGCGGGCGCCCGGAGACCTCCATGCGCTTCCCGGGAGACTGGCAAGGGCAGGAGGCCCTCGGTGCACCCCCTCCGGGGCTCCTTTCTCGGCACCTGGTCAAAACAGCGCCCCCCCCCCCCCGAGCGTCAGAGACTCGGAGATAACGGACGCCCGGCGGGTCTTTCCTGGCCGCTCCGTGGTAAGGGGGCGCCGTTGGTCGGACGGGCCTGCCGCATGGCTGAGAGGGGAAAGCCCCCCTCCTGCCCAATTTACCAAAGGGAGCAGCGGCAGCAGCACCCAATGACAGCCGGAGGGAGCGCCTGGAAGGCGGGGGGGGGCAGTTCTCACACACACACCGGGGGAAATTGCACCCGGGGGGGGGGTCTCTACGGTAACGGTGATGGATTGCGAGGAGGGGGCGGGTATGGCGCAGCCTGGCGCCCCTTTCCTTCTCCCCCCAGCGGATAAGCGACCGCTGGCCGAGGGCGAGGAGCAATTCAGCCGGAGCTCCCTGGAAGCGTCCGGCAGTTCTGGGGCTCCAATGGCGGGAGCACCGCAGCCGCCACCGGGCCTGGGCGCGTCCCACTTCCCTCGCCGAAGCGGCGGCGGAGAGCACCCGGACCGCGAGCACGCGCGCAGGCCGGGATACGGCGAATGCCGGGGAGGGGGCGCGGGGGCCTTTTGCGGAGGGAAAGGGAAACCAATGAACGCAACAACAACCCTGCGAGGTTCGCGGGGGCCGACGGGCAAAAGCCCTGGGGCGGGCAGGTTTCGGGCCGCCTCTCGCCTTGCAAAGCGTGTTGCATCGCCGATCGCGCCCCGTGCAACGTAAGGATGCATCGCGCCGCCTTCGCTCGCTCGGCCGCCCCGTGCCAGGAGGCCGCCCCCACCCGCGGCAAGGGCCCAACCGCGGGACGCGGACGGAGGGCGCGCTCTCCCGCGCTCGCTCGGCCTCCGCTGCGCTGCTTCTGCGTCGGCGCTGCTGTTGCGCTGCAGACGCGGAGGCGGCATCGGCGGGACCCCGCTGCACCCCGACGATACATTTACCCGGGAGGGACTGCAGCAGGCGAAGGCGCCGGGCCAGGAAAGAGCGGGCGGCGGCGCGAGGTCTGCTGCGGGCGTCGGGCGGGGGAAATTGCATTGCCAGCAGCCAGGTGACACCTTGTTGCTAGCGGCCAGGTAACGCCTCCGTCCCTTCCGTCCTCCCTGTTGCACAGCAGCGCCCGGCGGCGGCGGCGTTCCGTCGAGGCCCCTGGGCCCTGCCTCTGCAGCCCAGCGGAGAGGCTTCGCCTGGCATGCCGTCCAAGCGCCCCTCAACGACCGGACCGCGTGTAACGTGCCGGGCGAAGCCCGTTGGACGGCGAGGAGGGGCGTCAGTCGGCCAGCCGCCCGGGAGCTTCTTCGACGGGACGAGAGTTGTCGAGCGGGGCCCGGAGCAGCTCCGAGCGTCGGCGCTCCTCGCCTCCGCTCCGCGTGAGCGACTCCAGGCGCAGAGTGCGGCCGCCCGGGAGGAGGGAGGGTGGCAGAAGGAGGCGCCGGACCCGGGACGGACGCCGAGCGCCACGCGGCAACTCCGAGGCGTGCAGCGTCGCCGGGAGGCCGGGCTCGCTCTGCCCGTGTGCGCACGACGGCCCCCCGCCCGCCCCCACCTCTCCGGTCCCCTGCGAGCGCTCGTTCAGCAAGGGCAGCCGGGGAAGGGGAGCGCGGCCGCGGCCCGGTCGGGCTCGGGAGGCCTTCGAGGGTGCGGCGCGGGAAGCGCGAGTCCGGCATTCGAAAGGGCGCCCCTGAGCCCGTGCAGAGGGCTCGTGCATCTCCGCCGCGGGGAGCTCGAAGCGGCCTCCGCCCCTCCGGCCGGGAGGACGCGGGGGGGGGGGCGCTTCAGCTACGGCGCTTGCTTCCAAACCTCATTCTCTACGGACGGGGGGAGATCGTCGCCCGTGCCCCTCCCTCCCGCACTTGGGACGGGCTGGGGGCGCGAGGTCCCCAAGGCGGTTCAGCGCGGAGGTTTCCCACCTCGGGGAGTCCCAAAGGGAGCAGCGGGCCATCTGCCGTCTTAGTTTTGGGGGGGGGCGCTAGTGCCCCTCCTCGGCCAGTCGGCAATCATTGGTTGTGGGCACCTGCAGCACATCCAGGCCCCCCGCACCGCAGCTGCCCCCCTCGCCGTGCTTGACCTCTGGTGCGCCATAGCCCCCCCACCCCCGCTCGCTCCTCTGGTGCGCCGGTGCTTTCCTTCCCGCCTCCGCCGCCTCCCTCGTGACTCGCGGGGGGGGGGGAATCCGTCCTCTCCCCGCTGTGGCTCAGCGGCACCTGACCCTCCTCGCTCGGCCGAGCACAGAGGTCACAGCGGACACGGGCACGGCGCTTCCCGCTTGGCCCCCGCCCAGCCCCGCCCAGACACCGCCTCCTCCCAAGGCATCCCGCTGGGGCTGAGCGCCGTTCGCGGCCGGAGGGACGGGGCGGGCGGGTGCGGCTAGCTTCTTTCAGTGGGCTCCGGCCGGGCGATCGGGACACTGCGGACACAAAGGGAGCAATTCAGAAGTTAGTGGCGCCGGTTGTTCACTCTGCCTCGTAAAACCCTGGAACAATATGCAATAAAAAGGCTCGTAAAAGCAGCGAGCGCAGGATCGGGCTCCTCGCTCTTAAGCCCCCTCCCCGATGCCGGGACCCAGGGACCTCCCCGCCCCCGGTGCCGCAGCTGGGGACGCAGGAGGGTCCAGGCCGTGTGCCGTGTGGCAGGTGGTCCCAGGCAGCAGCTCTGGTGGCAGGATCAGCCCCAGGCGCCAGGGCGGGTTGGGAGCGAGGTCAGTCGCCCGCCTTGAAGCCACCGGCAGAGCCTGAATCCTTTAGCCTTGGAAAAGGGAGGGGGCTTCCGAGGGCCGCCACCTGAGACCCCTCCAAAGAGGCCGGCAAGCCTTTGCCCGAGTGGGGCTCAGACCCCGCTCGCTGGGGGGCCTGGAAACAGCCAAAGAGGGGAGGGCAGGACGGGAGGTTTGGAGGCCTGGCAGGGGCCACTGCGGGGCACAAGGAGATTGGGGTTCCCTCTTTGGGCTTGTGTAGAAGGGGGCTTTGGGCCTCTTCTGACCTGGAGACCCGTAGGCAGCTCTGGGCTTCACTGGCTTTTTGTAAGATGCCCCCGATGAAGCGGGCGGGTGCCCACTGGCCTGGCCAGTCCCCTGCCAGTCCCTGAGGGCAAAGGTCCGAGGCTCTGCGCTGTTTCATGGCATTTACCCAGGCGCCCCCTGCCTAGTGGTGGGGAGTTCCACAGGAGGTGAAGCAATGACGTGAAGCTAAATCCTGGGAAGGTGGAGGTTTTCCTCTGTTTCGGTTTCCGCGTGGAGGAGAGAACTCCTCTTCTTCACGGGGTGACTCTTAACAGGAGGCCAAACGCATGCTCGGAGCGCTTCTGAGCATGTTGCTCCCACTTGAATCTTGGGTGTCAGCAGCTGCCAGGAGCGCCTGGGTCTTTCTCTGGCCAGTGTGCCACCCCCAGCCCGTCAGGGCAGAGAGACCTTCTAGGGGGAACTCATTTTCTGTATTTTTAGGTTCACATGTCATCCCCCCGCCCCCCCCCCCAGTAGAAAGGCTGGAAGTGAGTGGCTTTGATGCTTATGGGACCTTTGGCCGCCAGTGGGCATCATCGCTGGCAGTGAGAAAACTCCGTGCCAGCTGACTTGGGGCCATGCACGTTGGGCGTTCAGTCAAGGTGGGATCTGTCCAAGGATGACCATCTGAGCGGCCACAGGGCTGGAGCCTCTTCGGCCGGCCAGAACTGTCCAGAACCTTCTCCTTTGCCAACTGTCCGGTTCCCAGTTTGCCTGCATTGGGAACACCTGAACCACTGGGGTCCTGGCTGCCTGAGTTAGACCTTTCCCTGGGCCAGGTGTTGGATGGCCTTTTTCAGGCAGGCCTTGACTGTTCCCTTTGCGTTTTGGAGGCGGTGCAGTAAATGCAGTTTTGGGAGGGGGGGCATTGGAGGACGTTATCAGTGGATCCCGCAGGTGCGCCGGCAGTGCTCTGGTGCGTCGGCTGCACCTGCCGACTCTCCTCGCTCTCCTTCCAGGTGACGGCACAGACGCTCCAAGATGGCGGAAGCCCACCAGGCCGTCGCGTTCCAGTTCACAGTCACCCCCGAGGGGGTGGACTTCCATCTGAGCCGTGAGGCTCTCAAGCAGATCTACCTGTCCGGCCTTTCCTCCTGGAAGAAACGGTTTGCCCGGCTCAAGGTGAGCTGGATGCCGGCCCGGCAATGCGTTAGGGCTCAGAGGGCAGCCAAGCGGGCCTGTGAACACCAGAACTGTCCCCGTATTCCGATGGTGGGCAGCCACTGGCATCAGGCCTGCCAGGAGGCTGGTAAGGGCCTTTCACGCACTGAAGTCTTCCATGCTCTGCTGTTCCAGCATTCTGAAGAGCGCTCAGAGTAGGATGTGGCTGACCAGTGTGTGTGCGCATGCGTGCATGATTCTGCGCGTGCGTGGACGCTACTCTCACCCAGCACACCTGGGTGCCCCACGGGGAGGAGCAGGAGCAGCAGTCCCAGTGTTCTCATGATGCCTTCGTGGCAGTGCCAAGGAAGCATGTGGATGGTACCCCAGAGGGCTCTGAGCGTCTGGAAGGGCGCCTCTTGCCCTTGAAACCAGGCTGAAAGTTAAGATCAGGAGGGGAGACGGTATTGGCTGTGGCGTCAGCCTCTGAGGTTGAAGGGGTGGTAGAATATGGCATGGCCTTTTGAGTGGTAGCTCCCAGGCTAGGGTATGACCGTATGAGGAATGTTGCGCCCTGAATCTGGGCCATCAAAATGCCCCTCAGTAATAATAATTTGTGCTTTTAACTGGAGGGTTTATTGCTTGAAATTAAAAACCTGATAGCCGTTAAAAGCTCACCCTGCTGTCTTCCGGAGGCCTCGCGAGGGCCAGGGCAGCGAGATAAACCGTCCTTGGTTGGTTCCTACAGAACAGTATCCTGACGGGGGTGTTTCCTGGGACACCTTCCGGCTGGCTGGCTATCGTTGTGGCAACCGTGGGCTCAAACTACCTCAATGTCGACATATCCATGGGGCTGATCCTCCGGATCCAGAAACACCTGCCGAGCAGGTGAGTACCAGTACAGGCTCCTTCTGGGCAGGAGATGAAGGGCCAAGTGTCTCCTTACTGGACCCGCCTGAGCCTCTTGGGGCTTTGATCTGGACACGTGTCTGCCCTGCAGCCTCCTCATTTGAAGGGCTGCGGAGTCAGGAGGGAAGGAGGCTGCCACTGGGGCCAGCGCAGTAAAGGCCCTGAAGGTGAAGGGGCTGCTGGCATCTGCCCAAGACCTCCGAAGCTCACAGTTTCTTCTGTCTTCCCAGCCCTGTTGGCTTGCCAGGCTCCTCTCTGCCTCTCCTTAGGAAAAGGCCCACCAAGGCAGGGATACATATACACCTGTGGGCCTCAGGTCCAGTCCAGTAGCCCCTGCCCCCCGAGATGGGCCAAACTGGTTCGGTTGGTTTGCAGCTAGCGGCAACTGGAGTGCTCAGATGCAAACTGAACCCACGGATGTCCAAGCCCCCAGTTCAAACTGGACCAGAACTGATAGATTTACAAGGAACCAGGCAAACTCCAAAAGCGAACAGAACCATCCTGTTTTTTTAAAAGTTTGAATTGAACCAAACCAAGGGGAGTTCAGTTCGTTTCAAACTGAAGTGCTCAGTTCATGCGTATCCCTGTTCCCAAGGCACTGCAGGGCAGCACCTATGCCCCCTAGGCCCCAGCGGCCTTCCCAAAACTAGAGCAAGCCTCAGGTGCCTGCCCGGTTTGCAAGGGAGGTTGCTAGAGGATTTGCCGCATTGCAGCTAGCAGTGCCTTTCCTGCAGCGGCCCCTTCTCACAGCCCAGCACAGCCAGCTCCTAGCTCATCCTGGCCTGTTCCTTAGGTCCTGTTAGTCAATAAGAGTTACGGTCAGTAGATGCGTGGTGGAGTTTTGTGGTGGGAGAGCCAGAGCAGCGTCCTAGGAGGCCCTGGGTTCAAACCCCCGCTTGCCCCCCCCAAGAAAAAAACTACTTGGCGATCTTGCCTGTTACCCCTCTGGGACGATTTGGCTGGCCTTGGGCCCCGTTCGTACAAGACCCTTTCCAGGCGGAGATCAAGCAGTGGTCAGGGCAGGTAAGTCGTGCAGTCATAAAACAGCCACTCCGGGCTCACCAAAGAATCCGCGTTGCCGATGAGCTGGAAGGACCGACATCAGGCCGCTTCGTAGAGGAATTCAAAAGGTCCATCGAATCCAGCAGGAAATACAAGGAGACCCATTGGCCTGCCAGTGGCCTCTTTACCCTACGGCCTCTGGTGCATGATTGGCACCCTCTTGCAGAGAGCATCCGCATGGGGAGTAGGCCGTTACAGCCGCCAAGCACGCCCTCCTCCCCAGAGACTGACCTTCAGCGTCTGGGCAGCGACCGTTCGCCCTTCTTCCCCTGCTCCGGGGTCCTTTGGGGTGCCATGCGAGCGTGCTGGCACCTCAGTTTATAGACGTGACTGCACTTGCGCAGAGTGTCGGTGTCGCCAGGGCGCTGGCGCACGCTCGATCCCGGAGGGCACCACAGCCAAAATGGCAGTGCCCAGCAGAAGACTGGCCCCGGGATCAAAGTTGACTAGCGCTCCAAGTGCAAGTGCTGGTGAACGCCGGTTAATCGTGCCCCTTTCCCATCTGGTGGACGGAAAGGGGGGTGCCAAAACGCTCCAGGTGTGGGTGTCTCCTTAGGTGTGACCACTAGGACTTCTCACTTGGCAACGCCCAGTTTTTCCAAATTGACACGGACTAGCATGTGCAACTTTAAGGGGAAATAGGCAAATGCACCCAATGGTCTGCAAGAGAGCATTTATGTGGCGTTTGCTGGGTCTGGATTTGGAATGGGTTTTGTATGTACCGGTTCCAGTACATGGAGACGTGGCGCTATATCACGGACGTCCGGGTTTGAGTTATTATTTTACTTCTTACCAGGGGCGACTCCTTTAAGGTTCGCAGGGGTGCGGCGGACACCTAATTCTGTCCGGGGGGGGGGGGGGAGAGATACAGGAGATACAGAATTCCTCCAGCGAATCAGGAAAATGGAGATATACTGTATCTCCTTTGGAGGAGGCATGAAATTTTAGCCGTCCCTGGGTTCGGGGAACTGGCCAATAGGGTGGTCTAAAATTCTTAAATGAGGTAGGCCCCTCCTCCCCTACACAACACGCAGAGGCGCAGCTTCAGCGCCATTAGGTGTTTCGGAGGTTCTCTCCAGGAGGCAAGGTAAGAGATGACTCCTGCTTCCCTGCCAGCCCAGGGACCCCGAGTCATTCCCTTTCTCCCCCCCCCCAAGACTAGAGCTACCCGAGGTTGGCCCCCTTCCCTCCCATGCGGCCCGCAGCCCACCCATTTTTCCACGAGGCCAACTCAAGGCCTTCCCGCTGCCCCCACCCGTGCTACTGCGCCCGCCCCCAGTAAGACCCATCGCCGCTGCTTCTTCCTGGAGCAGAAGTTCTCTCTTGGGGCTCCACTTGGCCTGGATCTTTGCCGGTGGAGATTTTGCACCTCTGGATCGTGTTCTCTGCCCTTTGTCTCTGGAGGGAGGGAGGGAGGGAGGGAGGGAGGGAGGGAGGCACGTGGGTGCTCTCAGGGGAGGACGCAAAATGGTGGCCCCACTGGGTGCTGCGGCTGTGGGAGGAGGAGGGAGGAGGGGGGGAGGGGCAGCACCCAGTGGGGCCACCATTCTGCACATTTTGGACCAGTCACGTCTGCAACGGATCCAGTTTGAGGGTGGATCCAGAGTGGATTCGGGGTGAATTTGATGCAGATATGTTATGGGATACGTGTGGGCTGTGGCCTGATCCAGCAGGGATCCTCTTGGGTTCTTTCTTATGTTGTAGATGTGGGCACTGATCTACTGGGGAGCCCCCCTTGTGGTTACTAAGGGAAACCCTCCCCACACCTGGGCCCATCTCGCAAGGCTTAGTTGGTGCAGGGGCCCCTTCCCATGAAATAATAGGCACATGGGGCACAGAGAGGGATTTGGCCAGGGGGTCCCCCTGCCTGGTCGCCCCCAGGAGGTCAGGCGCTTGCCCAATGGCACCCCTTCCCTTTGTAGCGGCACCTGGCACCTGAGCCCACGCACTCAAACACTGCTGAGCGCCGTTCTCTTCTCCACGGGCGTCTGGATCACGGGCATCTTCCTCTGCCGGCACACGCTGAAGCTGCTGCTCTCCTACCATGGCTGGATGTTTGAGCCTCACGGCAAGACCAGCTTCAGCACCAAGATCTGGGTGGTGAGTCCTCTGGGTGGGGCAGAGCAACGCGGGACTTGGGCCCGGTGTTCCGTCGGGCCGTGCGTGGCTCCGGAGCATTTTGGTGCAGGCCTTTGCGTGTGGCTGTGGGCCTCTCAGTGGCTGTGTATCCACAGTTGACACAGTGTGACCGTGAGCCTAAGCCCTGGGGACCAGGAGGGGCCTTTTTGGTGGTGGTGCCTACACCTGCACGTGTAACCCAAGACATGGGGGGGGGGGGCGCTTGGAAAAGCAGATGACCTCACTGAGCCGTAAAATTCCTGCTCCTCCTTTTGCAGGCCATGGTGAAAGTCATGTCCGGCCGCCACCCCATGCTGTACAGCTTCCAGACCTCCCTGCCCAAGTTGCCCGTTCCCCGTGTGGAGGACACAATCCAAAGGGTAAGGGAGAGCCGGGCCCTGGGCATTTGCCTTCGGGGATGGTGCTGCTGCCTTTGCCACAGCCTGGGACCAGGGCTAGGGGGATCGGTCCTGCCTTGAGGGGCACTGGGGCTGCTCTGGCAAAAGGGTGCTGGGCAGCCGGGTGACCAAAGGGTTCCATTGCTTTGCTGCCTGGTCCCAAATTCACCAAAAAAGTCAGCGGCAACTCAAAAGGAGCCCGTACTGCAATTTGAGGCAGCCCGGGGCATGACGCTGCCCTGTTGGGAGGCACGTGCGTCAGGCGTTGAGGATGAGCCAGGCGGTTGTCCTCAAGGCGCACCTGGGCACCCCAGCAGAGATGCCCTCTCTGGCCCTAAGACCGCTGCCTCGGTTGCCTACAGTACCTTGAGTCTGTGCGCCCCCTCCTGGACGAAGACAAGTACTGCCAGATGAAGATCCTGGCTTTGGACTTCCAGCAGCAGTTGGCCCCTCGCCTGCAGAAGTACCTGGTCCTCAAGTCCTGGTGGGCCACCAACTACGTAAGTGCTGCTGCCAGCCGGGCACTCTGTCCCTGGCGGCCCTGCTGGCGGCCGTTTTCCGTCACCTTCTCCCTGTCTCTTCTGCTTTCTTGCTCTGCACGGTGCAGTCCTTCTGGGGAGGGTCTTGGGAGCTTCCTGCCCCCCAGTGCCGCCACCTCTGCCTTGCTGGGGGGGGGCAGGGCAGGGCAGGAGAGACCGTGAGTGCCCTCGTACTTCCCCCAGGTGAGCGACTGGTGGGAGGAATACATCTACCTGCGGGGAAGAGGCCCCATCATGGTGAACAGCAACTACTACGTCATGGTGAGCAACTGGGGGTCATCGGAGGGGAGCCGGCCCCGGCCCAAGGAGGGGCTCCTTCCCCTGTGCTGGCCTGGCTGTGGGCCAAGGAGAGGCCGTGGTCCCCTGGGCTGTCCTTGAGCGGCGCCCGTCCACAGAGGCCACTCACCCCACTGTCTCTTGCCAGGACTTTCTGTACTCCACGCCCACGGCCATCCAGGCCGCCCGGGCGGGCAACGTCGTGCACTCCATCCTGCTCTACCGGCGCCTGTTGGACCACGAGGAGCTTGCGCCCGTGAGTGGGAATGCAGAGGCCCTGCAGAGGGATCCTGGAGGCAGGGACCCTCGCCTGCACAAGGCACCGGGGGTCGGGGGGCTGGCTGGCTGGCTGGCTGGGGGAGAAGGCCCTTATGCTGCCGGGATTGTGGGCTGCCCTGCTGGGCAGGGGCCTTGGCGCCCTCTGCAGAATGCCTGAGAGAACCCCTGGCACGTGGTTGTGGGTGGGGAGTTGTGGGGGGCCGTCACTGCTGCTCACCTGGCAGCCGCTCACCGAGGGAGACAGGAGGCTTGCTTTTACCCACGTCGCTTTAACTTCGCTTTCATTATCCGAACGCACACCTGGCTCTGTCCAGCACCTTTCACAGCTGGGCTTGCCCCTCCCCTTCGTTCCGTTCCCAGGTGATGGCACTCGGCGTGGTTCCCATGTGCTCCTATCAGATGGAGAGGATGTTCAACACCACCCGCATCCCGGGCAAGGAGACAGGTGGGGGGCCGCAGGGGGGTGGAGGGGGCTGCAAGGGGAGATTGCACACAGGCTGCAGAGAATGTGCCCAGTACCCCCTTGTGGCATTAACCAGGTGCCACCCATACAGCAACCACCTGAGGGACTCAGAGGTCTTAGCACAGGTTGAACTGGGGCCAAAGGTCAAGCTGTGGTGTTTGCTTCAGAGGAGTCTCTGCACAACAGAACCAGGGAGCTTCTAGGTAGCTAAATAAAGATACGATGGGGCTGGGCGTGTTTAATAGGGGGTGGGAAACAGAAAACTAAGCAGTGCTCTCAGTAGTAGCGAGGCAGAGCAACTTTTCCTTTACATACAGTTGTAAGGAATTAGGGAGCCCAGTGTGTTTGCAAAGACAGAGAAAAATGTCTGCAGATTTTGCAATTTCAGAGGAGTGACGGGTCTGTGCTGGCCAGTGTGAATGTTACTTGATGTGTTCTTACTTTGCCTTGATTGTGTATGCCATAGGAGGATGTACTTCTCTTCCTTATTCTGAACAAATTAGATGCAAATTAACTTTGGAAGGCACGAAGAGGCGTTATTGGGAAGACTAAATTTCTGGTCAAGATAGGGATAAAAAGTCAGGCTGTGATGTGAGAAAGTTTGACCTTGTCCTGGAGGAATGCTCGAAGGGCAGGTTTCCTATATTGCAATACAGTATAGATAAAAGAAATCTTTTGTCTCTAGCTTGTTTGTTTACTCAGACCCACATGGATGGAAGAAAGCTGATAGGGCAGCAATTTTCCTAGCACAGTTGAGAAAAGTTTAACAGAGTGACTTTATAAAGAGTAGTAATGCAAAAGCAGAACTCAAAGTTTCAAAGTTTAGGTATTCATCAATACAGCTTTGGAAAAAAAAAAGGAGGGGAAAAGAGACAGAAATATGTTCCATATTTGTAGCAATGAAATATTCCACAACAGAAAAGTGTCTCTGGGACCCCCATAGGGAAGCTGTTGGACTGAGAGCAGGTTTGAGTGTTCAGAGACTATACGCAGGGGATTCGTAGGCGATTTTAATGCGGGGATTCGAATCGGAATCGTCGCAAAAGTTCGTATCGAGTTCTACCTCACTTGAAAGGGATCCATTCAGATGAATGGGAATTTTTTGGCATTTGATTTAATACAATTCAAACACAAAAAAAAGTTTGTGTGCATCCTTAGTTTTGACATGTAGATAAAGATTTCTTAATAAAGTAGCAAACCGTGTGAACGTCTTAAAGGTGTCGCCCTCCACTGCTGTGAAAGAGCCAGTTTGGTTTAGAGGTTAGAGAGACAGACTCTTATCTGGGAGTACTGGGTTTGATTCTGCCCTCCCCCATGAAGGGTGACCTTGGGCTAGCCACAGCTCTCTTCTGAGTTCTCACAGCCCCACCCACCTCACAGGGTGTCTGTGGTGGGGAGAAGAACAGAAGGTTTGTCAGGCGCTTTGAGTCCCCTTAAAAGGGTGAGAAGCGGGGTAGAAAAGCCAGCTCTTCTTTTTCATTTACTGGCCCTTCTGCCCCCCCATGCAGATTCCCTCCTTCACCTGTTGGACAGCAGGCACTTGGCCGTCTACCACAAGGGCCGCTTTTACAAGGTGTGGCTCTACCACGCCGGGCAGCTGCTGTCGCCGCGAGACCTGGAGATGCAGTTCCAGCGGATCCTGGACGACCCTTCGCCACCGCAGCCGGGGGAGCTGAAGCTGGCGGCCCTCACTGCCGGGGAACGGTAGGAAGGGAAGCCGCTGGGCAGGCCGGCTGGTCAGACAGGTGGCGGCCAGGGAGCCCTCAGGGGCGGTGGGCGTGTTGGCAGGAGCCAGGGCGTGTTTGAATTGCCCAGAAGAACTAGAATAAGGGTGAGGAGATCCCAGCGATGAACCAGCTGTTTGGAGATCCGGGGGGGGGGGATCTAGAGGAGGGGGAAGAGCAGCAGAATGGGGGTGGAGAGGGGTCTCCTGTGCATGTGCAGAAGGCCCTTTTTGTGACGTGGTTTCTCTTCCCCATCCCGTAATGTCCGCAGTCGCCCGTGGGCCGAAGCTCGCGCCAAGTACTTCAGCCGGGGGAAGAACAAGGTCTCCCTGGACTGCGTTGAGCGTGCCGCCTTCTTCTTGACCCTGGACGAAGACGCCCAGGGCTACGACCCGGAGCGAGAGGAGAGCCTGGATGACTACGCCAAGAGCCTCCTTCACGGGCGCTGCTGCGACAGGTACGGAGGCGCCCTGGCTGCCCCTCGCCCGGAGCCCCAGGGCCGCTTGGCATCTGGGATGGCGCCCCTGCTGCGCGGGCCTTCGCTTTGGTGTCCCAGAGCCCCTTGACGTGCCCGCTGCAGCCAGGCCCCGAGGCAGGCATCGGAGAGCCGCAGGGTCCTCAGCCCGGTGCTGCTCCGGTCCGGTCACCATATTTCTCCAGCGTGCACGTTTGCCCCCTGTGAAGGGAGAGGAAGGAGAGAAGGGGCCCTCTCACCCCCAGCGAGTACCTTGTCCCCAGGACCCTGAGTGGGCATGTGAAGAGGGGCAGGGATTCTGGGAAGGCTGCTCTGGCACCCCCGAGTCAGACCTGTTAAGCCTGTGTGGAGACTGGCAGCAGTGAAGAGGCCAGAGCGTGTGCTGGGATGGGGGTGTGTGCATCCTTCCGTTCCCACCCAGTGGGGGCCATATTGATGCCGCCCCCACCGCCACCCTTGCTTTGAAAGAAAAGCCTCTTTTGTGCCCTTTCCAGGGGACCCTTCTAGGCAAGGCGGGCACCTATCTGCCCTCGGCAAGAAGCCTGCAAGCACCTGTTCAGGTGGCTTGTGTGTTTCTACACACCTGATGCCCACAGGAAGCTTTGGGAGGGGGGAAAGGGGAGAAGGGACACGATATTTGGGGAATTGTCCGGAGGAGGAAACGAGAGCAGCCCTGGCTCCCTTTCAGGCAAGGTGAGGTGAAGCACCCCGGAGGCAGAGCCCGGGCCTGGAGCATTCTAGCCCCTTCCGCGGGCACAGCGGGGGAGTGGTCAGGATGGGAAGAGCCGCCCTGGGAGCCCCTTGCTCTGCTCTTTCTCCTCTGGGGGGCACTTTGGGCATCATTTGGGGGGCAAAGGGGCTTCTCCTGGAAGTCGGTCCCAAGGCCTCGTCCTCCAGCCTAGCGGTTTCCCCTCCCTCCCGTGCCAGAGACCCACCTGGCCAGGCCGTGTTTTCCGCACAGGTGGTTTGACAAGTCCTTCTCGCTGGTCATTTTCCGCAACGGCAAGCTGGGCGCCAACGCAGAGCACTCCTGGGCCGACGCCCCCATCATCGGACACCTCTGGGAGGTGAGAAGTGAGTTGGGACCGGGGGGGGGGGCGGGGGGGCGGCGGCGCTTTTCCTGGGGGAAGGGCCGAGCACACAGCGTTTCACACTCTGCTCCATCCTCACGCGCAGTACATGCTGGCTACAGACCAGTTCCGGCTGGGCTATTGCCAAAGTGGGCATTGCCAAGGGGTGCCCAACACAGACCTGCTTCCGCCGCAGCGCCTGCAGTGGGACATCTCCGAGGAGGTAGGTCCTCTTCAGCCTTCCCCTCCCTGCTGCCCCTTGGGGCCCACAGAGGAGACGTGCGCCGAGAAAGGGGGAGCGCATGGGGTTCACGGCTTGCCATGTGCCGGTCGTGGGGTGATGGTTCGGACGGCTCCCTTGGGCGCCTCTCTCCTTCTGTGGTCTGCGTGTCCCTGCCTCTGTCCCTAAAGCCGGCGCCTGGCTTTTCCTAGGGCCGTTTTGGGAGAAAGAGGCCACGTGTCTCTCCTGCCTGAGCCGGTCAAGGAAGGAAGGAAGGTGTCCGAGGCTGGGAGGGCGTCTGGCCCTTCTGTCTGAGTTTAAGCCGCATCCGCAGGCATTGAAAAGGCAGCTCAGAAGTGGGTGAGGGTTGGCGGCGCACGCTCTCTAGCGGCCGTGCCCCTGACTTGCGAAGGTTCAGACCGGTTTGAGTCGAACGGGGGTGCTTGGAAAGGTCGAGTTCAAACCAAACACCCTGCCGTTCAGGTGAACAAAGCGTGTTCTAATGGACCGAGAGAACGCAGACAGTTTGATTGAGATTCGAAGCGAGCACCATGCTGTTTGAAGGGGGTAAATCGGATTTGAACCAATTCAGTTTGGCCTGAACCAAACCAAACATAAAAAAGATGCCCATGTCTCGTTTCCTGTGTCTCCATCCCACTTCTCACCTGCATTCAAGGCCAGGGAGCCCATTTCCTGGCTGTTAATGCGGATTAAGGCACCAGCATGTGGACGCGTTGGCCTCTGAGCTGATTTTGAGCCGCCCTTTTTTACTGCGCATGGATGCAGCGTCAGTTCTAGGGAAAGGGGCAGAGAGGGGACCTTGCAGTCCCAAAGGGGTGCTCGTGGGGGGGGGGCTGTGGCTGTGGGGGGTGGAGGAGGAGGAGGCCTCTGGGGTGGGGGGAGCAGAGCTGTTTCCTGCCGCCTCATCCGTGCCTGTTCCGTGCAGTGCAGCGCCATCATAGAGGCGTCCTACACCGTGGCCAAGGCCCTCGCGGACGACGTGGACTTCTGCTGCTTCCGGTTCACTGATTTTGGCAAGGGGCGCATCAAAAAGTGCCGGACCAGTCCGGACAGCTTCATTCAGATCGCCTTGCAGCTGGCGCACTTCCGGGTGAGCCTGGCGTTCCCCACCCCCACCTCCACCCCCGTTCTGCCCCTCGCCTTCCCCTCTGCCTCTCTTAGCAGTTCTCACCCAGAGATGTGCAGAAAGAGAGCCGCACAAAGGCAGCCCTGGCGCACCACAGGGGCTCCTCGTAACAGTGGGCTTGTCCGTCTGGATCGCACTTCCCGCCTTTGATGGGGATCTGAGGGCAAAGGGAAGCGGGGAGACCGGATTGGGGCCTCCGCTGTAGGCGCTGCGGGGGAGGCAGAGCTGGTCTGGGGCCGGGCCTTCTCTAGCGACGCTCCTTCCTCCAGGACAAGGGCTGCTTCTGCCTCACCTACGAGGCCTCCATGACGCGTCTGTTCCGGGAAGGCCGGACGGAGACGGTGCGCTCCTGCACCAGTGAGGCCGCCGCTTTCGTGCGCAGCATGACGAACCCGGACTGCAGCGTGAGTTTGGGGTGGGGGGTGCAGAAAGGTCCTTGTGGCGACCACACCGAGCCCCTCTCGTTCTTTCCAGGCGGGTGACGGGGACTACCTGGGGCCCCGGGGCCTCGGTTCTGCTTTTCTGCCTTGCCACCTTTGCTGAGCCCTGGGCTTCTTCTGGCCGTGGGGGGCTGGAGCTGCCCTGCGGGGGGGGGGGGCAGTATCTCACAGGTATCCTTCCTCCATTGCAGCCTGCGGAGTGCTTGCAGCTGTTCCGGACGGCGGCAGAGAAGCACCAACACATGTACCGCCTGGCCATGACGGGAGCGGGCATCGACCGGCACCTCTTCTGCCTCTACGTGGTGTCGCGCTACCTGGGCGTTGAGTCGCCGTTCCTGGCCCAGGTGAGCTCCCCCCTCCTCGGGCCCAGCGCGGGCAACCATCTCCAACTGGCAAACACCCAATCCATGCCATCTTTAACCCCTGCCACTGGCACAACCACCCCCGCAGCTTTGCACAAATTGGTGTGATGTTCCAGGACCAGGAGACCCCCCTCAAAGGAAGGGGAAGCATCCGGTTGGCTGACATGACGGGGAAAGCCCCCACCCAACTGGACGCCGTGATGCCCTTGGCACCAGGGGGGAGGGGCTGAGGCGGCACTCGAGCAGCTGGTGCCAGCGGGCTGGCATCAGCCAGTTGCGGAAGGGAAGGGGCTGTAGATGGAAACACCCTTTGCTCTGCTGCCCCCCAGCGTGTCGCTTGGTGAGAGGGGGGAGCCCCCCTCCCCCTCCCTTTGCAGAAGTGGAGGCCCACTGGACCAGGACCCCTGCTGCTGCTGATTGGGAGCCTGTGGCCGTCCCACGCGTGTGTGTGTGTGTGTGTGTGTGTGCGTGTCCAGGTGTTGGAGTCATAGATTGATAGAAAAGTCGGGAGGGGCCTCCGGGGCCATCCAGTCCAGCCCCCTGCCCAATGCAGGATTTCCTAAACCATCCCAGGGAGATGTAGCTCCAGCCTCTGCTTGGAGACCTCCAGCGAAGGAGAACCCACCACCTCCCGTGGCAACCTAGTCCACGGACTGATCGCCCTCACTGTCAGGAAGTTTTGCCTAATATCTGGTCTGCATTGACTCCCTTGGAGTTCCATCCCGTTGTTTCTAGTCCTCCCTTCTTGTGCAAGTGAGAACAGGGATGGTCCCTCTGCACTGTGACGGCCCTTCAGAGACTTGAAGGCAGTGATCCTGTCTCCCCTCAGTCTTCTCTTCTGCAGGCTAAACATTCCCAGATCCTTCAGCCTTTTCTTGTAGGACGCGGTTTCCAGACCTCTCACCATCTTGGTGGTCTCCTTTGGACTTGCTCTGGTTTTGCCCTTGTGTTGCGCTGCGCAGCAAGTGGCTGAACCCGACTCCGGCCCCTTGTGGGCTCTTTGGCTGCCGCCAGGAGGCGGATTTGGATCTGGGCCAGGCCGGGGCTTGTGTGGAGCTTGGCTGGAATAGTTTGGCTGGCTGTCTGCCCCTTCCCTGCCCTCAGCTGATTTAGGCCTTCACAGGGGTGGCCCCATCAGGAGGTACTCAGCTGTGTGGGCTAGCCAGGCCAAGAGAGGGCGGGTTCTGCAGCTGGCAGAGGTGGCCACAGACAGCCTCAGGGCCCTGTCCATGCCCAGCAGGATGAGATTTTGTTTGTTAGGAATTGCTGACCTGCGCCTTTCCCCATGTACCCTGAGAGCTTTCCAGACCTTGCCCTCTTTCCCCTCCCAGGTCCTTTCGGAGCCCTGGCGCCTCTCCACCAGCCAGACCCCTCAGCAGCAGATAAAAATGTTTGACTTCGAGGCACATCCAGACCTGGTGTCCTCTGGTGGAGGCTTTGGACCCGTGAGTATGAGGAGCCGGGATTGGCTGAGCGAGCTGCCTCTAGGTGGGAGATGCCCAGGCCCTGCCCACTGGGTGACTGCCCACTGGGCGGAGGACCGGGGTCCAGGGTGCCACCTGTGTGAGTTACATGCATGTGAAAAATGAGGGGAGCCATGTCTGCCCCTCCCTTTGTCCCGTGAAAGCAAAGCCGCTTGGCTCAAACGTCTGCCCAGCCCAGGATAGATATGGCATCACCCCGGTGTGACATCAGAGCAGGTGCAAGGAGCAACCAAGGACCCATCTGGTCCATAAGAACCTCAGAGGAGCCCTGCTGGACCAGGCCACAGCCCATCCGGTCCATAGGAACCTAAGAGGAGCCCTGCTGGACCAGGCCACAGCCGATCCGGTCCATAAGAACCTAAGAGGAGCCCTGCTGGACCAGGCCACAGCCCATCCGGTCCATAGGAACCTAAGAGGAGCCCTGCTGGACCAGGCCACAGCCCATCCGGTCCATAAGAACCTAAGAGGAGCCCTGCTGGACCAGGCCACAGCCCATCCGGTCCATAGGAACCTAAGAGGAGCCCTGCTGGACCAGGCCACAGGCCATCCGGTCCATAGGAACCTAAGAGGAGCCCTGCTGGACCAGGCCACAGCCCATCCGGTCCATAGGAACCTAAGAGGAGCCCTGCTGGACCAGGCCACAGCCCATCCGGTCCATAGGAACCTAAGAGGAGCCCTGCTGGATCAGGCCACAGCCCATCTGGTCCATAGGAACCTAAGAGGAGTCCTGCTGGATCAGGCCACAACCCATCTGGTCCATAAGAACCTCAGAGGAGCCCTGCTGGATCAGGCCACAACCCATCTGGTCCATAAGAACCTACAGTAAGAGGAGCCCTGCTGGATCAGACCATAACCCAGTCTAGTCCATAAGAACCTAAGTGGAGCCCTGCTGGATCAGGCCACAGCCCATCCAGTCCATAAGAACCTCAGAGGAGCCCTGCTGTATCAGGTCACAGCCCATCTATAAGTACCACAGGGGAGCCCTGCTGGATCAGGCCACAGTCCATCCAGTCCATAAGAACCTCAGGGGAGCCCTGCTGGATCAGGCCACAACCCATCTAGTCCATAAGAACCTAAGTGGAGCCCTGCTGGATCAGGCCACAGCCCATCTAGTCGACACGAACCTAAGAGGAGCCCTGGTGGATCAGGCCACAGCCCATCCAGTCCATAAGAACCTCAGGGGAGCCCTGCTGGATCAGGCCACAACCCATCTAGTCCATTAGAACCTAAGAGGAGCCCTGCTGGATCAGGCCACAACCCATCTAGTCGACAAGAACCTAAGAGGAGCCCTGCTGGATCAGGCTACAACCCATCTAGTCGACAAGAACCTAAGAGGAGCCCTGCTGGATCAGGCCACAACCCATCTAGTCGACAAGAACCTAAGAGGAGCCCTGCTGGATCAGGCCACAACCCATCTAGTCGACAAGAACCTAAGAGGAGCCCTGGTGAATCAGGCCACAGCCCATCCAGTCCAGCATCCTGTCTCACACAGAGGCCCCCAGTTGCCCATGGGCATCTTAAGCAGAGTCAACCTCGGCTGCATTCCCAGGGCATTTGCAAAGCCAAGGGCATTATGGGATAGCGCTGGGGGGGGCAGTGGTTGAGCTCCCTCTGGCTGGCCTTGAGGTAGGTCAGTTCCCAAAAGCTCTCGTTATGAGAGAAGGCAGTGCAAGCCCCCCCCCCACCTACCTCGGTACCCCCTCCAGTTCCGTTTTCTCCTTCTCTGCCCCTTTGTCCAGTTTCTGTGCGCCTTTCCAGCTCCCCCCTTCCAGACACGCTCAGGGCGGTTTACAAAAGACAACACACAGGTCCTGCAGACAGGAATATTGGGAGGAGCCAAGAGCGGAGCCTGCGTTCCTTGCCCAGAACTGCCCGCTTGGCTGGCACCCTGCAGTTAATCCTTTGGGGGAGGCACCGGGGAGGGCACCAGCTTTCTTTGCAGGCCTCAGAGCCGGATCAGGCCAGGATTGGCCAAGGAACCGCGCGGAGGTCAGCCAGGACCCACCTCAAGCAGAGTGCAGAGGAAAGTCCCTTTTCCCCAGGTGGCATCTTAATCAGGCCTGCTTGGCTGCGGCCTGCAGATGCTCCTCGTCCAGGGCCGCCTTGCCCTGAATGCCAGAGCCCTTGGCCGTGCCACCAGCCCCTCGGGAGTGGAACTTCCCCTCCTGGCCTGGTCTCTCCCAGCAGCCCCCTCCCTCCGCCTCTCTTGTCCAGGGACCTGACCCTTCTGCCTCCCCCAGGTCGCGGACGATGGCTACGGGGTCTCCTACATCATTGCGGGGGAGAATCTCATTACCTTCCACGTGTCCAGCAAGTTCTCCAGCCCTGAAACGGTGAGTGCGTGGCGGGGAGGGGCAGCTGCTGGGGCCTGCTCCAAGGTTGGCACTTGAAGTACTGTTGCAGGGTGGGGGGAGAGAGAGACCCGTTGTCCTATTTCCCCCCAGGACTCCAAGCGCTTCGGCCGGAACATACACCAGGCGATGCTGGACATTGCGGCCTTGTTTGAGACACCGGCCAGGAAAATGGCCAACTGAGCTACACTCCGCCCCGCCGACCCAAGCCAGCGCCCAGCAGCAGAGCAGTGGCGGCACCTACGGCCTCCATCCCAGCTGACTCCAGCACCTGCTTCGGCCTCCTGCCCTCTGGAGGATGGACAGACGGACAGCGAGGCTGGGGGAGCCACAGGGAGGGCTGTTGGCAATGTCTCTGATAAAAACTCTTGCTTTTGACTGTGGGGGTGCCAATGCCAGCCTGATTTCAAAGGGGTCTGCAGCAGTGGGGGGGGGGCAGTGAGAGGACAATCAAGGGGCTTAATTCAGTGTGTGTGGGGGCACCCAGGATGCTTCCCACCACAGAATTAATTGCCAGGGTGGGGGCTGTAAGTGCCACATTGCTGTGCTGAAACAGGCTGGGAGGGGAAGTGGCACTTTGCAAACCCTACAGGAGTGTCACCTGGCACAGTGGCCTCTGAGGGCGTTCCTCCAAGCTCGGGTTCGCTTCTAAAGCAGCAGGGCTCCGGTCAGCCGTCGCTCCCTTCTGGGCCAGGCAGGCGGGTGGTGGGTGTGCGGGAACTTGGCACATTTGGGCTTAGAGTCTGGCGGGAAGCTCAGTCCACTCTGGGTCAGTATCTCCCCACCCTGAAGTCTTGTCTGCTGTGTGTGTGGCTTGTGCCTTGCTGCACGGGGTGTGCCCGCAGACTGTCCACCCAACCCTCTGACAATCCAGGCTCCCTTGGGAGGCGTGGTGCCAGAACCCCACGGAGGTCCGAATGTGAGGAGCCCTGCGTGGAGCCTGAGCCCAGATCCCCCATGCTGTCCCCTGTGCGCTGGTGGCACCACAGTTCTGTCCAGAGCTGCCCAGAGTGGGAGGAAAAGGGACTGCTCTGGAGAGAGACCATCTCTGGCTGCTGCTCTGGTCTTCAGTGCCTCATCGCTGAGTCTAGGCGCTGGCTGGTCCACAGAGGGCGGCGATGGGACTGGTAGTCCAGCCCAGGGCTCCCGTATCCACTCGGCCCAAGTCCAGGGCGCCTCCCACGGGGGGGGGGGGGAGAGTTCTCGTGCTGGGAAAGGCTGCGGGCCAGTGTGCCTGGATGAGCCTTGTGCAGCTGGCTGGAGGTTTCCTCTTCTTTTCCTGCACCTAGTGTGAGCAGGTGGGAAGGGAGAGGAAAGGGAAAGGACCAGCCTCCTTCCTCCGAGCGCCACCAGATCCCGCGACTGGTTCCCCCTTGGCTACAAGCTGCCTGTCTGGCCCACACGAGATCCCAGTCGGGATCTGGTACCTGCGTGCTAGTGCAGACTTTGGAAGGCTCCAGGGGAGGCCTGGCATAGTCTGCATTAGCTTGTGGCCAGCAGACCACTATCCTGAGATATATTCCAGAATGAGGCCAAGTGCAGAAAGGGCCAAGGACAGGTTGGATAAACAGCTGGCTAAGAAAGGGGAAAGTGAGTCAGCGTGAATGGGGAGAGGTAACAAGCATCTAGGTTTCACGTGATGAGATTAGTTCACGGAGAACAGGGTCCTCAGGTGCCACCTCCAGGTCGGAGAGGCGGCAGGAGGTCTCCAAAGGATTGCTGGGCTAGGTGGGCTGTCGGCCGATCCAGCAGGGCCCCTCTCACGTTGTTACTCCTGCCCTCCATGAATTAGTTGTGTCAATGGCTACTAGAATGGATGCCCAGGTACCACCTCCAGGTTGGAGAGGCGGCAGGAGGTCTGCATAGGCCACTTGCAGGGAGCTGAGAGCAGGTGAAGGTTTTGCCTTTGTCTTCTTGAGATGCCCAGAAGCAAGGGGGGCCACTCTGTGAGGCAAGTTACTGGCCTGATCCCCAGGGTCCTGTCCTGGGATTAGGCCTTTTCAATGTAGGTAGAAATGGCCTGGAGTCTGGAACCACCAGTGGGACAGGCAGGTTTGCTCATGATTCCAAGTTGTCCAGGGCGGTGAAAGCAAAAGGGGGCTGTGAGGACCCCCAGAGATCTGCCCTTGGCTACCAAGATGGTTTCCCAACACTCAGAGCAGGGTAGGAAGTGGCTTTCTGCTCTGATAGCAGTGGGGTGGGGGTCTGACTCTGAAGGGCAGCAGCCCTTGGGGGGCTCTGAGCGTGGTGCTCCTGGCCTGGTGGGCTGCCCTGCGCCGGGGGGGGGGGGGGGAGACTGCTGGATTAGAGCAGCCAAGGGACCGTTGGGTGGTCACTGTGTCCTGCCTGTGCGGCAGGGGGCTTAGGCTCAGTCCAGGCCCCCTCCCCAGCCTTGGCCCATTACACAACACAGCTCCCCATTGGGGGAGGGGGTCTCGGGGCCGCCAGATATTGAGCCAGCACCGTATTCCCTTTGCACAAATGGTGTCCGAGGCCCCGTGCTGCCCCGTGCAAAGGGGGAGGGCAGGCGGGGGCTCCTGCAAGACAAGATCGCCCGTGGAGCTGGATGATGCGCGGGGGCCTGAAGCCCCAGAGGAAGCAGAGAAGGCTGTTATATCGGGGGCGCCGCGTTAACGATGCCGTGGCACACGCACACACCCCGCGTCTGCTGTGCGCCGAGCGAGGAGCGGCAGCAGAACAGCCCGACACCCCACGAGGGCGCTGTCTGTCGGATTCTGAAGGAGCCCCGGCCGGGGTGCAGGATGGAGGGTCTCTGGAGAAGCCCCCGGGCCGGGGCTGGCAGACGGAGCAAAGCGGGAGAAGCGCGCCTCGGTTCCTCTGAGTGCCCGCGGTCCTTTCCCACGAGCAGGTCTGCTTTTAGCCCGAGGGGGCGACGCGCAACGCGACCCTTGCCCAGCCGGCGCCCACGCGATGCCGGACGCGTCCGCGGGCTTCTCGGGGCCGGGGTGGGCAGCTCCCGCGACGTGTGCCAGGGGCGCCGCTGCTCCCGGGCGTGGCCGCAGAGTTCGGTTCTGGGAACACCACGGGGGGGGGGGCAGGACGCGGAGAGGAGGGTTCGCGCCCGTGGCTTAGCTGACTTGCCTCCCGAGAGGAGCGCACTCTGCACGTGGACAGGGGCCCTTCCGTTCGGCTGCCAGCTGCGCTCTGCGGGAGCTGCCGCCGCGTCCCCGAGGGCCGCGCCGCCGGCTGGAGCCGCTTCTGCCCGGGGGAGGAGACAGCGCGCGCAGGGCAGCGGCGGCGGAACCTGGCAATCCCCGCCGGCGGCGCCCTGCCAGCGCCCGCCCCGCAGCCCGCCCCGAGCCCGGCCGGCGGCAGCTCTCCGGGCGCCCCGTCGAGGCTCACCCGCGCAGGCCGGCCCTCCGGCTCCTAGGCATGGACCGGGCGGCGGCTCTCCCGGGCGGCGTCGACCAGGCGGACTACGACTACAGCCGGATCGTGGGGCCCGTCGGGGATCCGGCGCTTCTCGGACGGAGGTCTTGGCGGCGCCCCGGCGGGACCCCCGACGGCGACAAGGGCGCGCCGCACGCGCGGCACGAGACGGCGGCGCAGCGGTGCAGCTTCCGCCTCTCGCAGGCGGGCTACGAGGCGGAGAGGTGAGCGGCGGCGGCGGCCGGGTGCGCAGGACGCCCCGTCGGGAAGGGGAGCAGGGTGGGCGGCGTTGGCTGGCCCCACCCTCAGGACGCCGGCAGGTGAGCCCCCCCTTCTCCCTCCGCTTTGCCTGCGCCGCCTCCCGTGGGCGCCAGGCGAGACCCTTCGTCCGCAGTCGGCTGCGGCTGGGGGGCGCGGGCGCTGCAACTTCCCAGAGGTGCGTTGCGCTGCCAGAATCTTGACTCCCCAGTGTTGGGGAGGCGCGCGGGGCTTCTGCGGCCCCCTGGAGCAGGGTTGGTGCTGTCCTCCCAGGGCCCAGCAACCGAAGGTCCCCAGGGGCCACCGCGGGCCTTAGCGGGCAAGATCCGCGCGCGTTGGTGGACCCCCGCCTGACTTGCAACGCGACCCCGCGGGCATGCCCCTTCCAGCCGAGCGGCGCCCCGATCTCGGTCCGGCTGGCTCCGCTGCGATTGCCAAGGCGGCATTCCGGGAAGCGAGAGGGAACCTCCGGGCGTGGACCCGGCAGAAGGGCAGAGGCGGGTGAGGGGGGGCTTTCTAGGCTGGCTTTGCAGGTCCCACTGGAGCAGCCCTCCAGGTTTGCCTGGTTGTGGGGCCAGCACCACCCAGTCTCTGCCTCCCTTTCCCCGTCTCTGCCTGTCCCCATGTGCTCAGGAGCAAAAACAAGAGTTGGCTTTTCTACCCCCCTTTGCTCACGCATTTAAGGGGACTCAGAACTGCTGACAAACCTTCCTTCTCCCCACAACAGACACCCAGTGAGGTAGGCGGAGCTGTGAGAGCTCAGAAGAGATCTATGACTAGCCCAAGGGCTTCCAGCTGGCTTCGTGGAGGAGTGCGAACTCAAACCTGGTGTTCCAGATAAGAGCAAACCGGCACCCGTACCTCCTGGAAGGGAGTGTCTCTGGCCAAGGGGGGCTGTTTATGCAAAAGGCTCTTTCCCTGGAGGGGGCAGCCCTCCCCACTGCAGCAGAGGCCAACTACAGGTCTCTGGAGCATCCTGGGGGGCCTCTCTGCCCAACCTATAGGGATCCCTTCAAGGAAAGGTATAATGGGGGGGGGTATTCAGGGCTGAGATGGCAAGGCTGTTTGCAGCAGCTGCAGAAGGAAACTCCAGGGACACACAGCAGCCCTCTGGCGGGGGAACGTTGGTATGTAAGGGGGGGGGAGACTTTGCGCCTCCCCAATGTGCCTCTGAATGTTCCCGTAGTTGCCCCCCAAAGATGCTGGGGGGCTCCAGACATCTCCCATGGGCTCATTTTGTGCTGAGCCTTTCCCTGTGGCCACTGGCTGGCCAGTGCTGCTGGCAGGTGGGCAGAGAGTTTGACCCCGCGGATGCTTTGATCTGATTTAGCGGGAGAGGTCTTAAGCCTGACCCAGTTTCCGCCGGGAGGGCAGAGGGGCCTGCGTGGAAAGCGTTCCGGTGTGAAGCCGCCCCTTGCTCAGCCTCACCGGCGTCCAGGAGGCTGACCCAGAGTTCTGCAGGACGCTTCTCCCACGCTGGGGCACGGACGGCCACCAGGACCCTTGGCCAGGGAACGTCCCCAGACCGCGAGGCCCTCAGGTGCTGGCCGTGCCCAGGAGGCTGCTGGGTCCCCCCACGCATGACAGGCTGGCTCTCCAGCTCTGCCACTGCTCTGCAGGTGGGCAACAGCGGCAGGAGCAACCTGAGCTCTGGGACGCTGCGCATTTCGTTCCCAGGGGGGCGCAGGTAATTCCACTGGGCCAGAGTGAGGCTTTCGGTGCTTTGTGATTGGACGGACGCCCTGTGGGTGGTTGCCAGAACGCTACAAGCGGCCCTCGACGTGTTCCTCACCCAGGGCTCCTTTCCTGAGCCAGGAGTGCCCTCTGGCGTGTGCCCTCTGGCGGGCTGCCAAAGAGCCTCTGGCTGGACCGGAGCGATGATGAGGCCACGCCGGGTCATACTTCTTCCCCACGGCAGCCGGATGCCCAGGGAGCGCTCTGGTGCTCTGCATCTTCAGTTCAGGGAGGCCGGTGGGGGGTGCAAGTAGCTTCCCAGGCCCCGGGAACTGGAACCCCCACCCCATCCATAAATGGAGCCCCTGGACCTTGGGAAGTGGATCCCACCCTCTGCCCAGGTCCTTTGCCTACCCTGAAGATTCCAGCAGGGGGGAAAGGGGCCTTTTCAGCAACGTTTACTGCACTAGGGACAGCTTTGGGCTAGTCACAGCTCTCTTCTGAGCTTTCACAGCCCACCTGCCTCACAAGGTGTTCTGCTGTGGGGAGAGGAAGAGAAGTTTTGTCAGCTACTTTGAGTTCCCTTAAATGGGTGAGAAACTTCTTGCTAAACCAAAATGTCCAGCATGTTCTTGCCTGCCTTATATAGAAGCTCCTCGGAGGTCCTAACCAGCTTGTATTGCATTTTTCTGCAACTCTTCCCACCTTTCCAGATTGCTTTTGAAGCAAGGTGGCCTGAATGAGGAACCTGAAGGCGATCATCAGGATCTGTTGCCCTAAGAACATACGAGTTGCCCTTCTTTATCAGGCCGCAGGTGATCTAGTCCAGCATCCTGTCTCACATAGTGGCCCACCAGTTGCCTACGGGCATCCCAAACAGAGACAAGGGCAAACCTTCTCCTGCTCTCTTGAGTCCCACCAAATATCCTTAGAGGCCTCCTGCTTGTCCCCCCAGCCTGAAAGATGCACTTAGGCATCCATTCTAGTAGCCATGGATACATCTGCCATCCATGACTTTGTCCAGCCCTTCTTTAAATCCATCTAGGCTGGCAGCTGTCACCACCTCTCCTGGCAGCAAATTCCATAGACCAATGACCCTGTGGGTGAAGAAATCCTTCCCCTTGTCTGATCTGACTCTCCTGCCCATCAGCTTCATAGATGCCCCCTGGTTCTAGTGTTGGGTGTAGAGAAAAGAGTTTTCCTTTCCCCACCTTTTCTATACCATGCTTTGGCACCCCTTCCTTTCCAAGTCACCCCTGTCCTTGACCTCTGGGAAGATGGAGGCATAGTAAGGACATGGAAACATGGCACAGGAGGGGATGGTGGCCTCTTCTCCACCATCCCTGGACGCCTGAGGCAGGAACACCAACCCAGGCGGAGGAGGAGGGTTGTGGCTGACCCTCAGGCGAGAGCCCCATGCAGTGAAGGCAGCCTCCTGGGTGGGTACAGGGCAGCAGACTGAGCTGAGGCCTTTCTCGCTCTGGCACCCTGTGGGGCTGCTGTCCACCGGGCTGGGGTTAATCTGGGCTTTCCACCAGGTCCTGGAGATCTCCCTCTATGCCAGCCACACCTGCTGGGATTCCACCAATTTGCGTGTGCGCGCTAGTTCAGCCCAGGGACTCCAGCCAGCTGCCTGGAAACTGACTCTGTCCCTTAGCGGCTGCTTGTGGTCAGGGGGAAAATGCAAATACCTTTCAGCAGCCCTGAGGGGCCTCAGCTGGCACAGATAACACCGCCACGCAACGTGGTCCCTGCAGGTCTGTGAAAGGGCCCATGTGCCCTCTGGGGAAGAGCCTGGCATCCCTTGGGAAAAGGTCAGCAAGCGCAGACAGGGCTAGAGATGGAAGGGAAGTTAGGCACATGAGAGCGGCTTCCAAGCCCACCTGCGTCTGAGCTTCCTGTGCCACCTGGATCAGGGGCATTGGGGGGGCAGATATGGCTCAGGAAGGTTGGAGGGGCGGGGGAAGCATCCTGTGAACAGAGTGGAGTGTGAGAATGGACTGTGGAGACCTGCTGTGCCCTGTTATTGTCAGGGCACAAAGCTGTCCAGATGGCACCCGGTGCTGATCCTGGTAATCGTGGCAGCAGGAGGCAGGGGAAGGAACAGCAGCTTGGCTCAGCATCAGCCCTGTAAGCATCTGGGAGTCCCAGGGCTGGAGGGAGGATCCACGCCCAAGGTTGTATCCATGGCTACAGGAGCGGATGCCAAGGTGCCACCTCCAGGGCAGGAGGCCTCTGAGGGCCACTTGCAGCGAGTCGAGAGCAGGTGCAGGATTCACCTTGTGCCTTCTGCTTGAGATGCCCAGAAGGAGACAGGATGCTGGACTAGAGTGTCCTTAGCCTGATCCATCTGGGCTCCCCTTATGTTCTCATGTTCTGCGCTGGCATCGGCGGCATGGAAGCTCTGCCTGCCACTGCGGTGGCGAATTAAAGGGCTGCTTAAGCCAGGCTGGAGTGACGATGAACATTTAATTTTTTGTAAGTGGTATTTGATGGCCTGGTGCTGAGCTGGGTCCCGCGCTGACCCCAGGCAGAAGCGGCCTAAGTGCCCACAACCTTACATAATGACTTTTAAAAGCTTAATATGAATTTGCAGCACTTAGAGGATTCCTGTGGCAGCTGCTGGGGGGGGGGGGGAGGGGGGAAGTGGCCCCTTTCATCCCAGGCATTGTGAACAGCAAAGAGCCAAATGCAGGGAAATGTGCTCGGGCGGGCGGGCGGGCAAAAGGCCAAGGCCTGGCAGAGATGCCCTGCTCCAGGCTCATCTGGTGCCCAGGAGGCTGCCTAGGTGATGTAGCTTCCTGCAAAGGATGCCCACCGAATCACCAGAGGGTTCTCCTACCTGGCCAAGTGTGATTTGCACCCAAAGGGCCTTGGAGACCAATGTTCCAAGTCTGAAGCATGCTGGGCGGGCACCTGGGGAAAGAGGCCTCACCTCTCGCTGGTCAACCCAGGAGCACCCAGAAGGATTCTGGGCCTGGCCAGCTTTGTGACCCTCCCAACCCTTATTATACTGAGTTTGAGTCCACACTCCTCCACGAAGCCAGCTGGAAGCCCTTGGGCTAGTCACAGCTCTCTTCTGAGCTCTCACAGCCCCACCCACCTCACAGGGTATCTGTGCTGGGGAGAAGAACAGAAGGTTTGTCAGTTGCTTTGAGTCCCGTTCAATAGGAGAGCAAAGTGGGGTAGAAAAGCCAACTCTTCTTCATACTGAGGCACCCCTGAAGCCAGGTGAGGCCTGCAGGAAATCCCGACCCAGCGCAGAGGCTGTGCAGACACATCTTTCCTTAGTCAGGATGTCTTTAGCAACAGGTGAATCCGTGAGACTCTCTCCCCAAACATCCGCTGCTCCTGCCACACAATGGGAACTTTCACGAATGAAAGGGGACGTGATTTAGGAGGCAAGCAGCCCTTCACCCCCACCTGGGGAGGATGCCCACTTGCAGCCTTTTAGACAGGGACGTCGGCTTGGGCGCCCCCCACCCCCGCGCAAGGAATGCTGCCTGCCACCTTTGGATGACCCAACCTTGGCCAGCAAAGCCGCTGTGGGCTGGGCTATTTCTGCCACCGGATAGAGCCGTGACGCTGCTCTTAATCCCTGCCACTCCTGTCACTGCTAATTGGGCTCTGGATGTGACGGGCGTGAGTGAAACCTGCCCACAGGGGGCTGCCACAGACAGCCTGGCATGGACGCTGCCCACGGCCAAGGTGGGAGAGCAGGGGGCGCTGCACAGCCCGGCCCCAGGAGACCGCCACTCCGAAGGCACCGCAAAGCCGACCCTGCATGGGGTCCTGGGGGAGTCTGGTGGGGGGCAGGCGGGGGCTTTTGGCCACGCTCTCAATTGTGCACCTCTTGGTTTTGCTCCACAGCTTAAGGTGAAAGGGATCCAGAGGGTGGCAGCCCTGAGGCTCAGAGGGACCCCCCCTCCCCCCTCTTCCCAGCAGGAGCAGCCAGACTGGAGCCGCCGGGAGGTTGATCTCAACCAGCGGACGCCAGGCAGTGTTCCTGGCAAGGGCGGCCAGTTTCTCCCGCAGAAGGCCAAAGCAGCTACGTGGACAGCGACCCAAGGCCTGCCCAGCAGCGTGCAGACTGCCTGCGCCGTTTCAGCGCCAGGCTCCTGGAATTCAGACAAATCCGGCCTGGTGCCCCCTGCCCACAGTTTTATGAGCTGCAGAATGGCAGGAGCCGCTCTGGGACAACGTCATCCCGGTCACTCGCAGGCTGCCTGGCGAGCACAGGGCAGGAGGACTGAGCTGCGTTTGGGGGATGGCGGGGCTCCCACGGCCCCCTTGCGCCTCATCGCCCCTCTGCCCAGGCAACAGGTGCAGTCCCTGAAGTGCCTGGCAAAGGAGCAGAACGGGCACCTCCGGGCTGCCCTTCCTCCACCCTGTGGCTGATGGAGGAGCTGTGTCTCCCGCACACAAACAAGCGTCCCCTTGGGGCCCTTTTGCGGCTCTCCTCCCGGGGGGCGTCATTATTTTGCTTCCTCCAGGCCCTTGGCAGCTGCCACAGGAAAGGCTCCACAGCTGGGGGGGGGGGATGAGTCAGCCAAACTGCCAGGGTGAGTGGGGAGGGAGGGGGCGCAAGGACCACACCATCCACTCCCTGGTACAGGATCTGCCCATCCATCACAGCAGGCAAAATGGATCCTGCGCCTGGCCGTGCTGCGATGAGCACGCTGGCGCCTGCCGGTGCCTGTGGTGGAGAGTCCGAGTCCCCAGCCAATGCAACCTGCACCTCTCGGGGCTTCCTGGCAGGCAGTGTGGTCTAGTGGTTAGGGAGCCAGACTTTTATCTGCGAGTACCGGGTTTGAGTCCTCCATGAGGCCAGCTGGGTGACCGTGGGCTAGTCACAGCTCTCTGTTGAGCTCCCACAGCCCCACCTACCTCACAGGGCACCTATGGGGGGGAGAAGAACAGAGGGCTTGTCAGCCGCTTTGAGTCCCCTTAAATGAGTGAGAAAAGCAGGGTAGAAAAGGCAGCCCTTGCAAGTGCCACAGATGAGGAAGGCTCCTGTTTTTTATTCTGGCCCACTTTGACCGCAGAGAGGCGGCCTGGCAAAGGCCCGGGTGCCAGATGGGATCTCGGTGAGGTTGGAGAGCAGAGAAGGGGGGGGTTAGGGTGGGCTGT
Organism: Aspidoscelis tigris stejnegeri; assembly: GCA_023333525.1. Taxonomy (NCBI): domain Eukaryota; kingdom Metazoa; phylum Chordata; class Lepidosauria; order Squamata; family Teiidae; genus Aspidoscelis; species Aspidoscelis tigris. Next base: position 705,727 of record JALMGA010000005.1, on the reverse strand, counting down.
TCCCCAAACTCAGAGGATTAATAGTTATTTGTTCATCTGAATTTGTATCCCTCCCTATCCCTGAAGGTCTCCCTGTGGGTCAGGATGAGAACAGATAGGATGGACGAGCAGTTGCAACATGGGGAGAGGGACGCTCTGCCCATCCCAAAGCCAGGCGAAGGGCTGTGGCTTCAGCAGACGCCTGGGCACATAAGTGAGGTGCCTGATGCTCCTGGAGAGGAGGCCACACCCATAAGGCCCTGCCACGCTTCCCAGCCCCTTAAATTGCAGCCACAAATAGATTTATTTTTCTCACACATACAGATCCCCTTTGCTTACAACCAGACGATGGCAGACCGGCCTCGGAGGCGGCTGGACTCTGCAAACAACGCAGGGCCCTCCATTTGCTGCAGGCTTTAGGGCCCCACGGACAACCAGGTCGCACCAAGTAGCTCAAAGCGCTCGCCAAGCCTGTTATTACGGGGCCTCTTGCCCTCGACTTCCATGGGGCAGCATTAAGATCACGGACAGACGGAGGCTGGTGTTTGTCCATCCCAAGCCTACCTGGAGTTTGCCCTGCAGCAGGGCAAGTGAAGGTGCTCCTGGGTGGGGGCGGCCACCTCGTCACAGCAATGGCCACGTGCAGTCGGGCAATGTGGCGCATGACTGTGTGCCCACCCTACCCTGCCCCCACGCAGCCTTTGCACAGAAGTTGGCCCTGGGGCTGGGGCTGGACCAGGAGGCCTTGGCACCCTACTAGAGTTCTGGGGGGTCTTTTTCTGCTCTGCAGCAGTCAGAGACAGGAAGGGCTGTGCAGGCTGGGAGCTGCCCTGGGACGGAAGCGGCTCTGCCCTGCCTGTACGGTCCATGCCAGGTGGTGCCCAGTTGTCCCCATCTTGCCAGCATGAAAAGTGCCCAGGACTGTGCGGTCTTTTTGCTTCTTCACTTGATTATTCGCAAGACTCCTTTAGATCGTGAGCCTGAGGGCGGGGACCTCCCTGAGACCTCCGGGTATAGGGCAGGATAGAAATACAAATAAATAAATAAATGCTGTGTGCAAAGCAGCCGGTCTGAGGCGGTGATGGAGGCAGGAACGTCTGTGTGTCTGGACAGCCTTGGTTCCTGCCAGCTGCCAGTTGCAGGGCAAGGGCTTCTGAGAGGCTCAGCCAGGCCACCAGGGGGCAGAAGGTGCCCAAAGAGGGAGCCCTGTCGCCTCACTGGCATGCCACCCAAGGACTTGGCAGACTGGCACAGGGGCCCTTTTTGCTTTCTTCTTTTTTCTTGAGCATCTATAGGCCCCCCGCTAATCAAAGGTGCCTCAGAGAATCGGGTCCGTCGCTAGAGGAGCGTGAAGAGGAGGGCTACTAGTTTTCCTTTGCCAGTATTAATAGAGCCCCTAAGAACTGTCTGGCCAGGTCAGACCATTGGCCCACCTGCGGCCTTTCTGTACTTGGCCCCACAGACGGCGAGCAATGCGCTCCCAGGCGGAGCGTCTGCGCTGGAAGGGCCCTTCCGACGCACAGGGGGCCCCTTCCCTGGAGGAGGGCGCAGAAAGTAGGGATGGCCACGAATGTCTGAAATATTTGTTATCCGGATTAATTCGGACAGTTGCATACAAGCCAAATGTCCTGACATTCATTTTTTAGTATTTGTACAAATATTAATATTTTGAGTTATTCGTGCAAATAATGTGGACATTCGTCTGTGTACGGATACGTAACCATCGCATACGTGTCCGTGTGCATCTCGTGCGCGTCCGTACACAGGATTTATGGGATGGAAAGGGGATGCCTACGAGATTCGTGTCATTGGATGCATGTTGAATATTCAGATAAATAGACAGGAACGTTTTCCTATTGCTTTGAGCGTCCAGACGTTTGTTTTTCTTTTTTCGTACAAATCTGGATATTCAAATGTTCAGTTTAAATCGAGTGTCGAAAGCTGCAGTTGTGCCCCCAACGGAAAGCAAACCTCCTGCTCCAGAGGAGCGCTTACAGCGTCCAGCTGCGTCTTTCTGCCTCCTCCGGCAGGTCCACTGGCGCCCTAAGGGGTGCGGAGGGACACGTGACGCGCCACACGAGCGCTCCTCCCCAGGAAAGAGAAAACCTCCTGTGGGCGCAGGACTCCGGCTCCCCCCCCCCCAAGGGAGCCCTTTCTTCTGTTGGCTGAAGAATTCCAGAGCTGGCAACCAAGTCCAGAGCAGGCCTGGTGCTCCCTGCTGTCCCCCCCCCCTCTTGCCTGGCCAGCTCTTCTGCGCCCAGCTCAGGATCTGTGCCCCCCCCCGGGGGGATCCCCAGCCAGAAAGCAGAAAGGGGGGCTGCTGAGTATGAGGCCAAAGGGCCAGCATAGGCATAGGGTTTCTTCTCCCCAGTTTGCTGCACCCCCCTCCCTCCTCCACCTCTGGCCTGGGCTGGGATGGAAGCAGATGGTGGGCCTGCGAGGGGAGGGTGGCTGCCTCCATCCAAGGCGCTCTGGGGAGACATCCAGGCGGCTTGGAATGTCCCACAAAGTCCTGCCCCAAATGCAGCCTTCATGTTGTTTCCTTGTGAAGGCTCAGTGAGCGTGGGGCGCTGTGTCATGATCACCATAGCAGGGCCCAGCGTGCATGGCTGTTCCTGCGGTGAGGCAGACAGCCCTGGGCGTGGCCACATACACACTGACGGGTGTGAAGTAGCTTCCACTTAGGTTGGCCCACATCCTCGAACTTAATTCCTTGGGAAGCTGTTATTTTACCTAGAATTTGCAGGACTCCAGAGCAGGTGAAGGTTTTGCCCTCCAGAAGCAATTGGTGGGCCACTGTATGAGACAGAATGCTTGACTGGATTGGCTGTGGCTGGATCCAACAGGATTCCTCTTAATTCATAGAGGACAGGTGTCTCAATGGCTACTAAAATGGATGCCTAGGTACATCCTCCGGTGTAGAAAAGCTGAGGAGCAACCTTGGCAGGAAGAACTGGGTCAGGTGTTGCTCCACGGGTCTGAATGGCCCTGGCTTTTCGGATACTCAGCAGCAGCCCTCCTGTCCTGTCCCGGATGGTGGACATTTCACTTTGAGGATTTTCCCGGCTAACAGCATAGCATTCTGTTGTGGCAAGAGCCTTGCATGTCCTTAAGGTAAACGGCCTGATTTTGCTCAAGGGAAGACAGTGGAGATAATGCATTGTGGCATTAGGTCTCCCTTAGAGGGGCCCAGTCCTTCAGGGAACCTTCAGGACAGTGGAAGGTGGAAACCCGATCAGGGAGATTTGAGAAACATCTGGAAGAGGAACCCTTGGAATGATCGGAGAGTCCAGTTGCCCATTGCTGACCCTCAGGCTGACTCTGCGAGGGAGAAGTCAAATTCTGAGGGACCTTCAGTGACTGTAATGAAGCAGTTGGTTGAGGAACCAAGGGGGGCGGGGCGTGATGTTCTTCTGGACTTAGTCTAAGCGGCACTCAGGACTTGATGAGAAAAACAACTGAAGTGGAACCGTTTGGGAATAGTGACCATAAGAACGTAAGAGGAGCCCTGCTGGATCAGCCCATTTAGTCCTTTCTCACACAGTGGCCCAACAAGTGCCCATGGGCATCTCAAGCAGAGACAAAGGCAAACCTTCTCCTGCTCTCGAATCCCAGCAAATGGCTCTAGAGGCCTCCTGCTTCTCCCCCCAGCCTGAAAGATGCACCTAGGCATTCATTCTAGTAGCCATTGATACACCTGTCACCCATGACTTTGTCAGCCCTTCCTTAAAGCCATCTAGGCTGGTTGCTTTGACCACCTCTTCCGGCAGCAAATTTTATAGACCAATGACCCTGTGGGTGAAGAAACCCTTCCCCTTGTCTGATCTGCCTCTCCTGCCCATCAGCTTCATAGATGCCCCCCGGTTCTAGAGTAGTGTGATAGAGAGCATAGATCTTAGTCTCTCCCCGCCCAGCCCCCAGTGGTGCTGGATTTGTCTCCTGCCAGCACGATGCCCCTTGGTCCCACCGAGAGACACCTGGCACCAGCCGTGAGGCCTTCTGAGAGTGGACAGGGCTGGCCTGCTGGCCCTGCACCCAGGGGACGTGTCTGAGGTCCCCTGGGTGACGACTTCCTTGAAGGCCTCTCCCAGCCCCTGAGCTGCTCATGGGGTTCTCATTCCACCGGAACAGGCCTTGGATTCTTCTGCAGTCAAGTTCTGGCATCATGTGAGGAGGAAAAGGAAGGGAGGCGTGTAATCCGGTATCATCTGCCCCTCGTGTTCTTGGAGCCCTGCAAGCACATGATCGGATGGGGAAAACAACGGCGTCCTTTTCAAAACAATAACCCTTGTGGTCCCTTCCTGGGTGGCAGAAACTCACCCTTCCTCTTTGCTCTCAAGGGGAGCCTACTTCAGCTGAGCGCCCCCCCCCCGCCCTGTTTTTTACATAACTTGCCTCTGGACTGGATCTGAGGCCCATCTAGTTCATCAGCCTTCCTCTCAGTGGAGAACAGACCACTGGACGCAGCAGGACACAGAGCCCAAGGGCCGGAGGGACAGATGTCCAAGCTTCCCATTTTCTCTGTGGGATTGGTCAGTGGGCTTGTCTCTGGCAGGGAGAGGACATGGCCCAAACTGGACACAGTAAATCACGCACAAGGGCCCTCTATGAAGCTGCTGGGCAACAAAGTTAGGATTGACAAGGTCTATGGAATTTACTAGAAGAGGTGACAGCAATAAGTCTGGATGGCTTTAAGGAAGGGTTGGACAAATTCATGGGTGACAAGTGTATCAATGGCTACTAGAATGGATGCCCAGGTACATCCCTCAGGCTGGGGAGACAGGCAGGAGGCCCCTCGAGGGCATTTGCAGGGAGCTGAGAGCAGGTGAAGGTCTTGCCCTTTGTCTAAAGCTTGGGGACATCCAGAAGCAACTTAATCCAGATGGAAATTATAAAAACGTAGGAGGAGCCATGCTGGATCTGGCCACAACCATCTAGTCCAGCATCCCGTCTCACACACACTGTTCTTATAATTTCCATCTGGATCAAAGGTACAGTGTTCTCCTTGCATTTTCTTCAGCTGGAACATGATGAGCTATCCTGTCACTAGGGACCATAACTTCTCCTGCCCATAACTTCCTGACAGTGAGGACAATCAGTCAATGGAACGGGTTGCCACGGGAAGTAGTGGGTTCTCCTTCCCCGGAGGTCTTCAAGCAGAGGCTGGAGCTACATCTGTCTGGGATGGTTTAGGAAATCCTGCAATGAGGAGGGGGCTGGACTGGATGACCCTGGGGGTCCCTTCCCTCCATGACTCTCTGGTCTGAGTGGATGGAGAGGCCCCTCTGTCCCAGCTGAGAGATGTACCTGGCTGCTGGCAGAAGAAATGCCCGTGAGGTCTCAGCTGCACTCCCAGGGTTGCCTCACACCTCAAAGTGGTGGTGATATGAAGGGCCACATTAAGATGCGCAACAGGGGCATCTTGTCGTAAAAACGCTACGTCAGACTCAGTGAAGGCAGTAATTAAGGGAAGGAGCTGGGAGGAGGCGTGAAAGTTCTGTGTAAGACGGTGCCCACCATGGAGAAAGCAGAGGACCTGTTTTGCTCCCCTTACCAAAATGCTAGGGGTGAGGTGCCCCCCCCATGACTCTGAATCCTGGCAGTGTCAGGGGTGGCAGAACCAGTATGTCTTCACCCCATGCCAAGCGAGACTGAGAATTTGCCACCCTGCGATGCCCTCTTGCCAAGGGCGTGGACGGCCCTCCAGCGTCCTGCGGCCTTAGGAGCCCCCGGTCGGCTTTGGTTAGGTGCGGCCGGTGGGGCTCCGAGCCAGGGCACATTTCCTTCCTGTGTGTGCCCTCACCACGCCTCCCTTGCCACTGCCTCTGCGGCTTCCATGCCCCGGGCCATCTCTCCGCTTGCAGCCCACCGGGCTCAGGGAGGTGGTGGCCAGGAGGATAGCGGGACCGTGCAGGGAATGCGAGAGCACCCCCACCCCGGTCCGGTGCAGATCCGAGACGCAGCGACACTCTGGCGAGCCGGGCCGGGCAGGTGTGCCAGGACAGCGGGTCAGCAGCTGTGGCCTCCCAGGGCCCAAGCCGCGCCCAGCTCACAAGCAGCGGGCAGCAATCGGGCAGGCGGGGGCCCGGCGATTGCTGCTAGGGATGCCCGGCTGGATTTGGGGCGGGCGGGCGGGCGGGCGCGCCTTCCTGCAGCGGCAGCATCGGAAGGGGTGGCACCGCGGTGGGGTGGGGAGGGGCGTGGGAGGGGCGTCGTCCTAACTGCCCTCCCCTCCTGGGCGGGCCGCCGCCGCCGCTGCTACTGCTGCGTCGTGGCGCACCGGCCTCGCCCCACCACGCAGCGCAGAGGCGGCGGCGGCGGCGGCGGCGGCGAGCGGAGCAGCGGCGGGCACGTCGGGCGGGCGCCATGGGCGAAGGGGAGCCGCCCAGGTGGTGGCAGCGGGCGGGCGTCGGGCGGGCCGGGGGCGTCGGGGGTCGCGCGCGGGGTTCGGTGCCGTGACGCGCTCTCTCCTTCTCTCCCCGCCGGGCGCGCGCAGCATGGCCGACTACCTGATCAGCGGCGGCACCGGCTACGTGCCCGAGGACGGACTCACCGCGCAGCAGCTCTTCGCCACCGCCGACGGGCTCACCTACAAGTAAGGGGCGCCGGGGGGAGGGAGAGAGGGAGGGAGGGGGGGACCGGGATATCCCTGGCGCCCTGGCGAGGAGGGGCCCGGGGTCCAGCGCAGCCCTCCCCCTCCTGGGCTTCGCGTGGAGGCAGCCGGGCAGGCCTGGCGCAGGCAGCAGGATGCGCGCGGGCCTTGCCAGGTGGGGGTCGCGGCGAGGGCTTCCACACGTGCACGCGCGCACAAAGGCTCGGAAATCGGGGCCTCCCCCACCCCCCGCGGCCGGAACTCGAGTCCCGGCCGGCCGTGGCAAAGGTTCCGCTCCGCGCCCTCGCCCTGCTTGCGCCTTCGCCGCCACTGCCTGCGCCCCACGCCTGCCCCGGCGTCGGCCTGCCCGGGGCGTCGGTGCCAAGAGCCCCGGCCGCGCTGCGGGGCAGGGAAGTGGGCCGGACGCGGGGCGCCGCTTGCTGTCGAACAGGACGAAGGAGACCCAGAGCGAGACCTCCGGCCGCTTCGTGGCCCCGTCTGGCTCTTGGGACGCCCGAGTCGCCCCTTGGGGGGGGGGAGTGCGTGCCTGCGTCCGTGCTCGCCTTTCAGCCTGGGGAGGCGACTGGGCAGCCGCGGTCCGGCCGCGTGGACGCACGGCGAAGGGGCTTCGCCCAAGTGTCGCGCGCCGACCTCGGGCCCCCTGCCTGGAGGGACGCGGGCTTGGTCCGCTGACGTTCGCATCGCTCCTTGCGCTTTCAGCCCTGGGCCCGGGCATTTCTAGGTGGTCTCCCATCCGAGGAGTGGCCAGGCTCAGATGGAGAGTTTCTCCGAGTCGGCACAGGATGAGCCATACCTTGATTCTCCGGGGCGGGGGGGGGGGGAGACCCTGAAATTCGGAGGCATTATTCTGCGTTGGCCCCTTGCTTGGGTGGTCTTCTGCTCCTTCTGGCCAGGGTCTGGGTGCCTGTGGCCGCCCTGTAAGGAGGCGGTCTGGTGCTTCCTTTTGGATCTGGGCCTTGGCGGCCATAGAGATGCAGCAAATAAGTGAGCAGAGTAGGCGGGAGGGTCCCTCTGGAGGGGTCTGGGCAGGGTCTGGTGGGACGACTGCCCTTCCCTGCCTCTCCCACAAGGCCGTGTTCTCACTTAGGGGCTCCGGGTTGAGCGGCTTGCTTTGTGGGGCTTCGTCCAGTGAGCCATTTCGGGCTTGCGCTTAGGGAGCCGGACTCTTAGCTGGGAATACCGGGTTTGATTCCACACTCCTCCACAAGTCAGCTGGGTGGCCTTGGGCTAGTCACAGCTCTATTTCTGAGTTCCCACAGCCCCACCTGCCTCACAGGGTGTTCTTCTTCTCAGCGAGAAGGTTACTGGGGGGCTTAGTAGCCAAGGGGGCTTCTCCCTTGACCACACAGCGTGCTGTGGACCTTTTGCCCTTCCAGAGTTGCCTAGGTCTCTGCCAGGTACCAGGCCCGCTCAAGCCCTGGACCTCTTCCAATGGTCCTGGGTCTGACTTTAGCGCAGCCATGACAAAGCAAAGACTCTCGATGCCGTTTTCTCTCCAGGGAGGGTGTGGCGCACGGCTGTGGAGGAGCAGCTGGTGGTGGGCGCTCACGGCATGTGGTGGGCATGTGGCGGCTGTGGCTGCGCATGGTGGGGGCTGAGGGAATCCACGCCTGTTTTTGGAAGTGTCTATGGGGCACTGCCTCCATGGAGGCTGCACAAAGCCTGGCATCTCCAGAACCGCAAGCGCAGCTCTCTGCGTCTGCATTTGCGCCTTTCTGAAATCAGGGACAGAAACCTGGGGTTCCCGTGTTGGGAGACACCGCAGAGACCACGCAGTCCAGCTCCTTGGGCGGTGGAGACCGATGGTGGAAGCAGGCGCCGCCTTGTCGCTGCCCCCGGTGCAGTAGGAGACCAGGGTGTGGCAGGGTTGGGGTCCAGCATGCCTGCTAAACCACACCATCCTGCTTGGGGATTTGGTCCAGCTCCCTTTTCAGTCCATCCAGTTCAGTAGCTGTTCTTGCTCCCAGTGGCAGTGAGTTCCCCTGGTTCTTTTTGTCTTTGTCTGAACTGAATGGTTCTCGGTCCCAGAAAGACACGGTTAGGATTAGAGCCTCCAGTCTCCCTGGGCTTTTGAGAAAGCCCTAGAAACTCTCACATAAACCCGGATGCTGTGGGGTGAGGAGGGGTCCTGCCTGGTGGAGGGGTGATCCAGCTTTTGCTGGGCTCCTGGGGAAAGCATCTCTGGCGTCGGGTGACGGGACCCTGGCGCCGCTGCCGTCCTGCAGTCCCATTGGGGAAGCAGCAGCCGGGTGTGTCTGGGCCACTTCCCGAGTGGGGTGGGGGCCTCTCCTGGGTGGGACAGGCGGAGAAGGCAACCCAGCGGGCATTCACCATGCAGGGCTTTGCCCATCCTGTTGCGGCCCCTTCTCTGCCGAAGGCCCTGGGTTGCTGGTGGGTCCCTGCCCGTGTGCTCAGCCTCAGAGGATGAGGGCATCAGCCCTGGGATGCCCGTAGCTTGGCTGGGCTTTCCTGACGGGGGAAGCTCCGAGATGCATGCCCAGGCAGGCTCTGGAACGATTCTCCTGGCCAGGCGAGGGAAGGGGCAGGTTTCCCCCCTGCATGATTTCAGCTGTGGGAGCAAAGTATTCAGACAAGGCGGCACAGGAGGGGGCTTGAGCCTGGTTATGGCGAGATACGGCTGCCTTCCCCCCAGGGACAGCCCTCGTGGAGCCAGCGCGCCCGGATCCCGTCTCCCAGCTTGCTGCTGCAGCCTCGGCTCCTGGCTCAGCTGTGCCCGCCATGGCTGAGTTTCCAGCAGCAGGAGTCCTGACAGCCTCCCCTGCCCTGCTCTCCCTTCCCGCTGCCCGTCTGGCACGCTTCTTGGCATTCGGCAGGAGAGAGCCAGGCTCCCAGATGCATACACGCACGCACGTCTGAGCGAGAGAGCAGCGGTGCCCAGGCAGCATGCGTTGCATTGCAGTGTGATGGTGTTCGCCAGAGCCGAGGGTGACAGTTGTGTCTTTCTGTTTCTGCAGTGATTTCCTGATCCTTCCTGGCTTCATTGACTTCACAGCAGACGAGGTGGTGAGTTCAAACGCTCTGCCCCCCCCCATCTCCCAGGGGTCTGTGGGCCCAAATGTTTCCTTTAAACTGAATGGAGGTCCTGTGAGCAGAGCTGTGTCGCCCCCAGATCCCAGGCTGGCATAGTGGCATCAGGGCCAGAATCCTACCCCCGGGCCTTCTGAGTTCAGGTGCGAGGGAGGGTCCGCCTGCTAGAGCCAGGGAGCTGCCAGGCAAGGGTCCTCGGCAAGGCTTTGGCAGCACTGCTGCCATTTTCGCTGCAGAGCCCAAGACCACTGCTTGCTGGGTTGTGACCTTCGGTTGCCCATAAGGCCCTTCAGGCCATCGTCTGTCGCTGGCTGTGCGGAGGCTGCCCGGGTCCCTTGGTGCTGAGCTCTGGTGCCAGAGGAGTGGCTGCGAGGGGCCACCGTGGCTGTTTAATGCCAGGATTTACAGGCGGGCAGGGCAGGGCAGGGCAGGATCCTGTTCTGCAGCAGAGGCTGCAAAGGCCACTCCAGGTCCAGGATCCATTTTGGTGGGACAGGAATTTCCCCGGAGTGAGTGGGACGAGGGATTGCACAAATTTTTCTTTTGCATTTGCGCCGTGTTGAACCGAACGCAAGAGAATTTGTATCCGTTCGAATAGATCCCTTTTGAACGCAGCAGGATTCTGTTTGATACGAATGTTCGGTACGAAGGCTCAGTACGAACCGCATACGTATCCAATATGTATCCTCCTACATTTGTGCTATTAAAGCATCGAATCTGCCCTGAATCCACTCTCAATCCACTTTGGATCCACTCTGGATCCATTGCAGATGTGACTGGTGCAGCCGTTGGCCCACCTGCACAAAGGTAACGAAGCTTCATCCAAAGGCTCCAGGTCATTTGGTTGGATACAGCTGACTGTTTTCAAGTGACTCAACACTCGATTCGTTTATGAATCTCCAAATTCGTTCGAATTTTGAATGTTACGAATATTTGTGCACGTTCCTCAATCAGACCCCTAAACCGACCTGCTGGCTGATCTGCCGTTGGGGCTGATGACGGCCCGGCCAGGGTGGAGGTCCTCTTTCTCAGCGCTGCCTTGGGGATCCAGCTGGGTGGCTTGCAGCTTCCCAGTGTGGCTCCAGGTGGCCCCCTTGCCCCAGTCCACAGAGAGAGCTCAAGGTGAGCACAGGGGCCTTTGGAAGGCTTCGCAGCAATTCTGAAGGCTCCTGAGAACTTGGAAGGAAGCTTCGCGCTGGCTCTTCCCAGATCTATGGGCCGTAAGGGACGTTAGCTAAGAACAGCGGTCAGCAAACTTATTAGTCTAAAAGAGCTAAATATCCACAATACAACGAGTGAAATTTCTTTTGAGAGCCAAATTTTTTAAACTTAAACAATATAGGTAGGTACATTGTTATTAACTTAATCGGGGTACTCCTAAGCTGGAAGAGCCACACTCAAGGGGCCAAAGAGCCGCATGTGGCCCCCAAGCCGCAGTTTGCCCGCCCCTGGCTTAGAAGAACCTAAGAGGAGCCTTGCTGGATGATGCCCCAGCCCACCAGTTGCTCCTGGGCATCTCAAGCAGAGGCGAGGGCAAAACTTCTCCTGCTCTCAAATCCCAGCAAATGGCCTTAGAGGCCTCCTGCTTGCCCAGGCGCCCCCAGCTCTGTGGCAGTGCGGCTGCCTCTCTGGTCAAGGGAGGCCATGGGCTGGCGCCAGGGATTGGCCGCTGTTCTGACCATCTTGAGCCTCCTTAACTGCCCATTAGCTTTCCCTGCCTTCCCTCCAGGATGGGCAGGGACGCACGGTCTGCTAGCCTGGAGGCGGCCACGCTGGCTGTTCTCGCCTGGCATATTTTTGAAAAAACCTCTCCCTGCTCTCCACAGGATCTGACATCGGCACTAACCCGCAAGATCACCCTGAAGACACCGCTGATCTCTTCCCCCATGGACACCGTCACAGAGTCCGACATGGCCACAGCGATGGCGGTGAGCGCAGCACAGGGTGGGCCCTAGAAGTCTCTGGGCTCAGGTCTTTGCCCCAGTGGCCGGGGGCCTCCACACGCATTTTGTGGCAGTAGGGGATCCTCCAGAACACAGGCAAAGGTTTGAGTTTCCCTGGGAATATCTCACTGTCTTTCACTCGTAATTGGTGGCCTGAGTAACAGCGCTGGAACCTAAAAAGCTAAGAGAAGCCCTGCCGGATCAGGCCACAGCCCATCTAGCCCCACAGTGGCCACCAGTTGCTTCTGGGTATCTCATGCAGAAGATGAAGGAAACCTTCACTTTCTCTTGGATCCCAGCAAATGGGCTTTGCAGTTTTCACTCTCTAAGCAGAATAGCTGCAGGTGACTGTGTGAAGGGAAGGGCTGGGGGCGCCTTCCCATGATCCCTTGGCTGTGCTCTGCCTGTCGTTTATGGTGTCCTGGGTATTGCAGCTGCTCTCGGGCCAGCATGGAGTCTCTGAAGCAGTGGGTTGGACCGGGTGGCCTTTTGGGGGCCCTGGGGCTACAAGAACCTCTGCTCAGCCCTTAACCTCTGCTCCCCCCTGCAGCTGATGGGCGGAATCGGGATCATCCATCACAACTGCACCCCGGAATTCCAGGCCAATGAGGTGCGCAAGGTCAAGGTGGGTGCCTCTGGGATGCCGGACCAGAGCCTGGGGGGGAAACACTCCTGGGCAGCCTGGGAGGAGGGCAGGCAGGCGCTCTTTCTCTTGGCTGGCTTCCTTCCGTAAGGGGGACGCTCCCACAGCCCTTCCCCTGGCTGAGCCCCAGGATGGGAAGGAGCAGGGGTCAACTGCAGCTGCTGCTTCTTCGCGGTCATAAGGGCTGCCCTGCTGGATCAGGTCAGAGCGGCCTCTCCCCACACTGGCCAGCCAGCCGCTCAGGGGACCCCCTGGCGGGACATGGATGCAGCTCATTCTGCTCAGTGGGACGTTTCCCAGCCACTGGCCTTCAGGAGGCAGACCAGGACCGCAGACAACCAGGGCAGCCACGTTGCCACCAGGGATAAAGACATAGATAGCCGTGGCTGCTGTGAACGCCGGCCTGTTCGCACTTAGGCCCGTAGTCAATGATTAGTGAACTTCTTGTGAGGAGCATCTGTGTGTGGAGGAGTCTGTTACAGCCTCCAAGCGTACCCTGCCTCACCAGAAGTTTGCTAAATTGTGCAAAAGCTCGCCTGAAGCATCCAGCGATGTGGCCGTTCGCTCTTCTTCTGGTTCCCTTCTGGTTGGTGTGCAGCGGAGGCAGTGTCCGCACAGGCGCGGTGGCGGTGGCAGCTGCGATCCATCACTGACCTCCGACATGACTGGGCCACTGATCCCTGGGAGTGGCGTCTGGTCACTTAGTCACGAGAGGGGCATTGGACCAGCAGACGAGTAACGGGTGCTGCGTGTTCGATCGTGGGCGCTGACCTGAGTGGCCACAGTGCGTCCCTCTGCAACGGTGTCCGAGAGTGTCATGGAACAGGCAACCATGGCAGCAAGGAGGTGGAACATCCGGCTTCGGACACAGTGGCGTGGGCTGGTCAACGGGAGGACCATCCACACTTCTGGCCGGTAATGGACACTTTGTTGAAGCTTTCCTCCTGAGAAGCGTGAATGGCCCACCTTTACCGGACGTTTACCAGCCCTAATTCATAGCAGCCTAATCAGTTAAGTGCAGAAACGCCCCATGAAAACCCAGGCGATGCCCCACTGGTGTGGATGGACGCGTGGCTTGTCTAGACCACCATCTTGTTCTCCCAGCCACCAACCGGCTGCACAGGGACGCCTACAAGTGCATGGCTTGCCCAGTGCGCAGTCCCACCCAGCTGGCCTTCTGGGAGCAACACCTGCTGTGTAAGAAATCACTGAAGAACAAAGGAAATGTTGTGCTGCGTTGTGCCAGTGGTTGTCTAGTCCAGTAGCTCTGCTGAGCACCAGAAAGTGCTGAGCGCCATTTTAGGACTATCTCGGTGGTGGCCCCCCGTCTGGAACCATCTCAATCCATGCTGAATGTACTCTGGGTCCGGTGCAGATGTGATGGCACAGCCGCTTTCCCACCTCCCCACATTTACGAATATTTGGGAACGTTCATGCAAATACGAAAGTCAATGTACGAATGTCGTAATGTCCGATTCGTATACGGACGTCCGAACCTGTACAGATTCGTACGAAGGCTGTTGCCAATGTCCCTGCACGTCGCTAATCTTGAGTAAAGAAGGAAGTCAACGCGGCTCCTTCGCGGCTAGCGGCCACCAGCGGCACCGTCCCCCATGCGGCGGCCCCTCTCGTTCTCCTGGGGGGTTCAGGGTCTGACGCGGGGGCTGGAGGCAGTGAAGAGAGGAGAGGAGAGGGTCTTAAGGGCATCCCAGCAGTTCAGCGTCCTGGCCTGGCCTGGGCATTTGGCTTCGGAGTCCGTGCCCTTCTTTGGCCGGTCCATCTGATAGGGCGCTGGCCCGTGTTTTGGCAGCACCGCCTTGGACTTCCCAGAGGGGCCATAAAAGCCGCCCCTGTCCCCTCCGCAGATTCCAGAGGTTCTGGCACCTGCCTTTACCTGAAGGAGACATGAGCGAGAAGGAGCCTGAGGGCTGGTAGGCAAGGGTGGCGGAAGTGGGTCTAGGCTGACCAGGCCCCCCGCCTGAACGGAACCCCCTCCGTCCTGCAGAAATTTGAGCAGGGCTTCATCACGGACCCGGTGGTGCTCAGCCCCGGCCACACGGTGGGCGACGTCTTTGAGGCCAAGATCCGGCACGGCTTCTCGGGCATTCCGGTCACGGAGACGGGGAAGATGGGCAGCAAGCTGGTGGGCATCGTCACCTCCCGGGACATCGACTTCCTGTCTGAGAAGGATTATGGCGTCCCGCTCAGTGAGGTATTGGGGGGGGGGGCGGGTTTGGACCTGCCCTGGGTCTGGCCAGGTGTCGGCTGGAGGAGGAGCAGCCGGGGAGACTTTTTTTTGGGGGGGGGTGTCCCCCCTCTGTGCCCCAACAGACAGGGGTCCTGGGATTTGGGGACTCGGGAGAAGGGTACCGGGCCTAATTCTCCTTTCTCTGCCCCTGCCCTGCCCCGCCCCATCTGCCCGTCCACCCACCCTGGTGCAGGTCATGACGAAGCGCAACGACCTGGTGGTGGCCCCCGCAGGCGTCACCTTAAAAGAAGCCAACGAGATCTTGCAGAGGAGCAAAAAAGGTACCAGGGGAGCTTAGAGCCAAGTCTGCATCTCGGGTTCCTTGTACAGAGGACTTGGCAGAATGGACCAGGGTGCCAACACCACCTGGGTCCTGCCCAAGGCATAGCTTTCCCTGACTGCTTTCGCCTGCTCCTCTCTCCTTGGCCCGTGCGATTTCCCTTCTGGTCCTGACTAATGTGTTTCCCCACCTCACCCGGCCGTGCTTTGTAGGGAAGCTGCCCATCGTGAACGACGCCGATGAGCTGGTGGCCATAATCGCCCGCACAGACCTCAAGAAGAACCGGGACTACCCGCTGGCGTCCAAAGACTCGCGGAAGCAGCTGCTGTGCGGAGCGGCCATCGGGACCCGCGAGGACGACAAGTACCGCCTGGACCTCCTCATGCAGGCCGGCGTGGATGTGGTGGTGCTGGTGAGTTTGCTCCTGGGGGGGCAGTGAGCCTCTGAAGCCCCCCCACTTGCCCAGGGGAGGCCAGACGTGGCCCTGGGAGCCAGTGGGGACGTAGGGAGGGCTGGACACAGTTGGTGTTGCTTTTTTATTCTTGACATGGTCAATAACATTTGATTGGCTGATTGGCAACAGGTTGGGGTTTAAAATCCTGTGCCAGGAAACTTGAGTTTGCCCCCTCGGGCACCTGCAAAGTGCCTCTCTTGATCTGGCCCTGTGGCCCACGGCGCTGCTCACCTGCTCCTGACAGCTGGGTCGCAGGGGGCTCACCTGCCCGCCTTCATGTGCTGCACCCAGCGAGGCGTGCCGGGGCCCAGAGCCATTCCGGCCTGAGCTGGCATTCGGCCCTCCCAGCGCTCCACATCCTCTGCTGGCCTTCTCACGCCCTTCCTTGCAACCACAGGCATGGGAGGGCATCCTGGGAAGGCACAGCAGGGCCCAGGTTGCCTGGATGTTGCACTCTGAGCTTTTCTTCACATTTTAACCGACGCGAGAAATGCTGCCCTGCGTCAGATCCGTGGCCAACACTGGGGGCACGGAAACAGTCTGCCAAGGCTAATAGCCACTGGTGACGTCCGTGCAGCTGAGTATCTAAGAACGGCCCCACTGGATGGGACCTCCCTGGCCCTGCAGCCCCTTCTCCCACTGGTCACCCAGTCGCACAAGGAAGTCCTCAGGCAGGACAGGAGCCCACAGCTTGCTCCACAGTGCGCTGGCAGCCGGCGAGAGAGACCCCCTGCTGCCACCAGGGCTAACAGGCATCGAAGGACATGGACGAATTAATGCTGCACCGGGTCAGAATCACAGCCCACCTAGCCCGGTAGTAGCCAACATGTTGTTGTGTTTTAATATGTGGAATTTTTAAGCATTGTTACCCGCCCTGGGACCTCCGGGTATAGGGGAGGACAAAAGTACAAATAATAAAATAAATAAATAAACTGTGGCCAAATCACCTCTGTCCAGAAGGAGCTTTAATTGTCAAACTGGCCGTGGTTGGGAGTGGTCACTCTGGGCTATAGCCTCCACCTGAGTTTCAAGTGTCAGTGCAGAGTCCAAGAGCACCCCCAAATTTTGCACCTGTCCCTTCCAGGGCATTGCAACCCCACCAAGGACAGGGTGTCTCCCAACTTCATGAACCCGAGACCCTGTGACACACAGCACCTCTGGCTTGTCTGGATTCAGCTTCAATTTATTGGCCCCCATCCAGCCCACTATTGACTCCAGGCACCTGTCAAGCACTTCAACCACCTCTCCTGACTCAGAGGGCACTGAGAGATAGAGCTGGGTATCATCTGCGTACTGATGACACCTCACTCCAGATCTCCCGGTGATCTCTCCCAGAGGCTTCATCTAGATGCTAAATAGCACGGGAGATAAGATAGACCTGAGGAACCCCGCAAGTGAGTTCCCAGGATGTTGAGTCAGAGTCTCGGATTGGGTGTTGGGGGGCCTGGCACCCCGTGGCGTGGGGCTGTGGGGGCAAGGATCTCTCAGACGCTGCAGCCAGCCTTTCCTTTGCCTCCCCACCCCCCACCCCCCAGGACTCATCTCAGGGAAATTCGGTGTATCAGATCGGCATGATTCACTACATCAAGCACAAGTACCCGGAGCTGCAGGTGATCGGCGGCAATGGTGAGCACCTGTGGGGCCTTTCGGGGCCCTTCCCCCTTCCTCCCCCCTTCAGGTGTTCCCTTGCGGGCAGTTGGTGGCCCCTGGGTGCGTGAAGGAGACCAGCCTTTTCCTCTGCCGGGCGGTGTTGATTGTCGGAGCAAAGGACAGGGTGCTGATGGGGGTTCGCCTTCTGTGCAACGTAGGTGGGCCGAGCCCCTGCCCCCAGCAGTTTATTGGCCTGTTCCTGAGTCCAGGAGAAGGTAGAGGGGCTCCTGATGCAGCAGTGGTCAGGGCCCCCAGCAGCAGTGGGAGCTTGGAGAAGGAACCCCCTTGACCGGGAGGTCTCCAGTGTTAGATTTGGTCGTTTTGGTCTTCGTGGATGATCGGTTCTCAGTTTGGGTGTGGGAAGGAAGAGGCAGGATCCGGGCTGGATCCCGTGCTGCCTGCTTCCCTGCGCCCGGAGGATCCTTAGGACGGCCCCTTTCCAGCTGTGCTGCAGGAAATGCATCGATGCTCTTTCACCTTCCGCTTTCCAGACGCCGTCCACACAGAGACATGCTCTTCTCCCTGTGTGGCAGGCTCATTTTTGACCCGCGGGCTGCGGTTCCACCCTCTGGGTCTTCCTCCAGTGTGGGCGGAGGGTTGAAGGAGCGGAGGATCCTGCCCCCAAACCCTCGGGCTCCTGGGCATCCGCCTGTGCCCCCCCCCCCCCCCCGTGTGCCGGCCAGGTATTTCACAGGCCCCTTTGATTTCTCTCCTATTGGATGCACAGTGGTGACAGCAGCCCAGGCCAAGAACCTGATCGACGCCGGCGTGGACGCTCTGCGCGTGGGCATGGGCTGCGGCTCAATCTGCATCACGCAGGAAGGTGAACAGGGAGCCGGTGGGGGAGAGGCGGGAAGGGCTCCCTGGGCTCTGGCTCTAGGGGGGAGGAGTCAAACTTGGGCTGCAGAGGCTACCTCTGAGCATGCACAGAGAGCATTTACCTCTCCCCTGAAGCATCCCAGGGAGTCCCCATCTAGGACGAGGAGACCTGGCTATGAGGCGGTTGTGGCATTTGCCTTGGCTTGCCAAAATGCACATCATTTTTCTTGTACCTTTACTGGGGGGCGTGGGGGGGGGCACACACCTGGATGCCCACGTCTGTTCTCGTTTTCTCCAAAGCTGCCCTTGGGCGGAAGGGAGCACATGGTTCAGGCTTGTGTCCACAAAGGACTGGGTTGGTTGCCTTTGGCGGCCCTGGCAGGGTAGGGCAGGGCCGGGCAGGGCCGGGGAGGCTTCCCTATGGCCCCGGGGGAGCCCAGCTTCCCCTTGTTATTGCAACACCGGCCTTTCCTCTTTGGCAGTGATGGCGTGTGGTCGGCCGCAGGGCACGGCCGTCTACAAAGTGGCCGAATACGCCCGCAGGTTTGGTGTCCCCGTGATTGCAGATGGCGGCATCCAGACGGTGGGCCACGTGGTCAAGGCGCTGTCCTTAGGCGCGTCCACAGGTAGGCCGGGGCTGGATGGATGGCCAGGGGGAGGCCGAGGGGGGGGGAGTCTTTCCTCTGCCTGGGGGTGCTTTTTGGCTCTTGGCCTTTGGGCTGCGGTCAAGCAGGATGGATAGCACGGACAGTCATTCGTGTATCTTAAGAGAATGCACCCAGCTGCCACAGGCTCTTTGCAAGGATTAATGGGAGGAACGTGCTGTGCTTGGTCCCCTTCCCAGGGGGATGGACCTTCCCTTTTTCCCAGCGGCTTTAGGGATCCGCCATTGCCGCACGGAGGCAGTTTAAAATACTCAGCAGCAGCAGCAGCAGCGGTCTCCCCTCTTGCTTTGGGCTTTGACGCATTCTCTCTCTGCTGCAAGTGATGATGGGCTCCTTGCTGGCGGCCACCACGGAGGCTCCAGGAGAGTACTTCTTTTCCGATGGGGTGCGGCTGAAGAAGTATCGCGGCATGGGCTCCCTCGACGCCATGGAGAAGAACAGCAGCAGCCAGAAGCGCTACTTCAGGTGTGTGTGTGTGGTGTGGGGCAACCGGGCACCCTCTTGCCCTGGGCAGCTGCTCTGGGGCTGCTTCTGGTGGGAGGTTGGCAGCCTTGGCTGAACAGAGAGGTCTGGCCAGCCTGAGGCGCATGAGAGGAACCTGCTGCCTTCAAAGGATGCAGCTGAACAGGAGCAGGAAGTTGGAGAATCCCCGTGAGATGCTGGGGGTGCAGATTACGCAGCATCCGGGCCACAGGCGTTGGCTTCTTGTAGAACTTTGCAAAATGCAGAGAGATTGAATGAGATTTCAGCAGCTCTTCTGTCCCTTGCACATCCGAGGAGGAACAGAGAGGGTTTCTGTTGTGTCCGGAGCAGGCAGCACGGCTAGTGGTAGCAAGGAGCCAGGTCAGTTCTAGGAGTTAGTCAGACAAACCGGGGGTCAGGTTACCAGATAGTCATTGTAAGTCAAGGGTCGGGTCCAGAGGAACATGAGCTGGGGGTTGCCAGGAAAATCCTTTGTTTGCAACGGAGGTGGCTGGGTGTGACTTCCTTATGAAGGGCTCAGACTGTCTGTCTGCTTCCGGCGGCTCAGTATGGCATAGAGGTGGGCTGAGTGCCCCACGTGTTCTCTCTCTCCAGAGAGAACTCTGCTCTCGGCGTGGCTCAACATCAGAGTCCTAGCCGTCCACATCTGGGGGAACAGAATCAGTTTCCAAGGCGGGCCTCTGAGGCACAGGACCCCTGTCTTGGCTGGCAAGGGTGGAGTCCTCATCGTCCGAAGAGTCAGAGAGGGCACGGGGCATGACAGTTCCTGGCGCTGGCCAAAGGAGCTGCCCACTGCCCGGATAGCCTTTGTGCTGGGGGCACCAGAGGGCTCGCCTAAGTCCTGAGCAAGGATCCTGAAAAGCACCCAAGGGGACCAGCAACCTATGAATGCGTGCAAAGCTTTACCCAGCCCCTGCAAGCTGCAAAAGGCAGCCGTCCAGGGGCCTGTTAGAGCGGGAGGTCAGAGGGTTTGGATTAGGGATGTCCATTGATGTTTGTAACATTTGAAATGTGATTGAATTTGGGCATTTGAAATGGAATATTATGATATTTGTATGCTAACATTCGAACCAATAGTTCGGACATTCATTAAGCTGGGGAAATGTTTTGGATACACATTGAATGTCCATGCAAATACATAGGGATAGATTTGTATTGAATAGAATTTTACCACATTCAGATGTGATCTGTTTGTACAAATATGGATTTTTGAACATTTGTTTCTAATCGAATGCCCAAAAACATCCTTCGCATCCCTAGTTTGGATTATTGGGACACGCAGGAGGCTCTGAGGGGCTCTCAGGTTCTTCTCAGGGGCTCTTGTGGCTGATGCGTCTCCAGGGTATGTTGGGCTGCAATCCCTCCCCCCCCCCCGAGGGGTGATGCGCCTGCTCTAAGACCCCCGCTTGGGGGAGAGGGAGATGCCTTCAAGCTAAAATAGGAGTGGATAATAGGATTGATATTATATAACTGAAACCTGGTGGACCAGTGAAAACCAATGGGATACAGTCATCCCAGGTTACAAACTGTACAGGAAAGACAGGGAAGGGCGACATGGAGGTGGTGTAGCCTTGTATATTAAGGAAGAGATAGAATCTTACGAACTGCAATGTCTAGGTGAGTCTGACCCTTCTACAGAAGCAGTGGGGATAAAATACCAAGCCAAAAAGAAAGCCTAACAATAGGGACATGCTACCGTCCTCCCAACCATATGCCCAAAGGAGAAAACATTAGTCTATCTGGACTTTCAGAAGGCTTTTGACAAAGTCCCACATCAAAGGCTACTGAGTAAACTCATCAGCCATGGAATAAAAGGAAAGGTTCCATCCTGGATTTGTGACTGGCTTAAGGGCAGGAAGCAGAGAGTAGCAATAAACGGCGAATTCTCAGGGTGAAAAGAGGTAAAAAGTGGGGTCCCTTAAGGCTCAGTGTTGGGACCAATTCTTTTTAGTTTATTCATCAATGATCTAGAAGAAGGGGTACATAGTAAAACAGCAAAATTTGCTGATGATACTAAATTATTTAGGGTAGTAAAAACCGAAAGAGATTGCCAAGAGCTCCAGAGGGATCTCTTAGCATTGGATGAGTGGGCAACCAAGTGGCAAATGTGCTTTAATCTTAACAAGTGCAGAGTAATGCACATCGGGGCCAAGAATCCAAATTATGTCTGCAACACATAATTTAATGTCTGCAACACACCAGGAAAGGGATCTCGGGGTTTTGGTGGACAGTTCAATGAAGGTGTCAACCCAGTGCGCAGCAGCAGCGAAAAAAAGCTAATTCACTTCTGGGAATAATTAGGAAGGGAATAGAAAACAAGTCAGCAAGTGTCATTTTGCCTCTTTATAAATCTATGGTGAGGCCACATTTGGAATATTGTGTGCAATTCTGGTCACCACACCTCAGAAAGGATATTGTGGAACTAGAAGAAGTGCAGAAAAAGGGCAACCAGAATGATTAAGGGTCTGGAACACCTCCCTTACGAAACCAGGCTGCAACATCTAGGCCTCTTCCATCTGGAGAGACGGCATTTAAGAGGGGACCTGATTGAAGGATAGAAAATCATGCGTGGTATAGAAAAGGTGGATAGAGAACATTTCTTTTCTCTACCCCACAACACTAGAACCAGGAGGCATCTATGAAGCTGATGGGTAGGAGAGCTGGATCTGACAAGGGGAAGGATTTCTTCACCCAGAGGATCATTGGTTTATGGAATTTTCTGCAGGAAGAGGTGGTGACAGCTACCAGTCTAGATGGCTTCAAGGAAGGGTTGGACACATTTATGGATGACAGATGTATCTATGGCTACTAGAATGGATGCCTAAGTACATCTTTCAGACTGTGGGGGGGGAAGCAGGATGCTTCTAAGGCCATTTGCTGGGATTCGAGAGCAGGAGAAGGTTTGTCCTTGTCTCTGCTTGAGATGCCCATGGGCAATTGGTGGCCAGTGTGTGCGACGGGATGCTGGACTAGATGGGCTGCGGCCTGATCCAGCAGGGCTTCTCTTATGTACTTATGCTTTGGCCTGGGCCAGGGGGATCTACCCTGGGGGTGGGGTGGGAGCTTGGTGAGGCATCTCTGTTTCCTTTTGCCCGGCCTCTCTGCATTTTGTCCTCGTATTGTGTAGAAATCAAGGTCTCTGAGGCTGAGTTTTATGGCACTGGAACGTCACTTGCTGCAAGACTTTCGCCACAGGCTGGAACCGCATTCTGTGCTTCAGTGCTCACTTCTTCCTTGCCACCCAGAAGGCAGGAGGACAAGTGCTGGCAAAGAGGGTTCGGGGCCGGTGGTTCAAGGCGGGAGCCAGGCTTGTCTGTCTGCCAGCCTCCACCCCCCCCCAATGGATCTTCCTGCCTTCCCTTTCAGTGAGGGGGACAAGGTGAAGGTGGCGCAGGGCGTTTCGGGCTCCATCCAGGACAAGGGCTCCATCCAGAAGTTCGTGCCCTACCTGATCGCTGGCATCCAACATGGCTGTCAGGACATTGGCGCCAAAAGCCTCTCCGTTCTGCGGTGAGTAGCTGGCAGCACCCGCCCTTTGATGGGGAGGGGGTGAAACAGGCCCCTCTTCCCTGCTTGGCCTCCGGGGACTGGGCAGCCCTATAGGACCCCTCCCCCCCCCCAAAGACCCAGGGGAATCCATTTGGTTCAGCCCTGATCAGTGTGGGGCGGCAAGGGGGTTGCCTTGCTCTGGCAGCAGGAGGTGGGTGAAGGGCAGGGCAGAGACAGGCTCCCTCCCTGCGGCTTGGTTTTGGTACAGAGAGGTCCAGCTGGCTACTTGCAGGCTGCCCTTCAGAGGATGCAGCTGCGGCCCTCACTTGCACGTCCCCCCCCCCCTTATAAAAATGTTGGATGGGAACGGCAGGGGACCCGGGTGGAGGCTGTGGGCTGGAATAAGTGGCAGCGCTTCCTTGACGCAGCCGTGCTGCTCATCAGTCAGGCAGTTCTTCCTTGCGCGGATGTGTGGAGGGCGCGTGCCGGCCGTGCAGGGGCCGGCTCCAGGGAGGCAGCAGGCGCGTCCGGGGGGTTGCGCTGGAAACTATTTTCAGGCGCATCGCCGCCATAGCGCCACCACTGCTCTTAGTCACTCAGTTCATGTGGTCCCAGCCCTTTATTTATCTCTCCCTCTCCTGCTCCTCTTCCTTGGAAAGGTGCCCAGATTCCCTTTGAGGCCCGTGAAGTCACACGGGGGAGGCGGGGGGAAGGGTGGGTCAGCCCACCTCTCGGCAGACAAATCTGGCTGGGGGGGGCCTCTACAGGCCTTCCGGCTCCCACACCATCCTGCTCCGCACGGGGGTCCCAGGCCAGGCTCCTTCGGGAGACGCCCGGCCGCCCATGTAGCGCTGCGAATGCGCAGGCGTTGAGGAGGGGGCTGCCGTGGCCAGAGCTGTTCTACCCCTGGACTGCATTCGAGGGCACCTGGGCGAAGCCCTCTCAGAGTGGCCGAGCGGCCAAGGGGTGCAGGCCAGGCAGCAGAGGTGGCAAGGACACTGGACATGGCCGAGGCTGAAATTCCTGGGGGGGCTGGCATGGGGAGGGGGAGGATTAAGGGCAACATGTGACTGTGGCCTCAGCTGAGACCGAGGGACCAAGCGGACAATGGCAAAACAACCCCGCACGGTGCAGGAGTCCACGGCTGAGCATGGCCAGTGGAGACGCTCGCCGGTCCCCCCCCCCAGGCGTCTTTGATGCCCAAGGGGCCCTGGAGCTGGAGGAGAAGGGCGCTGCGCGCCGAGCAGACCCCAGACCTCTGGAGTGTTGAGGCAAAGGCCCCCCGTCCCCCTTGGCTCCCTCTTCCCAGGTCCATGATGTACTCGGGGGAACTGAAGTTTGAGAAGCGGACCATGTCGGCTCAGATCGAGGGCGGCGTCCACGGCCTCCATTCGTGAGTATCTCCTCGCCCTCTGCTGCCCTGGTGCCCCCCCTCCTCCCTCCCTCCCTCTTTGCCCTCTCCTTACTGCTTTGCAAGGCCTGCCCTTACCTGCCTTGGTCCCTTCCTGCTCTGGCGGCACCCCAGGACCCCTGGACCGGGGAGAGAAGGTGGGTGGGCGGCTTTGGTGGTCGGCCTGTCTTGGGCTCTGTGGGTGGGGGAGGCCCTGAGAGCAGCGCCCCCCTCCTTGCCTTCCCAGAGGAGGAGGGTGGATTGGCACCCAGTTGGCACGGAACCAAAAAGTTCTGCTTCCCGGCTAGCATTGAGTTTTCTCCCGTGACAAATTGAGGCTCTCATGGCGCCTGCGGGAAGCCTTTCAAACACAGTTTGCGGCCAAGGCAGCGCCCCGGAGACCCTGGCTGTGAGCTGCAGGTGCCGGTGCTCAGGCGAGGGGCGGCTTCTGCCCCCGCATGCTGGATGGGTTACAAGATAAAACGCCTCTTCCTGCTTCCTTCCTTGGGCCTGATTCCTGGCCTGGCAGGCACTGGACGAGCCTGGTGGTGTCTACGGGCACGAGGGCCAAGGGCCTCAGGGTGGAGGGCTGGGGAGGGGCTGTCCTCACCCTTGCCCTCCCATTTGCTGCCTGCTGGATAGTGGTGAAAGCCCAGGAACATGCAGGTGGGGCGCTTCCCTTCACCCTCATGCCCAGGCTCAGAGGGCTGAGACGCTTCCAGGTCCCCCGTAAGGGCCTTGGCCTTGCCTTGTGAGGGTGGTGCGGCCTGAGATGCTGGTGGCCCACAGCCCTTTGGCCTTGATGGAGTCCCAGCTTATCCGTTAGCCACCAGCGTGGTTGCCCAGGCTGTCAGCCACAACCTGAATACCAAATCTTGGTCACCAAGAATCAGGAAGCCACACAGCCTGAAGGGGTCTCTGCTCCCCACGGCCTGAACATGCTTTGGCCTCAGAGCGTCCATTATTGCCGCATCGCGTGTCCCTAAAAGCCGTCTGCTAACTGTAAGCCTGTCCCTGCGCATTCCTGCACTGCCTTGGCCCTGTGGGGCAAGGGCTCCAAAAGAGGTGCCCATTATCTGGGCGAGCGCTTCTGCCCCTGTGATGGAGGCCCAGGTGCCGCTCAGGGCCGCAGCTGAGTCTTGGAGGTTGGCACAGGGGTTGAAAACACAGTCGGGATTCCAGTGGGGTGCCACGGATGCCCACACAGCGCAAAGGGGCTTCAGAGGGGGTTGGGATGTAAGGGGACCCCTGGGGCTTTGCAAGGACTGGTAGTTGGCATTGTCACCTGTGTAGCCCTTTGTTGCCTGTGGCCCCGCCATGAAGAGTCAGCCCATTTTGAGCAGACAGAACTCTGCCCAATTGTTTGCCAAGGTGGGTGCTGCCATGTGGGCCCTGATAGGGCTTTGATTCTTGTTGTTGGGAGGACTTTCAACATGCCCCCCCCCCCAAGCTCCTGCTACTACAAGGCTGGACCTCTGGGAGTAAAACTGCAACTTCTAGAACAAGGGCAGAATTGCTGGCGATTGTGACGGGTGTTGTTTAGGCAGGCTGGCTTGGCAGGGTGCAAGGAGTGCAGTGGGGGGGGCTGCAGTTGTGCTGGGGGGCAGGGGAGAGAAGAATAAGGGAGGGAGGTTGCCTTTCGGGGGGGGTCTGGGTGACAGCAGCACATCTCAGAATCACGTCCTTGCTTGAAATGGGAGGGATGGGGGCTCAACACCTACCGGATTCCCGGGGGGGGGGGCACGAGCGGCTGGCTCCACGCTCTTGTCAGCCCTCTTCTCAGGGAGAGACCCCTCAAGTCAAAGGGCGTCCAGGCCTGGCTTCCAGGAGCCTTTGCTAAGAGGGCGGTGGGCGCTGGGACGAGAGCCCAGGCCTTTGGCGAGGCCAAAAGCCTCCCTTTTGCTTGGGGGGTGGAACGGGGGCCCGGCAGGACCCTTGGCCCTTCTGTATTAGGAGGTCCCCTCTGCTTTATTTATTTATTTGTATTTCTATCCCGCCCTATACCAGGAGCTCTCAGGGAGGGTTACAATATTAAAAAAATCTTAAGACAGGTCCCTGCCCTCAGGCTTACAATCTAAAGAGACAAGAAACAAAAGGAAAATGGTGTGGGAGAGAACAGGGACAGTCTTAATTTACTCATATTTATATTTATATCCCGCCTTATACCCAAAGGTCTTAGGGCGGGTAACAACTTTTAAAACCAGTATGTCAAAAGAATATTAAAATTTAAAACCAACACGTTAAAAAAAAAAGCACAATATCAGTTAAAATAGTTGCATTTGCAGTGCGGGGCAAACAGAACCAACATTTAGCCAAAGGCCTTAGTGAAGAGGGCGTCTTCACCGCCTTCCTGAACCTAATCAGAGAAGGCCTTCCTTTGGATATTTGGGATCCGAGTCATTTAGGGCCTTATAAGTCAGAGTTAACACCTTGAATTGGGCTTGGTAGTAAATTGGCAGCCAGTGCAACTCTTTTAAGACTGGCGCGATGTGCATCTGGCTAGCTGTCCTGGTCAGCACCCTAGCGGCTGCGTTTTGCACCAGCTACAACTTCAGATGTAGAGTGCATTAGAGTAGTCCAATCTAGAGGTTACCAGGGCGTGGATGACTCTGGCCAAGTCATCTCTGCCCGGAAAAGGCTTCAGTTGGCGTACCAGCCGTAGTTGGGAGTAGGTGCTCCTGGCCACGGCCTCCACCTGAGCTTCAAGCGTCAGCATAGTGTCCAGCAGTACCCCCAGATGACACACCTGTCCCTTTCAGGGCATTGCAACCCCACCAAGGACAGGGTGTCTCCCAACTACAAGGACCCGGGACCCTGTGACACCCAGCACCTCTGTCTTGTCTGGATTCACCTTCAGTTTATTGGCCCCCATCCAGCCCATTACCGCCTCCAGGCCCCTGTCAAGCACTTCAACCGCCTCTCCTGATTCAGATGGCACAGAGAGATCGAGCTGGGTATCAGCTTTAGGGGAGCAGGTGCAGGCGCCCTGAGCTCCTGGGACACACAGCACAGGCGTGCTGGGGAATCTGTCCTTTGGCCTACCAAATTCCTGAATGCAGCCGGTCAGTTCTTTGCCTCTTGCACCCTTGGGAACTGGCCACACCTGGAGCGCTCCTGGGCACCTCCTTGAGCTGCTAGTTTCCTGTTAACACAGCCGCGATTGCCTCCAAAGGGGGAAGTGGCACTTTGCTTCCCATCCGTGGGCAGCAGAGGGCAAAGCTGCCCATGCTGGGACTGAGCAGTCACGCTGGCGAATGCTTCATTTGTGCGAACGCTTCCCCAATGTCGATGCCAGCATGCGTGCACTGGCACTGGGGCAACCGTGATGTGGCATGCTCGCACCCTTGCACGGTGCGTGGTATGACCCTCCAGCACCCAGAAGAGGTGTTACTGACGTGTCCAGAGGCTCAATGGCTCTGGTGCTTGTGAAGGTAAGTGAACGCGTGATGTGGGCTCAACCCGCACCACGCGTAGTTCATGTGGGGAATCTTCAGCCTGGAAGAAGCCATTTCGGGTTAGGAAATGGCTCCTTCACGTGTGGATGCCCCATCTGGGAGACTTCGCCACATGAACTCCGGGGTGAGCGTGAAAAGGCCCTAAATCCCAGGCTCTGGCTTTGGGTGTATGTGTGGGTTTTCTCCTTCTGGGGCGCCTCATTTGGCCCCAGGGGTCTCTGGGCGGTGGGTCTGCAGGTGCCATTGCTGAGCGAGTGCTTTTTGTGGTGGGGGCGGCGTGTGGGGTGCCCATTTTGTCTCTTTTGTCCCCTGCTTGGCAGCTTTTGTGGGAAGAAGGCAGGGAGGCTGCCGCAGACGCTTTGCAGGGCTTTGTAGCGCCGGGTTAGTGCTTTCCGTCCCGGGGCTTGGGAGAGCTGTGCCCCCCCATAGTAGGTGCCCCCACCCCATTGCATTAGTTGGTGACGGGCAGCTAGAAGGCGGCCCCACTTGCAGGCGCCCTCTTGACCTCGGCGCAGAGCGAGCGCGTGGGGAGCTGCAGCGTCTCTCGGAGAGGAAGCCGCTGACCGTGTAACTCTCTCTCTCTCTCCTGCCGCCTTTGGCCTTCCTGTAGCTTTACATTTCTGCCATGTAAGTAACCGGGATGCACAGAGCCGCCCCCCCCCTGCCCCCCAGGCCTGTGTGTGTTGGGTGTGGGTCAGTTGCCGCATCTTTTCCCTTGCCTTCCTCCTCGTCCCCCCCCCCTCACTCTGGGATGGCGGCTGCAGCGGCAGATGGCGCATCAGATCCATCACAGCCCCCTTCCCTCCCACATCACTCCCCCCACTTTGCTTGACAAGCGTTCCCCTGGCAGCCTCCCCCCCCCCCCCAGCAGATGGGCTGGAGCAGAAGAGGCTCCTTGCCGTGAGAAGCACCCCCACTTTCCTCTCCGGCCCCCCAAGCAGGTGGGATTTCTTGCCACTTGGCTGGGGGGGGGCAGATTTGGGTCATTTTGCAGGGGCAGCGCGTGTTGGGGGTGAAGGAGCAGCTAGCAGATAAGACGCCCAGGCAATTGGGGGGGGGGGCTCAGATGGGAGCTGGCAGGGTTCTTTGAACAAAGGTTTCACTGCCCACACCTCTGGCCCCAAAGGGACGGCCTTGATAGCCGTCTTAGAAGCCTCGTGGCCCGTGATGAAGAGCGATGGGCAACCCTTTGGTGGGCTTGGGGGGTGGGTTCCAAGCAAGGGTCTTGCTGCTTCTTCCCCCCTCCTGATGAATGTCCAGAAGGGTTTCTGGGGACGCTGGTTTCCCAGTTCTGGTTGTGGGGCGGAGGTCATTTGCAGTGCGATACAGAAAGGGGCCTGGGGGGGCGGGGGCTTGCAAGCCCCTGGGTTCTCCTGGGCTGCTCATTTCTGCTGCTTCAGTGGCCAGGGGGCCTCCTTTCCTTTGGTTCTGGGGGGGGGGGGGGGATGGAGGGTCCTGCTGCCGCTCCTCAGAGCCTCCCCCTCAGGGGCACTGGGCACCTGCTCTTCGCCCCAACCAGTTCCTCTTGTCCACCCCGTGTTTTCCTGCTGCCCCCCACCCACCCAGGCTCACTCAGCGTCCTCACAGACTTGCCTCCTGCTCCTTTTGGCCTTGCTTTGCCCAAATGTCCCCGCGGCATCAGTGAGCCAGCGCCCACCTTGGTTTGAGAGGAGGCGGGAGTGGTGGGGGCAAAGCGGGTGTGGCCCCTTGCAGGGTCTGACTAAGGCTTTCCTTGGCTGGGGGGGGCAGCATTCTCTTTCCCCAGGATGGGGCTCTTGGCACCATGGCCAGCACAGCGCCTGGGAGGCTAAGGACAGGGAGCAACACCCCGGGTATGGGGCTCGTGCGCAGGATTTGGCCCTATGGGGGCCCAGGTCTCGGCTCAGGAGGCAGGGGCCCAAAGCAGGGATCCTCTGCCCTGGGATCCAGTGGGATTTCTCAGTACCCATCGTCAGGAAGTGTGGGTTCCAGACCAGTCTGGCTGCTTGATTTAGGGGGAGGGGCTGCTAACAGTTTGCTGCCTTGCGGACTGACCGCTCTGTTCTGCTTTTGCCCTTGACCATCTTCCCGCTCCGGCCTCCAGTTATGAGAAGCGGCTTTACTGAGGACGGCTTCAGGAACAGCGGCAGCCCCCCGCACGCAGCGCCCAGCGCCCTCGCCCCCATTAACGCCACTGGTGGTCACTGCACCTGACCTGCCAGCTCACCAAGCGCCACCTTGGCTCGGCCAGCGGGTGGAGAGTTTTACTATGGACTCCATGCCAGCGCCGCTGACCTCTGCCCCCCCCTCCCCGTGCAACATGGGCTGGTTGTACCAAGGACCCTGCATTCTGCTTCCCTGGGGGGGGGGGGGCGGCAAGGGGGCACCTCCGCCTACAGTTCTCAGTGACAAGCGTGGGGATCGGGAAATACTGTTGCCCCCCACCCCATGGGTGGGGTCCCAGCCCCCTGAAGACTTCCAAAGGAAGGAGCTGCCTCTTCCTGTTCTGTAGGGTGCTGCTCCCATTTTCCCCTGGGGACTTTTGGGGGGGGGGGAAAGGACCCTGGGGACAAGCGGTTCTTTCAGGCCCTGTTCTGGACGGGGCTCCTGGGTGGCCAGCGGGAGCTCAGTGCTTTCGCCTGTCACCTTCCTGTTCGGAACACGGATGCCAGGAGAGGCGTCCTGACCCAGAGCATCTCCAGTTCCTCCTCCTGACCCTTAAGCGGCCCCAGGCCGTCCAGCAGGGTTAGGGGAAATTGGGGGTGGACTGGGGGGAGGTCACAGCGCCGTGGGCATTGGGGTCACCCGCCCACCCCCCCAAGGCTGAAGCCTTTGCGCATGTTTAGCATCCAATGTTGTTGTCGAGGTGAATTATTAAAATTATTAAATACAGCCACAAAGCTGTAGCGCCTGTTCTGTGGGGCCGTGCGGGCCGTCCAGTGACGCGGCTGGCTTCTGCCTGTCCCCGACGCCTTTGGGCCACGCGGGGGGGAGGGGGGCTGGGAGTTGGCAGTAACAAGAAAGGGCGGTTAGGAGAAGCCACCAGGTGGAACGGAGCTGTGGGGCGGCCTCACCTTTTCGGTTGCTGCTTCCAGGAAGGGGGAGGATTCAGAGAGCGTAGCAGATACGGCCGAGGGACTCGCCAGAGAGGAAGGATGGAAGCCCACGCTGAGTTGGGGGGGGGGAGCACAGAGGAGCGGTGTGAGATTCACGCCTGGGTAGAAGGACGTGCCAGGAGAACCGTTTCTGCTCGTCTCCCAGAGCCAGAACCGAGGCGCCGTGAAAGGGAAACCTGGGAGAACCTGGCCAGCGTTCTTCCACACAGGATGCTCTTGGAGCCCTGAGCTTGGATGGCTTCAAAGGGACTTTGGGGACTTCCCTAGGAGGCCGGCCAGCTGCGAGCACAGGGAGGAGCGTGTGCTCCAGTCAGGAGGCTGAGAGCGCAGGGCAAGGAGGGATTTATTGGGAAGGGAGTTCCGTTGCCCCCTCTGAATCTCTGGGATTCGGCACTGCCGAATCTCGGTCCGTCTGCAGCCCCCTTGGTCCATCGGCGGCTTCGTCCTCTACCCAGCCTGCCCCTTGGCGCAAGGGGCCCTAGAGTTTGGCTTGGGGGCTGCGAGGGCTCAGGTCCAGCTGCCTCAAGAAGGCGGCCAAGGCCTGGCGGTACTCCTGGGGGTGGAGGCGCAGGTGTTGGGCGTGCTGCGAGACCTGCCACTCCTGCACCTGCACCGGGATGCCCAGCCCACGCCAGGTCTCCTGGAGCTGCTGCACCACGCAGGGGTCACTCAGCGGGTCGTTGTGGCTGTAGAAGATCAGCACGGGGCAGCGGAGGGGGGGGGCGGTGGAAGACCTCCAGGGCCGCCTCGTACAGGGTCACAGTGCAGCGATGGAACAGGCAGAAGTAGAGCAGGGACCCCTTGCGGATGAGTTGACGGAGGGCCACCGAGTTGGCCGTCGTGGCCAAACCTGAGGGAGAGCAGAGGAGAGCAGAGGAGGGCTCAGGCGCCTTGCAGCTGGAAGCCACACAGTCACTGGCCAAGGCTGCGGTTAAGCCCGATGCCAAAGCGATGCCCCGGTGGCCAAAGCAAAATGCTTCCCTGTCCGGCCTCCAGTCCCTCGGGGCGTCCCCTGGCAGTCGTTTCAAGTGCCCAGCAGCCACCCGAGCAGGGAAGGGGGACGTCTAGTGGGGCTGAGTTGTGCCGAGCAACTGTGCATGCCCAGAAGAGGCTTGCTGACAGACTGGGGACTGAGTGCAGAGTTGACCGCGTCCTTGGTGGTCCCTGGAGGGCTGCAGAAAGCACAGCAGGGCCATCCTGGAAAGGTGGGGGGAAACGGCGATGCTGCAGGAGAGTGGCTCCCCTGGCTAGAAGGGGGGTCCTCAGCTCCCATTTGGGACAAAATACCGGACACACCCAGGCTAAAGTAATCTGTGAAGTCGAGCTGGGTCTTTGCTGGGTTCTGCCATTGAGTCCCTGTGGCACCCCAAGCCTGGTCCTCGCATGGGCAGCCTGCTCCTGCCTTCCCAGCAGCCCTTTCCCCAGGAGACACATTACTCACCCCGTGCCATCTCAGATACGCTCCCGGCGACCAGGCTGTCGTAGATGAGTCCACGGAAGAGCTCACGCACCTCGGGGTGCCGCTGCGGGTGCTTGTGCAGGAGCAGCAACATCTGGGCAAAGAGGTACCCGCCGATGGAGAAGGCGTGGACCAGGAGGGGCCGCCCACCGAGGGGCCTTCCCTCTGCCAGCAGCCCGAGCACTTGGGCGGCGTAGGCCAGTCCCCACCGGGGCCACAGGAAGTGGCCGATCCTGCTCTCCACCACCAGCACTGGCCAGCCGTGGCCCAGGTAGAGGGCGAGGTACTTCTCGACGGCACGGGGTGGAGCGCCCAGCCAGGGCAGGAGCAGCACAAGGGGACGTGAGGCGCTCTGCACGCCTGGAGGACGGTAGAGGCAGATGGTGCGGGAAACGGACGTCGCTGTCGTGCCGGTGGGTGGCAGGGACGAGCTCGTGCCCGAAAGGGACTCTTTCGGCGAAGCGTCTTGGGGGCTCGGTGGAAGAGCCGTTTCTGGGGACGGCGCAGCGGCTTCTGTCTCTCCTTGCAGCATCGTGGGAAGCGCCCCCAGCCCCGCCCCTCCTGGAACCTGGGCAAAGAGGCAGATGGGAAGAAGGATTAGCACAGCCCCCTGGGAGCATGCTCCTCACCTCCATGGTCCCAGAGCTTGCCTCCCCGTCAGCCAAGGGGTCACCGGCTGACCCAAGAGCTGAGTCCAGGCCATTGGCAGCAGCTGGTCTCCGGGGGCAGCCTTGGAGGGAGGGCCTTTGGGTGCCTTTTGAAGTCACCTCATGTACCACTTCAGAGACATGCTCCTGGGGCAGCCAGAGTGATTCTCCTGCCCCTGCCTGCATCCATAACATGAGGAGGATACGTCCCGGGGTGGAAAGGCAGCTGGCCTAGGAAATGCCCCGTGGAAGCAGCGGAGATTTTGTCCCCAGGCCGCCTCCGCCTCCTGGCCAGGCTTCCCTGCTGACCTGCTTCTTAGCTCCCCTTTGGCTACACGGACCAGCCGGACTGCCCGATCTGTCATTATGCAAAAGGTCTCGCAGTAGAAGTCCAAGCGAGGGAACCCTGGAGCCGCCAAACAAAAGGCCAGAGGTCAGCAAAAGGAGAAGCCCCAGCAGAGACCCTCGTGGGTACGGGGGCTGGGTGTGTGTATGTCCTGTTCTGTCTTGGCTGCCCACCCTTAATCCTTTGGCTGTCCAAGAGAACTGAACCAGCTTCTCTGCTCTCCCCACTGATGCCAAGAGGACCACTTTGGCAACGGCCCAAGCCAAACGCCTCCCAGGCTCATAACTGGGAGATGTGCCCCCCCCCCCGGGCCTCCTCTGCAGGGAATTCTCTCACTCGCCAGTTTGCTGGACCAGCCTAGACCCAAGAACCCTCCAGGCAGACATGTGGGCGTGGGACAGACGTGGTCAAGAGCCACAGCAGAAAAATACTATCATCATCACCATCAATTTCCAAGCAAGTTTAACAACAGAGTAAAAATAATAATAACAAAAGCAAATTAAAACAAAGGTTAACAGCAGAGTAAAAACAGCAGCCATGAACCCATTTTGACTGGCCAGTGGAGGCCTGAATAATCCTCCTTTGGATCTGGGCGCAGTTAAAGGCCATGCGAGGTCGCTGCCTCTGGGACTTTTGGCAGGACACAGACAAATGTGCAGACCGTCCACAAGGGACCTAAAGACACCCATACATATGGACTGATTATCCACAGGGGAATGGGCTGAGCTGGCAGGGTGAGCTGATAGGTATTCAGAATAAATTTTGTTTCTTTCAGTAAAAAGGAGTAATAAAAATACCCAAAACACATTAAAGTCTGGCTGGGCCAGGGGAGAAGCAACCTTTCACACAGGGAACACCTGTGTAGAAGGTTTGGTCTTTGACAGGTGTCTGTAGTCTAAGTGTAGGTCCATGGTGAATGTCAGAGAGAAGGCTTTCCAGAGGGAAGGTGCTACCACTGAGAAGGCCCAGCTGTGAGTTTCCAGTGTAGGTATGTCATGAACTGCAGAGGGGTTGGCATTCCAAAACAGGGGGTAACCTGCTAGCCCCATGTCCACTGGCCTGCCATCTCTGTCCATTTCACGGTCATAGCCTCGCTTGCTTTTTGCACAGATCCAGGGCCTTTTCACACCTGGGTCCCGAGTGGTGATGCTGGAAGTATCCAGAAATCCCCCAACAGGAGCACCTGTTGCTGAAGTCAGCAAGACCTTCCAGCGACTGTCCAAGAGCTGCCCCAGGGCGCCACGGCTGAATCAGGCCCAGATTGCAAGGCTCCGTAAGTTTCATGCAGAGCAGGGTCTTGTTCGCACTTGGCTTTATTCTGGAATATATCCTGGCACAGGGGCCTGCTGTCCACATGCTAAGGTAGGCCCGAAGCGAGGCCCAATAGGGTCTGCATTAGCAGGTGGACCACAGACTCCTGTCCTGAGATCTATTCCAGCATACGGCCAGGTGCAAACAGCCCCACGTGACCAGTGGTCCCTGGAAGGCCAACAAGAGACCTGCTGGCCAGAGGGTCCCACACCTTCTGGGCCAGGCTCTGCAGTTGGGTCTGTGGAGGCGGGCAATGAGACAGAGCACTGCCCAGGGGTCACTGATAGTGCAGCAACAAAGCTGGAAGGAGCGGCAGCCCCGTAGGATTGGGAAACCGAGAACCTGTCAAGCATGCCAGTACTTGGCACTACCAACTGCTTGTGGGAAGTCCTGCCTGCCATGGCTGGTGGGGCTGAGTGTCCCAAGGATTACAGTCCTTTTGGCTATGGCTGGAGCTGGAACATCCTGACCATTGGGTGGATTGCGGTTATCCAGCGCCACGGCTAAAGAGGAGACCTCAGACCACCAATCCCATGGACTGCAAAACCATGGACAAAGATGGCTCCAAGAGCACCCCAGACTATGTACCTGTTCCTTCAGAGGGAGTCCAGCCCCCCCACCCCCCAGCAAGAACAGGCAGGATCTCCAAGTCCTGGACCTTGGTACTTCCCACAAATCTCCATTTTGCCAGAGTCCAGCCTCAGTTTGCTGGCCCTCATCCAGCGCATCACTGCACCCAGACACCAGTTCAGGACCTTCTGACTGAGACGTTATGGAGTTAAGCAGCATCAGTGACAAGCTAGAACCCTGTGGCACCCAACAATCCAGCCTGCAGGAAAGAGAATTATGGTCACCTAAAGCAACTTTATAGGGCTGTTCCTGCAGACTGGAGGAGATGACCACAGTGCCACCCCCCACCCCCATCTCTCAGAGGATTCCAGGGTCAGCAGTATGGAGGCTGTAGGGAGATCAAGGGGGACCGGCAGAATTGCCCTTCCTCTGCCTCCCTCCCTCAGAAGACCATCTATCAGGGCAACCAAACCTGATTCTCTCCCCAAACCATGTCTGGCAGCAACACAGAAACGCTTTGTTACTGCTTTTGGCTTTTCCTGGAGAGGCGACCCTAACAGCCAAATGCATCTGGATTTCTCAGGTGGTCAATGGCCCTCCAGGGAGCACATGGTTTGCGTCCCGTGGCGTGCGCATTGCTGGATCAGGCCACATCTGCCCCTAACCAAGCTACCTTCTCTGGCATACAGCATCCGAACACCCTTGCAATTTGAGGTGGAGGTGTTTGGATAAGTGTGCCAGGCAGAGAGAGGGCAAATGAAGTCTGGGCATTCTCAGATTTGTTTGTGACTGTGATAATGCTGAATGTAGAGTGGAAAAGAGTCCAAGGGATCCAAGGCAAAGTTTATCCCTCTTTGGCCGGCTTTGCTGCACAAGACCTGGAACTCAGTGGCACGAAGGACTTCTGCCCCTCTCCTGGGTGGCTTAAGGGGGGACGATGAGCCACCACATGCGTGGATGGGGACCCGGCAGTCGGAGCGGCCGGGTTGCTCCCTCAAGGGCAGAGACCAGAAAGGGTGGCCAGGGCTGCTGGGACTGAGCCTGGCCCTGGTTTGTGTGAGAGCCTGTTGGAGCCCAGTTCAAGCCCCCTCGGCCCCAGGGGCCTCCGCCCTGTGAGGCTAAAAAGAACGAGGGCCTTTGATCTCTTTGCCAGAAACAGGGGACATCAACCAGGCCTTCCTGCCCTGGCATCCACCTGGTTGCCTGGAGGGCTGCCATCTTTGACCGGAAGCGATGTCCAGGCCCCTCTGGGGTCTCCTCTGAAACACAGCCAGCCTTGCCTCCCCGCCCCCTGGCCCCGGCCCGGTCCAGGGCTGGTGCTCACAGCCCCTCACCTCCTTCTCTCAGCCCTACAGAATTAGGGCCAACTCTGCTTACCTTGCTGGGCCACTGGGCAGGCAAAGAAGCCCAGCTGAGGGGAAGGATTTCCAGGCTGCAGAACCAAGGCGGCCTGGGTGAGGGTGCTGCCAGGCTGGGCCACGGAGGAGCCTCCTGGTTGCCTTGGAAACCAGGCTCTCCCTTGGGCCCTGCTGCAGGTGGCCAAAGTTCTAAGGCCACTGTGCTGTGTGGGGCACAAGGGTGGCAGCTTAGCCAGCCATGGCCCAGTGAGGCCGTTGGGCAGGGGCACTTCTGAACAGGTCTGATCTGCCCGGCATTTGGCCCATTTGGAGCTCTCAGCAATGGCAGGGCTCTTCCTCTTCTAGGCACCTGTTGACGTCTCTCAAGGGGACGACAGCTAAGCCCGACGGTGGCTCTCAGGGCTCCCAGAGCCAGGGGGGGTTCCTGGGTCTTCTTGGGCTGGCCACCACCACCCTCCCCAGCCTCACCTACCCCAGTGGCTCCTTGTGATCATGCAGAGGGGAGAGGAATGATGTTGCCTCCACATGAGGAGGCCAATGGCACAGGCTGGGGTGGGGGAAAGCTGGACGCTTCTAAGGCCATCTGCTGGGATTCAAGAGCAGGAAAAGGTTTGTCCTTGTCTCTGCTTGAGATGCCCGTGAGCATTTGGGGGCCCACCATGTGCGACCGGATGCTGGACTAGATGGGCTGTGGCCTGATCCAGCAGGGCTCCTCTGAGGTTCTTAGGTTCTAACGTAGGCGGGACCCTGCTGGATCAGGCCACAGCCCAAGGCTCCGGGCAGAAAGAGGCTCCGGCAGGCCCCGGGCGTAATCCACAGCAGCATGTGGATGGCAGATCCCTATTCTGGGATACAATCCAGAACAGGGCCCAGTACAGAAAGGGCCTTCACAATCTGCCAACAAGGGTTGAGGTACGGGGGGAGCCGTTGTCTTCGGCCCTTACCAGGTCCACCCCCGGTGCCCTCGAAGGCCAGCAAGCTCCTTTGCATTCCTCTCTTTGGTCCTTCCTTAGTGGGATTTATCGGGAGGACTTTGCCTCGTAATCCTGAGGCCATGCCAGGCTGCCCTCCTGATAGGGTGGAGCAGTCGTTGTGTGTGTGTGTCTTTTAATTACGGGTGTTTTAACGAGAGTGTGACCCAAGGAAGAGAAAGCATTTGCCTTCCCCTGGGCCTGTCGGTCAGCCTGAAGTCCCTGCGGGGCTCACTGGATGCCACAGTTGCTGCTTTCTGCAGGACCAGCAGGCCCCCTGTCCTTATTCACCCTAATGACTGGCCTGGACAAGCGGGGGGGGGGGGAGGCTCAGCATTTGGCCGTCCCACCTGCTGTGAAAGCAACAAACCTCAGCAGCCCCCAGCCCCAACACTGGCCTGGACAAGCGGAGGGAGGCTCAGTACCAGCTGTCCCACCTGCTTTATGAGTTTTTTAATGATTATATAAGGTATTATTTGTTATAACATGCAGTCTGTTTTTGACTTACGTAAACTGCCTTGGGCAAAAAAGTGTCTTTAAGTTGTTGATTAAGTGGTACCTCGACATACAAGTGCCCTGACATACAAGTGTTTTGAGATACAAGCCGCCGAGCGAGTGATATTTTGCTTTGAGATGAGAGCAAGATTTGAGATACGAGTATGTAAATACAGTACAGTACATAACAAAAACAACTGAGGTGGTGTTTTGGGAGCTGGAATGGATTAATGGGAAAATTGCTTTGAGATACGAGCGATTTGACATAAGAGCAAGGTTACGGAACGAATTAAACTCGTATCTCAAGGTACCACTGTATATTTATCTGATGTAATTATTGTATTTGCATTGTACTTTTTTTCTATTTTCTTTTGGAAAGGCAGTATACAAATTAAAATGGAAAATGGCCTGGACTGGTGAGACTGGGCGAGCGTGGAGGCTTTTGCCGCAGAGCATGGCTGGCAGATCTTTCTCCTGGGGCAAAGGGCAGGGCTTTGGCAGAGGCTCCCCTAGACCCACACCCCTGCGATGCTCCATGTCTTTCCCTCACGCACCTCCACAAAGATGCCCTGGCTGTGCGCATTCCTCTGCTGAAGGCACCATGGGGGACCTCTGGACCTTGCTCCCTGGTGGGGCTTCGGCACAGCTGGGTGGCACCGTTCAGAGAATGGCCCCAGCGATGCTCTTGCCTTGCCGCCGTGAAGCCTATGCCATGTGTCTGCGCAAGAGCCCTGCACTTCCAGGCCCTCTGCCAAGGAGAGGCCCACGGCCATCAGCCACCCTTTTCAGCTGCTCCCAATTGCTCCGTTTGATTCGCTTCCAGACGAAGGAAAGAAACATCTTTCGTCTTTTTGTTTTCTGTCACTTTGGCTGTGCTGCTCGTTCTGAGGCTCCCTTTTGTTTGGGTGCTGCCAAGGGCTTGCAGTCTGTGTGCAAATTGGCTCTCGCCTTCCTGGGGAACTCCGGGACGCTCCGCACCGTGTATCTGCACTGCGCAAAGCCGCTTCCGAACCAGAAGAGGCTCCACACATGCCACAGTGTCCCACAACCAGGGCAGCTGTGAAGCACACACCGTTGTGTGCCACAACTATCCTAGGAGCTGCAGAGGTGTGCTGCGTCACCCAGTCAGCACAGCAATGGCGTCACACATGCGCACTGGTGCCACTGCCATGGCACCACAAACACCTCTGTCATGGCAGCAATTTGCATTTAGCTGGCGCATAGTTAAGCACTGGCCAAGTTCAGAATATGTGGGGCGCCCTAAAATGCAGGCACCCAAATCACTGCACAGCTTCGCCTCCCTGGGAAGTCTCCAGTGTTGCCTGGGGATGAAGCCCTGATCCCACAGTCTAGGGGTGAGGTGAAAGCTAGACTATGATGGGTTAGGCATTACACCCAGGAGAGAAGGTTCACAGCCTCAGGAAATGCCCCGTCTGCCATCTGAAACGGGATTCAGTTGGTGAAGGGCGGGATATATATTCAAGGTGTTGACACTAACATATAAAGCCCTAAAAGGCTTGGGTCCCGCACCGAGATCTCGAGGAGCGGGCCTTCTTGGGGTTCCTTCTCTTGCAGAGGTACAAGGCACAAGAGGGCCTTTTCCGTGGTGGCCCCTAGACTCTGGAACAGCTTCCCTCTTGAGGCTCACCAGGCACCTACGCTGTGTAGTTTTCGGCCCCTGGTGAAAACATCTTTTCACCCAGGCCTTTGCCATTTAAATAACTTTGTTAGGGAGGGAGGGGGTTATATATTTAATTATGTTTTAACATTTGACATGTTTTATCCCCATTGTAACCCGCCCTGGGACCATTAGGTGAAGGGCAGGATATAAATTTCTTAAATAAATTTTTAAAATGTGGACAATTGCTCTGGAGAAGGGGGAAGATTCATTGGTTTTTTGGGAGGGGAAAGAGATTGATTGATTATCAATTTACTGGTATATCCCACCCTTCACCAAAATGTCCCAGGTCAGGTCACAAAAACAATGCACACGAAATATTCTTAAGACTTCTTTAAAGCATATCCCCCCCCCTTTTTCTTTTCAGCATCATTGTCTTTGTGGTGTCAAAGTTGCGGCTGCACCATATGGGGGTGGGGTGGATTAAAAATTCCCCAGATATAATCTGTTCCGCTAAGGATGTCCTAATACCCATCTGGGCAAGTCCTTCAGTAGCCCCCAACCTTTCCCCCTAAAGGTCCTTTCTGTTTTGAAAGAGAGGAGGGTCAAGAGAGGAGGGGGCCTGGAGTTCCTGTTGCTTCTGAGGCTCAAGAAACGAATAATGCTGCGATCGTGAATCTGTCTAGTCCAGCATCCCGCCTCACAAAGTGGCCCACCAGGTGCCCATAGGCATCTCGGGGAGAGACAAGGGCAAACCTTCTCCTCTTCTCCAATCCCAGCAAACGGCCATAGAGGCCTCCTGCTTGTCCCCCTGCCTGAAAGATGTACTCGGGCATCCATTCTAGGAGCCACTGACACACCTGTCCTCCATAAATTTATCTTTCCTAGGTCCTTTTCACCTTCCGTTTTAATGTCGCAACCTGCCCTGAGACCTTCAGGTACAGGGTGTGATAAACATGCAAACGAAGAAACAGAATGAATACCTGTATGTGCAAAGGATCAGCTTGAGGCAGATAGTTTGGTACCAGTTCAGGATTTGGAGACTTTGTGTGCAGGATGGTGTGGGGGGGGGCATTTGCTTTCAGGCTGGCTTCCCTCAGAGGAGCTCAACCCCCAACTGCAGCTGACGATACTTTGTTCCCATAGAAAACAACAATTGCTTTTACCTGTGCTGCACTTATCCTGATCACCCTGGAAAGAGGGGGGGGGAGAAGAGCCCATAACCCCCCAAACAGACAGGAGCTATAAAAGGAACCCGCCTGAGGAAACCATTGCTCCGTTCTTGGGGGCTGAAAGGGAGTGGGAGAAGGAGGGGAGAGCGCCCCACCCTCTCGGGGTTATAAACTCGGAATAGCGCCAGAACAGCCCGACAGAGGCGAAGGAGCCCCCGGGGGCCACGCTCATTCCAAACTGCGTCCCACCCCGACTGCCTGGAAGAGGTTTACTGGTCCGCCAGTTTGCTTACCGATCTGGTGCGCAGCAGTCGGGCTGTCTTGGCAGGCACTTCCGTGCGAGGCGCTGACCTGGAAACGAGGCACGGCGGCTTCAAATAGCAAAAGTGGAAGCAGGGGGGCGGCCAGCTCTGCTTGGGCAGGGAAGGGGCTGAGGTCCAGGGAAGCGCCCTCCCTCCCGCCCTCCCGCTGTGGTTGGCAAGGCAGGGGCAGCGCGAAGCCCTGAACGGCACCAGAAACCCATTTAAAAGCCCCTCGTCCTGGAGAGCGGGCTAAGGCGAGCGGCTTCGGGCTGGGCGGGCGGTCACAGGGCCCCCAATGTTATGCCTCGAGGCGTTTGCCCCAGAGGGGGAAATTCTATGACACGATTTTGCTCTCTTTACTTCGCTTTTGCTGTTCGCAGGAAATGCGCTTCAAACGAGCCGGTTCATTGCTGGGAGCACTTGGGGGGGACGGGACAGAAAACAAGTCGAATCTCCGCTGAGGCCGCGCTCGGAGCGCTTCTGGTCACCGCGCCTCAGGAGGGATCCAGCGGACCGGACCAGGGCAGCCAAGGGCGACCAGAGCGGGAATCGCGCACGGGAGAGAACGACGCCAGGACCAGGGGGCACGGCGGAGCCGATGGGCGGGGGAAGCTAAAGCCCGTGCCCGCCGCCGAAGGATGCCCAGAAGCCATCGCCGGGGCCCGGTCGGTGCGAGACGGGGCGCCGGACTAGACGGGCCGAGGCCTGAGCCGGCAGGGCGGCTCCTCCTCCTCCTGCGTCCTACCGCCTGAGTTCCAGTCTGAGCCGCCGACCCACAGGCCCAGGAACGGCCAAGAAGGGCGGGCGGGCGGGCATTGCCAGGCGTCGGGCACTGCCCGGCGGGCACAGCGGAGCTCCCAGCAGGGCGCGCGGCGCGGGCGGAGAGCGAATGCCGCCCCGGGCAGATTCCGCGAAAGCGCCGCGACGCTGCGCCAAATCCTCTCCCGGCGACCGGCGGCGCTCCGGCTCTTTCGCCGCCTGCGCTCCCCACCCGCACCCGGGGAAGCGTCGTCACGACGCGGCTGGGGAGGAGAAGGAGGAGGGTCCGGTCGGTCCCTCCCTGCACCCCCCCCCCGCTCGGGGGAAGGCGGCGACGTTCCCGCCCCCAGGCCCACCGGGTCCCGCGTCCGCTCCGCCCGTTCCCGGCCGCCCACCGCTCACTCGCCTGCACGTAGGACGGACGCTTCCGCCCCGTCGGGCCTCCTGCGCGCGTGCAGAGGGCGAGGGCGCTTCTGGGTCCGAGGGAAGGGACCACACTGGGCCTGAGCCCGCCCGCCCGCCGGCCGCGTCCCGCCCGCCGGCCGCGTCCCGCCCGCTGTCCACCCTGCGGGAAGAGCCGCTGCTGCTTCCGCTCTCCCCGTCCGGTCCGGTCCGGTCCGGTGGGTCTCGGTGAGGGCAGCAGGCGGGGGCCCGGGCGCCGGGGGCTGCAGCGGGGCGGGGGGCCTCGCCTGGCGCAGGAGCGCCGCTCACTGTCGCGCGCCCCGCCCGGGGAATTCGTCGGCGGAGCGCCCGGGAAAGGGCGGGGAGGCCGCGGGCGGGGGCAGAGGGAATTGCGCCAACTCCGGCCGAGGGCTCCGGCGCCCGGCCGCCGATGGGGGGCGGAGAGGGAGGATTCCCCCCCTTTGCGGACCCCGTGCTTGCTCCCGAATTCCGTCCACCGGGGGCGCCTCAGGGGTCCGGGCGCGGCGCGGCGGCGCCCCGTTTCGGCTCCCGGGAGGGAAGCGGGGGGGCGAGCGATCCCGGCCCGCAGAAGGGACGTCCGTGACCCGGCTGAGCTTCGAGTTCGCCCCTAAGCTTTAATCCGGTTTCGGTCCCCCTCCAGAGCGAGAGAGCCTATCGGCAAAGCGAGCAGTCGCGGAATTCTTTCCGCGTTATCTAACCCAAAGGCGGGTCTTCTGAGACAGAAAAGGATGCTGAAAGAGGCCAGCCTGCCTGTTGCTTTCCTCCTGGGTTCTCTCGTTCTGAAAGTGGCCTGAAGCTGGATTGAAGGAGGCCCCGGGGAGCTTGCCGCTTGGGCAACCAAACTGTGCGCATAAAAACGAACAAGATCAGAGGTTGCCGCTGCTGCCGTGCGAGAGGCCTGGCTGGTTGACGAGCTAATTCTGCTGCAGAAAGCGTACCAATTGCGCTTTCGTTCCCCAGGGGAGGGTCCTCTGTGAACCACCTCCCGCCCTCCAAGCCATTCTCTCTCACCTACGGTGTTCTGTCTGTCTGTCTACGCGCTGACCCCCTGCTGGGCCTGGAAGGAAAGCAGGAAGGCGGGTGTCCCATGGCAGCAGAAGGTCAGGAAACTGGGTCAGGCTGCCTGCTGCCAGGGCTTCTGCCTGTGGCCGCTATGGGAGCCGTAAGCGCTTTCTGGCTGATTAGTGGTGGAGCGCAGGGCGGGCGGGCAGGCAGGGCTCTTGGGCTCAATGCATAGGGGATGTCCCCTCCCTCAGGGAAGGCCACTGCACTGGGCTGGCCAGCACCCTCTGCAAGGGTGCCCATTAGCTGGATTTCCCTACCAATGCCTCATGGGCAAAGGGTGCTGGCACACATGCCCCAGCTGTGCCAGGCTGAATGTACCAAGGCACACCTGGGCACTTTCCCTTGGAGGCCCCTGTGCAGCCATTCTAGTAGCCATGTCTCCATGAATTTGTCTAGCCCTTTCTCAAGCCTTCTAGGCTGGTTGCTGTTCCCACCTCTTCTGACTGCAAATTCCACAGGCCGATGACCCTCCGGGTGAAGAAATCCTTCTCTGATCCAACTCTCCTGCTCATCAGCTTCATAGACGCCCCCTGGTTCTACTGTTATGTGATAGAGGAAAGAAATTCTCTCCGTCCACCTTCTCTATATAATGCATGGTTTATTTTATCTCACCGTTTGTGGATTTTATGTTTTAATTTTAAATCTACAGCTAGCATAGACTTTACTTTTTTCTGTGAAGGAAGCATATATTTTTATTTATTTTATTTTATTTACATTTCTATCCTGCCCCATACCTGAAGGTCTCTGGGCAGGTAACAACAGATTAAAACAAATTAAAACAGGATACAAATTCAAACAAATACAGATTAAAATGAAATACAGATTAAAAACAAGATGCACGTTTAAAACACCTTAAAAATTCAACAAATTAAAACCAGGCATTCTCTAGGATGTTAATAATGGTGTCATTATAACTGGGGAGGGAGAATAGAGCCTCAGCCAAAGGCCAAGGCAAAAAGATAAGTCTTTACAGCCCTCCTAAATAAATACAAGGAGGGGGCAAGACGCACCTCAAGGGGGAGGCTGTTCCATAGTCTGGGGGCCATCACAGAAAAGGCTCTCTCCCAGGTGCCCACCAGCCTCACTACTGAAGGTGGTGGGACAACCAGGAGGGCCTCACCGCTTGATCATAAGGCACGGGCAGGTCAATATGGGAGAAGGCGTTCCTTTAGATATTTGGGGCCCAAGCCATTTAGGGCCTTGTAAGTCAGAGTTAACACCTTGAATTGGGCCCGGTAGTGAATTTATGCATGAGTAGGCTTGGTTTCTGTGTATTTGCTTCAGCCTATGTGTGGCCCTGTGGGGCACCATTCAGGGCAGCAAATGGCCCATGGCTAAGGGGTTTATCTTTTCTGTTCGCTACCCTGTAACTTGACCGTGGGGCAATATAGAAATCAAATAAAATCAAGGAATCCCTACGTATCGTTTTGTGCAGTGCGAAGATTCACACGTGCTGTGGCCTGAAGTGTTTTTTCAGAAGCGGCTCCATCTTCCGCGGGAACATTCCCCATCTGGCTTCCCTTGCTGCCGGCAAGTGACCGAACGTGGCAGAAGCGCCCATGTCACTGGGTGGCGCCAAAATGCAAAGAATAGGACGCCTGGGAAGGGGCGGGTTCCTCTTTCTCCTCCCCTGGCCAGGTGAGGGGGGGGCTGCCTCCTAGTACATTACGCACAGAGTAAAGCAGCAAGGCATCACACCGGATTATTTTCCTCGAGGATGCAGCAGACGCCGGATGGGCTCCACATGTTTGCACGCTTGCCAGATGTTGGAAGTGGTCCCTGACATCACGACGATTGAGCCTTTGGACGGCTGATGTTCTACGGGCCACAGCCCATCTAGTCAGCATCCCGCCCCATACAGTGGGCCACCAATTGCTTCTAGGTGCCTCAAGCAGAAGATGAAGCCAGAACCTTCCTCCTGCCTGTCTCCCCAGCCTGGAGCCCAGGACTAGGAGCAGCTGGAAGGGGCTGGAAATCAGGATGGGGGCAGGGACTGCTGTGCAGCACGGTCCAATGGTCTGCCTCACAGATCCTCCCCCTCCCCCGGAGAACTCTACCAGCA
Organism: Aspidoscelis tigris stejnegeri; assembly: GCA_023333525.1. Taxonomy (NCBI): domain Eukaryota; kingdom Metazoa; phylum Chordata; class Lepidosauria; order Squamata; family Teiidae; genus Aspidoscelis; species Aspidoscelis tigris. The sequence goes on along the minus strand of JALMGA010000005.1, from coordinate 660,915 downwards.
GAGGCTAGAAAGCTTGCTGTTGAGCATTGGTTCCGGGTCAGATAGATGCCCAAGTATTCCAGGAGGCCCTATTCCTTGGCCATCTTGCTTGAGGCCACAACTGGAGACACGCTCACGCCACTTGTTCAGGAGGCATGGACCTACAGTGGGGGTGAAGCGGAGTTTGGCCCTCTGCTGCAGTGGCTGAGAGTTCAAGGGGTGGGGGTGGCAGGTATACGGCAGCCACAGGGCACCTCCTGGAAACCCTGAACCCCCGCCTGCTCGCTTTGTCCACCAGTGGAAGAGACACCTGAAGGCTGAGTCAGTTGCCCCCCTACTGGCAGGGTGAAGGCAGGGGCAAGGAAAGGGATGTTGGCGCTTCCAGCCACTGGTCTCTGGTGCTACCTTCCGGCGGTGGGCAGAAAAGGCCAGGCGGGTCAGGCCCTCCTCCCTGCCAATGGCCTTGCCAGCCCATATCCGGTTTTGAGCCCAGCAGTTCCCAAAGGAACAGGTCTGGGGATTCACATGAAGCTCTCCCCCACTCTGTCTCCCCAGGGACTCTGGTCCTTAGCTGTAGCTCCTATCAGGGGAAAGAACCCCCCCCCCCCCCCGCAGCTGCAGCCCAGCCCGTCTGGCCCCTCACTCCCCAGCCCGCTTGCTAGGAGCTCATCAGCTTTGTTGGCCCCAATTTGACTTGTGAAGTGATGCAGACAGAGCAATCTAATTCTCCACAGCCGGGAGCAGAGAGACCTCCCCAGCCCTGGACCCGGGTGGAAAAACTGGGTGAACGGTGCCAGGTCAATCAATCAGTCCCTAGTTGCCGGGAGCAAGGGGGGCACTGGTGGTGGAGAAGCTCTTCTGCAAATGGGGGGGGGATGTCTGCTCCTTCTCCCCATATTCTGCCCAAATGATGTGCAAATGGCCCCTATAAGCTGGGGGGGAGGGGTCCCTTTACTCTCTGATCCAAGTTCATGTTATGGCCCAATTCCAGGGGTCGCCCACAAGCAGGGCGCACACAACGCCGCATGCTGGGGTGCCCTAGACGTACTCCTGTCTGCCACACGCGGACATGGCACAGTGTGAACGGGGCAGCCGAGGCAGGCTTCTGGCTTTGCAGCAGTGTGTCGATGTCTTGAGGCTGATGTGGGGTGCGTGGCGCATACCCCGCCCTCAGCATGTGCTTGCAGAAAGAGTCCAGGGGTCCCTGGGGGCAAACAGTGCTGGACATTTGAAATTTTGCCCATCAGTCGTGTAAATGGCACATGCCCAGGCTTGGCACTCCCGTCTCTTCAAGAACTTGCCACCGCTTGTCACGATCCACACTGCCTTACAAGGCAGAAGAGGTCTCCTGGTCTCTCCTTCCTGTCCTCTGGAAATCTACATTCAGTCAGGCCTATCTTTCCCTTGCTCCTTTACCGTTTGCTTTCCCCTTTTCCTCATCACCTGACGCCCATTTTGCTTTCTTTCTCCTCTTTCTTCGGGACTTTTTTTGTCTCTGCCTCCTCTATTAGGTTATGAACCTCTGTCCATAGTTCTTGAGGCCCTCCGCCTCCCAGATCTAATTCCTTAAATCTATGCATCACCTTCCCTGCATATTCATAAGGGATATTATTCAGGTCATACCTGTATGATCTAGTGGTTTTCGCTTTGAGTTTAAACCCGAATTTTGCAGTAAGAAGCTCACAATCTGAGCCACCGTCAGCTTCAGGTCCTGTTTCTGCTGACCGTGCGGAGTGTCTCCGTCTTTGGCTGCACCGTATATTTGCAATCTGATTTTGGTAGTGACCATCTGGTGAGGCCCATGTACGGAGTTGCCTTTGGGGCCGTTTTTCTGGTTCTCTTTAGATTCCCCACTTTAGCATTTCTTCCCTGTGAAATGCCCTCTCCTCTGCTGCCTATGAGATGCCTCCCCTTGCAGATGGCAGGCGCTTATGAAAAACCAAACTTTTTATTCAGGTATTCCCTATGTGGAAGTTTCATCCTTCCTGCCTGCCAGGTTTTTAATGTGTTTCAGCTCCTTTTTTAAACTCTGTTTTTAATGTTTTGTAAGCCCACACGTATCCTGGAAGCCTGTGGGTCTGTGCCACTGCGCTCCTTCCATCCCCAGAACTGTGGCAAGGGCAGCCGACAGCCAAGGCTTTTGGAGCCACTTTGGGACCCCATGGTGGGAGTTCACACACGGGCAGCGGCCTGACGTCTGCTTAAGGTGCCCACCTCTTTCCTGGGACTTCGGTGGGGACAACAGCATCCCTCCCATGGGGGCTCCTGCACCATTTTAGCCTGTTTATTTTCCCTGTTTGTGTCATGATTTTATTGTGATCCACACTGAGAGCTTCAGGTATAGGTGGGATAGAAGTAGAAACTAGCTAATAAACGAATGGCCAAGCGTCCAGCCGGAATCCAGCCAGGGGCAAAAATGCAGCAGGCGTTCTCTGCACTCCTGGTCTAGGGCACAGGTTCTGGGTGCTCCTTGCATTGCTGCATGTAGTGTTCTGGGGCTTTGGGGGCGGGGAGGGTGGGTGCCTCTAACTTGGTCCTTTCTGGCCATGGGAGTCTGTAATAAGCAGGTTCCCTCGAGGCTCAGTACCAGGATTGGTGCTTTTGGGCTCCTTTGTAAATGATCTAGAGTTAGGGCTGAGCAGTGAAATGGCAAAAATTAACTCACCAGGATGGACAGAAACAAAAGAGCCACAAGGAATTGAGGAAATGTCCCCCTGTGGTCCGTGAGCGGCCAGGAAAGAGATTATTTTGGCCGTGTGACGCTCCGGCAGGCAAGGCAGATTCCGTGTAAAGGACCACGAGGCGGTGGGCTGGAAATCAAAGGGCCAATGCGCTGGCCCCATAGCTGGAAGGGCCCCCCAAAAGGCACGCAGCACAGTCTCTGTCCCTTTGCATTTAGAGGGGTAGAACTAGGCATGGCTACAGTCGAAGGGCAGGAGGAATTTCTCCCTCTCCCAAAGGGCTAAAGGAGGGCCTCACCCCAACTGCAGCAGGACGTTTCAGCGTTCAGGGCAGGAGCCGCTTCTGTGCCCCGTGGAGGAAGTGGGGGGGGCTGCCTCCCCATGCTCGGTAGTGCAGAGACTCTGGAGGCTTCCGAGGGGAAAAGAGCTCTCAAGGCCCCCCAACTCAGCCACACGTGTTCTGCCTCTGGAGCTGTGGACACAGCAGAGGAGGTGGGGGAGGGAATGTCGTCGTCATCGTCCCGTCCCCCCCCCATATGCATCCTGCTTGCAAGACTCCTATCGGACAGCATCCCTTTGGGTCCTGCTCTCTGGCCTGATCCGGCACTCGGGCTCTTCCTCAGTTAGCGCCTTGCAGAGATTGGCCCTGCGCTGGAGGGGTGAGGAAGAGGCCACAGCCATCTGCAAAGGATGTTGGGGGCAGGGCTGGCCCGGGGGTCGTCCCCCAGCCCATTTCACCAACAAAGGCTTTGAATTTGGAAAGGGCAGCCAGAGCCCCCTGCCTCTTAGCAGCTGCCACTGGGCAGCTAAAGGTGGGCATCTTGTACCCCCACCCTCGATGGGGGCCTGGGGATATCAGAGCCACGGCGGCCCAAAGGAGCCCAGGTGGAGCAGCGGGGGGGGGGGGGAGCCCAACCCAGGCACTTCTTGCCCCCTTCCCAGCCAGCCCTTGTGGCTCAGGGCCGTCATCAGCATCCGGGTCCCTGGCCCTTTGGCCTTCCAAGGTGAACGTGGCAGGGCAAACCAGCTGAAAAAGGAAAGGAGGCCGTCCTATCCAGAAAGTCTTTTTATTGATAATTTAAAGATTAAAACTCTGCTCCTTCCGCCTTGCTGGGCTCCTGCGCCGGCTGGAGGGAAAGAGGCCCATGACACCACTCCGGGCTTCAGATTCAACGACACCACAGAACACGCACTTGCTTTCGCTGCTACTATAGGGGGACACTCTGTGGGGGAGGGGTCCCTGATGGAGGAGGGGGCAAGTGGGCAGTGAAGAGACTGGGACAACCCCTTTATGACACAGGAACTGCAGCGGGCCTGGGTGGAAAGGGCTGGGGGGAAGTTGGGGGGGTCACCTCTGGCAACGGCTGCGGCACAGGCGGGACACCCCATGTTCTTTGGGTTGAGGCAGAATAGGCATCTAAACCCCCTCCCTTGCACCCCCCCAAAGAGGAACCCGATGGCTCTACAAAAAGGTCCATGCAAAGCAGGAACCGCCCAGGTAGCACTCGGAGGTGCCGCCCGCTGGCAGGATTCCCTTAGGCTAAAAGCAGCCTCTGCCCCCATGGGTGCAGGCTGGCAGGAGGGCACGGGGCCGGGTGATGGTGGGGGTGGGCCGCCACCCCTCCCTGAGGGACGCCTACAAGTCTATGGTGTCGCTTTTGACACTGAGTGCGTCTATTTGGCGGCAAACATCCATGAACTCTTCCTGCAGGAGGGCCGCGTCTGCCCCCTGTTGCCCCGCGGAGGCCAGCGACTCTTGGGACACGGGGGCCAGCACCCAGTACTGGCGGCCGGGAGGCGGGGGGGAACGCGGGGGGCTCCCGTGGCTCTCCGAGGCCGGTGAGGAGGCACTTCGCCCCGGGCTGGAGCAGAGCACGGAGGTGGCCGAGGCGGTGGCCGAGGCGGTGTCCTCAGCGGCCCGTCTGTAAGGTGAGTCGGAGCAGGGGCTGCCCCCCCAAGGCCCCGGGGAGGAGAAGGTGGTCTCGCGCGAGGCGTCCCCTGCATCTGTCAGGCGGCGGGCGGGAACCAGCTCCACACAGGAGGCCGTGCGGCCCAGATCGCTCTCGAGGGAAGGTTCCCGGGCCAGGCACAGGGAGAGGCTGCTGGGGGCGTAGAGGCCCCCGCCGCTCCCGAAGAGCCCCTCGCTGCACAGAGCCTCGTCGATGCTGCGCCGCAGGTCTATGGGCGAAGGTGGGCGGAAGTCGCTGGTGGGGTCGCCGGTGTCCATGGCCACCACACTGAAGGAGGACGGCGCCCCCGTCCCGAGGCTCCCCGGCTCCTCGGCCGCCATGGCGTAGAGCGGCAGGTAGTCGGACTCGCTGCGGGTGATGGTGTCGCAGATGACCAGCTTCTCGTGCTGGGACAGGCCCCACTGGAAGTTGTTGGGCAGTATCTGCGTCTTCACGGCGCTTTGCTTTGGGGAGAGGCAGAGGCTGCCGCCACAACAGCACGGGCACCAGGCCTCGGAGGGTGAGCCAAAGATGGCATAGAGGCCCAGGGCGGCCAGGGGCAGGCCCATGCCCACTTCACAGAGCCGGCACGCCAGCTGCAGGGTCCACCAGGGCCAGGGCCCAAAGAGGACGGGGTCCAGGCCGTAGCCCAGCGTGTGCAGGATGGCATAGGTGTGCAGGGCGGCACTCAGCAGGCCACACAAGGCGGCCGGCAGGGCCATGCAGGCTGCCCGGCCCCACTGGCGGGCATTGGAGAAAGGGCACCTTCGGGTGGGCATGGCCACACTCTTGAGGTCATAGATCTGTGCTGCGTCCACTTGCACCAGGCAGTAGAAGATCAGGAGCGAGGTGGACAGCAGGGCGGCCAGAAGGGCGAAAACTCCCCGGGAAGCCAAGAGCAGGAAGGGCAGCTGGTGCAAGAGGTCCACGGCCAAGGCGGCCCCCGTGGCCACCGAAAAGTGCAGCAGGACCAGGACGGCCAGTAAGCAGGGGTGCCGGAGGCCGGAGGGTGAGGAGAGTTTGGCCCGGGCACAGAGCGAGAGCAGCAGCAGCGTCACGGCCAAGGCGGAGGTCAGGCAGGGCAGCGCCACGTCATGCAGGAGCCGCACGGCAAAGTCCGGGAAGAGCTCCAGCCGCCCGCAGGCCTCGCCAAAGAGAAGCACCGCCCGGGCGCCCCCGGCTGCCCCCAGCAGCAGGTGCAGCAGTGCGAGGAGCTTCCCACCCCCCGGGCACCGGCAGGGCAGGCACAGCAGGGCCAACAGAGACAGCAGGGCCAGCAGGGCAAAGAGGCAGCCGGCCCCGTAGACGTGCGCCTCCCAGGCGGGGCCCCACTGTGCCAGCGCCGTGTTCCAGTCCGAGTGCAACATCACAAAGAGGGGCAGGGCTGGCAGGAGCTGCCAAGAGAGTGAGGGGGCACCAGGTTCCGGCAGCGATGAGCCGCAGTCCTCTAAGTGATCGGGCACACAGCCGGGCAGCGCCACAAAAGCCCCTCCGCTGCCCGGTGAGGCTGTGAGCCCGTCGAACGCTGGTCCTGTAGGGAGACAAGAAGGCTGTCAGGAGGGAGGAGCAGGAGGGTTGGGGCGAGATGAACCCCAGGTCCACATGGTGGGCTGGGGAAGGGGAGAGGCAGCAAGGGGAGCAGAACTAGAGTGATCAGATTTGTACACTCGGTTCAGAGGTGTCTTATTCCTCTTAGGCTGTGTTCCCACTGGGCATTCTAATCTGCTTTTTTAAAATCACCAGCAAGGTCTTTTTTTTTTTTTTTTTTGCATTCCCACTGTTAGCTTATAATGCAGACTCGTAGGGAAGAAACCCCTCCCCTCAGCAGGACCCCCTCCCCATGCCGTCGGCAATTGGGCACCATTATACCCTGACTTCATCAGGGCAGGCAATTCAAACCCCACCCTCTGTAGGAACTTGTGATTCTGGAGTCCTTTGCCACTCCCCCCCTCTGCCACCACCACCTTGTATCCCCCATAGCGCAACTTTGTTCTCCTGTTAACAGGGCAGTAGAACATTCAATATCACTTTCCCTTTTGTCTTATAAGGATCGTGGTGGAGAAGGGAGGAGGGAAAAGCCAGGTGGGCTTTTACAAAAGAGCCGACTGCGCTGGAGCGGCAAAGCAGTTCTGCGTGGTCTGATCTCTTTTTTAGTTGCACTGCGGTCTGGTCTTTCTCATTCTTCACCTCCTCCCTCCCCTTTCAGCCAAGCCTGATATCCTTAGCCACGTAATGGCAACAGCCTGGGGAAAAGGGGACAAAATCATGGCTTATCATTGGATCACAGGAAACTGAGAACACCCCTAAAGCGTGGTTCCCTCCCCCCCAGAAAAACTGCTTGCTTTCTCATTGCTAAATAGTGAGGATTATTTCTAAATCCAGCAGAGAGACCTCTTTTAATGCAAACAGGGATTCTCCACAGTCCGGGACATTTAATCCTCAAAAACTGCAGATTCTTTTAAAACTTTGAGAACGGTGAGGGCCCAAAATTATTTCAAAGCTCTTTAAATCTTGAATGGGAACACAGCCTTCCTTTATTTTCTCTGAGGCAGGAACAGCACTTCTTAACAACAGTTCGGGTTTTTGTAGGTGAGACACAGCCTGAGGCTGTGGTCAGGCACGTTTAGTGAGTCTCCAGGCTGTCCCCGGGTCAGAGGAATCGTGCCCCAAAAGCCTGATTGGGACTATCCTCTAACTGGATTCTCCCAGCCCTGAGACTGTTTCGGCTCATCAGCCTGTTTTGCTCTGCAAGGTGTGGTTGTCCGAGGGACTATTTGCCAGCAACTGGACTTTAGTGGTTTCCCTTTCCCTCCCACCCAGGGCCTGGCTCCGTGGGTGTTCGGGGTGTGTGCCATTGTTCCTCACTTCCTGCTTCCCCCGCGCCAACCGCTTCCTCTTTCCCCCAGTTTTTTGTTACAGGTGAGGGGATCCCGGAACCGCTTTGGGGGCAGAGGGATCTGTGAGCGCCTGCCAGTGGGAAGGTCTGGCTGGTGAACAAAGCAATCGGCCAGTCCCTTCATTGCGGAACCTGCTCTGGGGATGCTTCCGTGGGGCCTCTGCAAGATTTAGTGTCTCAGCCAGGCAGGGGGAAAGACGGCCCATCCAAGTACCTGCTGACAGCGGCCCTTTAAATATGGGTCTTTGCACGGTTTGTTCCCATGAGATTCAAACCCAGGCAGGCAAAGACGTGGAGGAGCAACCGGGAGAGCGTGGGGGAGACAGATCAGATTCGGATGGGGGGGGAGAACAAGGGGGGGTGATTGCTATTCTCATGAGGCTAATTCCCCCCCCTCAGCACCCACTCCCCCCCCCAATCCTGTAACCAAAACAGGGGAGAAGAAGAGGCAGGCAGTGGGAGGGGGGCCTCCCTCCCCAAGTGGCCAAAATGCGATCGACAGAAGACTAACCACTCGCGCTAGAAGAACAGTCCACGGTCAGGGACTGAGGCTTGTTGGATCCTGGAAGGTACAGAAAACACCAGGCCTTATTCTGGAATATGTCCCAGAATACGGACTTGCTATCAGCACGCTAGTGTGGACTATCAAAGGCCCCGTCATCTGCACTAGCCTTGTGGCCAGCAGACCACCAGCCCGGGATATATTCCAGAATGAGGCCAAGCGCAGAAAGGGCCACGGTCTCAAGAAAGCCAGAAGTCCGAAGGGCGTGGACCAGGGATGGCACAAATATCCGTAATGTTTGAAATTCGAATTCAGATATTCGAAGTCGAGTCAAATGTTACGATATTCGTACGCTAACATTCAGACGGATACGAACGTTTCCAGACATTCGTACAGATACTTTGGGCATCTGTTAAGCTGGGGAAACGTATCAGATACGTATCCTTCCATATCAGATGTGTGCTTGTTCGTATCAGATACGTGTCAAATGTTTGTACAAATACATATAGTTTCATACCGGATAGAATTTTACTACATTCGGATGCGACCTGTTTGTACAAATACAGACTTTCGAACATTTGATTCATTTTGAACCGAATGCCCGAAAAACGTTCATGCCCATCCCTAGTGTGGACCGGTCAGGAAGGCCAGCCCTCCAGCCCACTGAATCCCACGAGTGGCGTGATGGTGGCCCCAAGTCCATTTTGCAAAGTCCCGAAAAACCAGGTGGGAAACAGAAGAGTTTATTTTGAAATTCTTTATCCGCCTTCTAAATTTGCCCCGGCTTATTCTGCAAAGAGCGGAGAGAGTCTCCCTGTGGGGTGGGCAGGCGGTTTCATACCCCATCACACCTGGTGGCAACATTTGTCCTTTTCTGGCCACCAAAGGGCCAAGGTGCACCTTCTCTCGTTGCCAGGCGGCTGTCATCCAAGCACGGACACCTGGGGGGGCTCCTTTGCGCCCTGCATGCAACAGACTCCAGTGTCTGCGTGTGCTAGAAATAAGCCCCCCCCCCAGTGCCATTTCCTCCATAAGCCGAGAACAGGGGGGCGCTGGCCACTCAGACTTTGGTGAGGCCCTGGGGGAAATGGGCTTCTCTCCTCCAGCTCCTTCTGCGCTTCCTTGGAGATCTGTGGGACCAAGACTGGTGTGTGTGTGTGCGTCCCAATGGCGAAAGCCCCTCTGCCACCACAAGCTGAGCCCGACTGCAGGGCAACCCCAACGCTAACCGGCTACAAAACCCACACATTCCCCAAACGAAAGGATGCCTTTGAAGGGAGGACACACAGCCTGACCTCTGCCTTCTCAGGCTCCAGGTGGGCTGGCTTCACCAAAATGAATCTGGCATGGGTTCCGTAACGGAATTGAAGGCGAATGGAAATTTGTGTGGCCGTGGGAGCTGAGGGCCACAGCGGGCGCAGGGCTCCAGGCCAAAGCAAAGGCCCTTGAGGTGGGGGGGGCTATGGGGGAGGCCAGGGCAAATCTTACACAGGAAAGATGCTTTAGTGCCCTGGCTTTGCTCCCCCTCCCCAGGGCAGCCCTGGAGCGGATTAAAGCAGAGTCCCCTGGAAGTCCAAGCGGGGACACTCAACATTTTCTCATTGGGGAGGGGGCAGGAATGGCAAGAGCCCGGCTCTCTGCTTCATGCCAGCCGTTCATGAAGACATTGCCACCGCCTGGAATTGTTCTAGCTCCCAGGCGAACGGGCAGAAGGGGGTTAGGTGTACATCTGAGCAGCCCGGGCTGGGGCATCTGAGCAGCATCCGGCTTGTGGAAGGCAGAGTGTCTTGCCCCCCAGCTGCCAGTCTTGCCACGCTAAGCCTCATCCACCCAGTTTGCCCTGTTTGTGGAGAATATTTTTTCAGAACTCAAAGTGGTCCACAGAAAGACAGCCAAAAAATCTTCTGGTTTTGAGGCAGCAGCCAGGTGTGCATCCTTGTGCAAGCAGGTGCTGGCACTGACAAGGCCCACCTGTGAGAGAGGAAGAGGGCAGGGGCACCCGTGTGCCATGGGGGGTAGCTGGCTGGCAACCCTGAGAGCAGAGTGTTGCCCAAGAAAGGCCGCCTTTGGCCAGGCCTCGCAGGGCTCCTGTCCTCTACTGTGCCTGTAGCTGGTGGGGTGTGGTGGGGTAACTGGCCAGCCTAGGGCTCCCAGCAGCCTTTGGTGAGCAGAGCACCACAGCATGGGCCCCTCCTGGCACTATGCCTGCAAAACCTGTGCCTCTCCTCCCCCGCCCACCATGCTCTTGGCACAGTTTTGCCCCTTTTGCAAAAGGGTCTGGAGAAGCGGGCAGCAGCCCAGGACCTTTGGCTCCTCAGTTGCCGACCACCTCCTTCTGGCCTTGAGCCCGCTAAGCCATAGCTGAGGAGATGCTGCTCAGCCGCCATCACAGGGCCAGGCCAGGCTGCTCTCCCACATGGGCCACAAGCCAGGCCGGCTGAGGTGTGTGCCAGCAGGGGCCCAACGTGTGTTTGTGCAGGCTGGCACAGAACTGCAGCCTTCACCATGTCCAGCTCTGCCTCTCCTGACCCTTGAGACCGTTCCCTTGGCGCTGCTCTCCCCCCCCCCACATCCCAGGATCCTCAGCACCACAAGGACTTCCCAACCAAGTAGACTTCCTCCTGGCGCTTCGAGGGAATGCAGACGTAAGCCGGATGTAGTGCAGGAGGGAAATCTCTGGACCGCCTCGTCTGCTGAGATCACTGGAGCAAGAGGGGCCTTAATTGGCTGGCTGGCGCCCGGCAGGATCCTGGTACTGAATACCAAACGCAAGGACCCTCTGGCTCCTTCCTTCACACCCAGCTGGACACCTTTTCCTTTGACGATGTGTTTTGCGGCTCTGGCACTGGACTGATTCCGGAAGCTCCCACGGCACAGGTGTGGGTCAGTCCAAGGGAGCTGGTCAGTACCGGCGTGTGTGTAGGGGGCAGCTACCTGCAAGACGTCTCTTCTGCCTGCGTCAAGCCGGCAGGGGCGTGCAAACCTTGCCTGCCGACGTGAGAGGGTCTCGGTTCTCTCCCCCCCCCCCGCCCCATTCTGCCTTTAAAGGGAGTGCGGCCCCTGGAACTAGGCTGGGGAAATTCTTCAGCAGGTACATGAGACGACATCTTTGCCGACTTGCCTTGGGGAGGTGATACAGCAGGTGCCTGAGTCTGCTTTTAACCTACAGGGAGAATAACGGCACAGTGGCGCCGTCCTGGAAATGCAAAGCTTTGAAGTGCTGGATTATCAGCCCGACGCCATTTCACAAGGTCCTAAACCCACCACTGTGCCCGCTGAGCAAGCTGCCTTAGCAGCCAGTCCCGCTGGCACGGCCGGCCACTTCTCTTCCCCACTCTGCCGATAAGGCAGGGGCAACACCAAGCGAACTTCTGTCCAGGGCTCCAGCAGATCCCACGAGGCCCCAGCGGCCTCAGCTGGGGTAGGCAGGGCAGGGCGGGGCGGGGAAAAGGGAGCCTGGGTCGGCCGTCTGGGGTGCCTCATGGGGCTGCAGAGGCAATCCTGAGCAGAGAACGAGGCCATCCCTCCCTCACATGCTGCTCTCCCCCACAGGAAAAGCCCGGCTGCAGGATCGCACCCGTCCAGGCCACCGCCTGGTTCTCCAGTCTGACCCAGGCATTTGGAGTACCCGTGTGCCCAGAACTGGTGGGCAACGCTCCTACGTCGCTTCCTCTGCCCTCACCACTGTGCAGCACTCTCCGCCCACCAAACCCTTCCTGCTGGATCTCCCAAGTGTCCACCTGGGCGGGCAAAGACAAGCATCTCTAGTCCTTTGCCCGACACCTTACCCGGTCCCAAGGGCGCCCCGGGTACCACTCCTGACCAGGGGGCCATTCCGTCACTCTCCTTTGTTTCAAAGCCTCCGGGGTCTCGGGAGGCGGAGGCGGCCTGGAGCCTGCTGGGGTGCACAGTCCTGTGCCCACTCCTTTGATCCAGGCCCAGGGCACGAGGGCATTCCCTTTCCACAGCGGCCATGTTGTTCTTCCAAAGGTGAACCCCCTGCATTACGTACAGCTGGCAAAAGAGGACGGGGCTAGAAAGAGGGACAAGCATCCTCCCCAGACTGCAAACCTCCTTCCCAGCCACCGTGTGGAAGGTGCCTGAGCTCCTGCCTGAGCCCTTGTGCAAGAAAGACCTTTCCTCTGGATGGGCGGGGGGGGGGGGGACAGGTCAGGGAGGCGGCGAGGGGCCCTGTCTGGAGGAACAATGCCAGGGGCTGTTTGCAGAGTCAGCACAGAGGCCTCTGCACACAGCAGCGCCGCGAGGCGGAATGCAAAGCAAACATACCTGTCTGCTCGGCTCCCTGGGCAAAGCCGGGCGAGGCTGCTAAGGCGCCCGCCCCTGCCCTTCCCCCTGGCCCTGCCACCCTGAGCTCACTGGGAGCCCAAGTGACAGGGAAGAGAAACGGCTGCTCCTCTGCTCTTGCTGACAGGAGTGGGTGACAACCTGAGAGCGTGGCTCTTCGCACGGGGGGCTTCGCCGTCCACATGGCTCACAGCCCCTCTGCTTGGAGGGCCAAGGGGCCTTCCAAGGGGGGCTCTCTGGAGCGCACAAAGCCGCGAGTCCCTGTTGCTGGGGGCGAAGGTGCAACTTGCATTTGTCTCTTCTCAGACCCCCGAGGAGGACTCTGGCCTGCACCGAAACGCAGCCCCCAGCGCTGGAGACAGGATTACATTCTGGCCGACAGTTTGCTGCTGGCCAAAGGCGAAACTGCGGCAATTGGAGTAAGCACGTCCACCTTCCCGGCCTCCGCCTTAGGCAGCACCCCAGCCTCTTTGGCTTCAGGTTCTGCAGAAAATGCACCTTGAGGGGCAGGTGGGGGTAGGATGCGGGGCAGCCTGAGCCCGCCTTGCCCTAGGATGGCAGAGCGAGCGAGCGACGCCTCTCGCCAGGGGTCCCATGCGCCAGTGTTTTTGCAAAGTGTGGCCTCCTGGGTCCACGTGGGGAGAACAGGCTACCAGCCATGCATGCGGGGCTGGGAAGCAACACCTGTGTGTCAGGTGGACTTCCTGGCTTAGGGTTAGGGGCTCCGGGTGCTGGTGCTCAGGCCCTGGGCTGAGGGGAGAACGCAAAGCATCCTCCTTCCCCTGCCTGGGCAGAAGAGCTTTGAGCAGCAAGTCGCAGACAGAGGCCAGGAAAGGAAGCAAAGAAGCGTTGGTCTGTAAACCAAAAGATATGCCTGTGCTTTGTCTCTACAGTGCAGCCCCCATGCTGGGGAAGGCATCTCCACTGCCACGGGGCAGCAGGAGACCTCCGCGGAGGTCACTGTTTCACGACGGGCAGGGGCTTCACCAGGAAACTCTCGATGTACTCAAAGACGGTGTAGGGGTCCTGGTCGGCGTTGATGAAGATGGCCTGGTCGTAGTAGCCCTCCAGTTCGTCCACCTGGTGGCTGTAATAATCCGCCTTCCCCTCGACCTGCTGCGGTTCGTCCTTGGGGTGGCGGAGCAGGCGCCGGTGCACCTCTTCCTCTGCGGGGGGCTTGAAGATGGTGTGGTACCTCTCCCCTGAGACCGGGTCCACGGCGCGCTGGCAGATGCGCTGCATGGCCACCTCGGTGGGCAGGTGGAGGAAGAAGACCCGGTTGGGCTCGAAGCCCGCCTGCTTCAGGAGCTCAGCCTGGTCCACGTCGCGAGGGAATCCGTGAAGGACCCAGCCGTACGTCCGGCAGTCCTGCTGGGTCAGGCGGTCCTTGAGGACCCGCATGACGATGCTGTCGCTCACGGGGAAGCCGCTCTCCAAGCAGGGCTTGATGAGGTCGCCCATCGCCGTGCCGGCGGCCAACCTCTCCCTCAGCAGGTCTCCCAGGAAGACGTTGACCAGCGAGTACTTCTGGGCCAGCAGGGCCGCCTGCAAGCGCTTCCCGCTTCCGGGGGGGCCCAGGAGCACGACGCGAGGGGTGAAGGGGGCGTCCGAGTGGGGGCGGCTCTGCACGAAATTTAGGGCCTGGGCAAAGACATCCGCGCAGGGCTGGTCAGCATTGATGGCCTTGTGGAATTCCTGGTACGTCCGGATGACGCCCGGGAGGTTGCGATGGCTCTCCAGGAGCGCCTTGGCGGTGGCTTGCACCGAGACGCCTTCCGGCCTCACCAGGCGCTTCTGCACGGTGAAGTCGACCGGCCAGTCGAAGGTGGTGTGGTACACCTCTTGGGTGACCGGGTCGAGCAGCTTGCCCAGGTTCCTTTCGATGAGGACGGTGTCAGGGGCATAGAGGACGACGACGTGCCGGGGGCAGATGCCCACGGACTGCAGCGTCAGGGCCTGATCCCGGGTCTCCGGAAAGGCGTCCAGCACCCAGCCCAGCTTGACACAGTCCACGTCGCTCAGGCGCTCCTCCAGGAGGGCCGCCCAGAGCTTGTCCGGGATCTTCTCCTTGCGCTTCTGGTAGGCCGTGGCCTCCTGGGCCTGCTTCAGCATCTTGCTGCTCAGGATCTGCTGAGGGCACAGGTACGCCGCTTGCAGGTGCTTGCAGAGCCAGCGCGCAATGGTGGTCTTCCCGGAGGCCGGGGGCCCCACGACGCAGACGCGGGGCACCTCATCGCTGTCTTTCTTCAGGTGCTTAATCAGGAACTCAACGGGGTCCTTTGGCCGGTGCACCAGCAGGGCTTCCATCAGGTTCTGCATGAGCTGGAAGACGTTGTGCTTCTCAGCGTACAGAGACATCGCCGGGGGGATGTGGTGGGGCTTGCTAGCCGCGTCCATCTTCCCGCTCCGGCGGCCAGATTCTGAAGCAGCCTGCGCATTCCAGGGTTGCCCGGCAGCCTTTGATGACGGCACCATCCATAGAACAGGACACAGGAGGCACGTTCCATGGAGCCTGGCTGCCGGGGGTCACAGCTGGGCCACCTCGGCTCGTGGAGAACCTGAGGGCGAGCGTCTTTGGCTCTGGGGCCAGCGACGGACTCAAGCGGAAGAGCAGCTCTGGCGTGGAGAAAGGGCGGCGGCGGCGGCCGCTTGGCTCCGGCTGCTCATCCAGATGTTGGGGACAGAGCGCACGCAACCGTTGCCCCTTCGAGTCTAGGCAGGGCCTCCCCCCACCTGCATTGCTTTCCAAGTGATATCTGGGCAGCATCCACACCACGGAAGGGCCAGCGTCTTAACGCTGAAGCTCTTGTGCCCGCCGCTAGGTGGGGCATGCAATATTTTCATGGCACACACCTCGCCTCCCGCTGAAGCTGAGGAACTTCAGACCGTTTTGGCAGCACGTCTGTATGCACTGGGCCCAGGAGGATGCTTGCGCAGAAGACGCCCTCGGGGGTTTGGGTCCCATTCTGCAGGACGGGCACAACAGAGGGCACTCACTGCCCCCCCCAGCATCCTTGCTGAAGCGACGTGTGCCCGAGGGCACCTCAGATGTGCAAGGGCTGTGCTAGAGTGGCGCCTGTATGGATGCCACCTGATTCTCTTGAGACTTCTTTGGGGTCTCCAGGGCTTCTGTATTTTGGGATGGGCCAAGGCCCAGGAGCTGGGGGGGATGGCCAGGTTCGCCCCCCTCACATACAGGAAGCAGCACCCTTTGGAGGGCCATTGCTCAGCACCCTCCCCAGCTCCCCCAACCTGCCTTTAGTGGACCTGGTGAACTTGGAAGGATTTCAAGAAGACACGGCAAGACGCAGGGCCAGGCTTCTTGGCTGTTGCTTTGTGTCTCTGGGGTGAAACCCCTCTCTGACTCAGCCAGGGCCAAGTCCCCCCGATGTCCTTGTCTAACCATGCGTGGTGCCAACCCTCCCCCACTGGCTGTCCTTCCCCTGGCTCTGGCTGGTCACTTGGTCAGCAGAGGCCCCAACAAGGCTCACCTGTCTCCGAGGCTCCCACTGGGGTCTGATGGGCGTCCTCCATCGGCTCCTGAGGGCTGCCAGTGATGTTCCACTCCGGGGGCTCCCAGGTGTCTGGAGGGGGCGTGGATCCAAACAGACCTGGGCAGAGAAGCACAAATGTGACGGTGGTGCAGGGAAGTGGCAGCTGCCTCTTGGCTCTGAGCCCAAAGCCACAGGGAACTGGGCTGGGCCTTCTCTCTTGGGGTTCTGCAAACAGGGACAACCACCCACCCACCCAAGTGAGCCTCTCTTCTAATTTGTACTCCAGCAGTTCCTCCATGAAAGCTAAATCCTTCAAAGGCAAAATCAGGCTGGGAGGGGCCACAACAGGCAGCCAGTCTGTGGTTCACAGAGGCGGGGGGCGGGGGGGAGCATGCCTTTGCCCAAACTATGCCTAGAACTGCCCTGCCTGCCATTTGCTTAGGGGTGCTGGGGGCTTTCAGTGCCCAATTGACCACGGTTGTCTCCTGGAAAGGCTGTCTGGGTCAGGGGTGGGTATCACCCCATGGCCATGACCCTGCTCCCCGCCGGATGGCTGATTCCAGAAGGAGGAACGCTGCCTCCGCCTTGAGAGACATGATCCACCGCTTGGGGGCCATGGGTCCAGCCTTGTTCCCTGAGACCTCGGTGGTTTATGTGACTCGGGGGGCCTTTATTTGGCCAACCCCTTACCTGGAGGGGAAGTCAAGGTCACAGTGACCCCTCCTGTGAAAACCGCTCACTTAGGCTCCCGCAGTGCATTGCACAAGGGTTCAGACTTTGCAGCTAGTGCAACTAACCAGAGCTGATCAATGATTGTGAAAACGTGCTCCAGGGCTTCAGAACCCGGCACCCTTCTGCCCTTGGTTTAAGGGGCTTATTCGAGCCTCTACAGCTCACAATTTCCATCATTTTGGCCAGGAAAGAAGGAAAGAAAAAGGGAAGGGAGAGAGGGAAGGATATATGCAACTGAATGCAGATTTCCAGAGAACAGCGAGGACTGATCAGAAGGACTTTTTAAATGAGCAAGGGAAAGAGAGAGAAGAAAACTGCAGAAGGGAAAAGACAAGAAATATCAAGGCAACGTTTCACGGAAAAATGGGCATGATAAGAACCAGAAATAGGAGGAACTCAAGAGAAGAGCAAGAGACCAAGGGGAGGTGGCAAGAACCATACAAGGAAGATCTCGGCATCACCGGTAACCACAATGGGGCGGTCACCAACCTGAGCAGGATATTATGGGCCTTTGGAAACATGGCGAACGAGGGGAATGGAGATGACAGAGTTCCAGCTGAACTAGTTTAAACCCTAAAAGATGGTGCTGTTAAAATGCTGCATTCAATATCCCTGGAAATTCGGAAGGCTCAGCAGTGGCCACAGGACTTGGAAAGGTCAGTGTACATTCCGGTCCCAAGGAAAGGCGGCACAAAAGAATGTTCAAACTACCAAACAGTTGTGCTCAGTTCACACATTTCTGTAATAGCAGACAGACAACAGACGCTGATCCTGAAATACATTCCAGAATATGGTCAAAAGGATGTCAGTATAACAATAGAGGAGATGAAAGGGAAACTAAGGGAGATCAATAAAATATAGCATGTCAGGGTGAAAGAACTGAGTATGAAACTCTTACGTAAGTGGTATAAAACTCCAGCCCAGTTGGCATATATGATTCCCAATACGTCATCCAGGTGCTGGCATGGTTGTGGACAAAAGGGCACATATCGTCACATGCGGTGGTTATTTTCCCGAAATAATAAAATTTTGGAAGATTATTACTTCTGAAATCGAAGCAATCATGGGTAGTTTCAACATTCCCGGTAACGCCTTCCAAGTAAGGAGGAGAAGGCCATATCAGATTTCTCTCACATGCGCAGTAAAAGCAAAATAAGAACAGTTCGATATAATTCAAGTTGGCTAACCCAGGCCTGTTACTCTTTTGAAGGATCTTTATCAGTCTTTTATGTTTCTGCAGACACACTGTCCTTGTTCATTCCTTACAGAAGGATGTGGGAAAATGTAAAGCTGAGATTTATATTGTTGATCATTTTAAATTTGATTTTTATAGACATCGGCAGATATGGGGGTGCAGAGCAGAGCATCAGTTGAGGAGAAGTGGAAGGACTTTCTCAGTTTCGTTAATAGACCAGTAGTGACAAATGTATTGAGTGAAGCGATAAGGAATGTGATAAGTAGCCTTAATAACTGAATTATAAGATCCGCGTTGGGTGGGAGGGAACAGGGGAAGGGGAAATGAAAAATTGGAAAAACTGTATGCTTAGAATTTGTAATTATGAATGCAAATGTAAAATGAGAATGTGCGATTGTATATCTAAAATGCATGTAAATAATAATTTTAAAAAGCGAATAATAGGTCCAAGGTGGCATAATGCCACGCGATTTAACTTACACACAGAGTATGCACAAAATAGGCTGGAGAGGTCACAGAGTAACGATTGGGGGAGAAAAATCAATAGCTTGGCTATGCAGAACACCAAGAACAGTTTCCTTAAGGAGGCTGAAAGAGGAGTGCAGAGGCCGACTTGAAGCTCAGCGTTAAAGAACCTGAGATCGTGGGATCCGGTCCCATTACTCCCTGGCAAACAGAAAGGGAAGAAATGGCACCAGTGTCAGATTTATCTTCCTTGGGCTCAGAATTAACAGATGCTCCCTGCTTGGGAGGAAAGCCATGACAAACCTGAGGCCTATTCGCACTACGGCTGGTCGTGCACGATTAGTGAACTTCTGGGGAAGAGCATCTGTACATGGAGGAGGCTGTTACAGCCTCCAAGCGTGCGCTGCCTCACCAGAAGTTCACTAATTGTTGATTAGGTGTGGAGCGTGAAATCACGCTCCACACGTTGACCAACGTTTATAAGTGTCTGGGCAGCGATTGTTTGTCCTCCTTCCAGTGCTCCAGCGTCATTTGAGGTGCCGAGCAAGCATGCTGGCATCTTGGACTAGAGAAGTGACTGCGTGTGCGCAGATTGTCAGCATTGCCAAGGAGACAGTGCCGGTGCATGCACAGTTGCGGAGGGTGCCCAGAAAATTGTGGCACCCAGAAGAGGACCAGCCCCAGGATTGGTCACGGGGCTTGGGCTGTGGTTACCTTGCGCTCGCCAGTGTAATTGCTAGTTAATGTTGGATCATCACGCTCCTTCCCCGTCCAGGAGACAGGAAGGGAAGTATGAAAACGCCCCTGGACTGCCTAAAAAGCAGAAAAGGCCACCTTGTTGACCAAGGTCCATCTGTCCAAAGCCCTGGTTTTCCCAGCGGCCATGTGGGAGCCGGACAAGGAGGAAGGCTGAGGCGAAAGAATCAGTGCTTTTGAACTGAGGAGATTCCCTGGATGCAGCAAGACCAAAGCAGTCCATACACAAGGAAATCAACCCTGACCACTCCCTGGAAGGACAAACACCAACGCTGGAGCTCCGATGCTTTGCCCACGTAATGAGAAGACAGGGCTGGGTGGAAAAGACCCCGATGCGGCAGAGACGGAGGGCAGAAGGCGGCGTGGGCGGCAGAGGATAGGGTGGCTGGATGGCGTCGTGGGGGCGAGGGCGTGGGCAGATTCTGAGTGGCGGTGGAGGACGGACGTGCCCGGTGCCAAGCGTGAGAGTCACAGCTAGTTGACGAAACAACAGCAGTGTCCTGGCCACTGGCTGCAGGTGAGCGTCTCCATAGGGTGCTGCTTTCAGGAAGAAGAGCTGGCTTTTCTACCCCACTTTTCTCACCCATTTAAGGGGACTCAAAGCGGCTGACAGACTTAAGTTCTTCTCTCCGCAATAGGCGCCCTGTGAGGTAGGTGGGGCTCTGAGAGCCATGACTAGCCCAAGGTCACCCAGCTGGCTTCATGGAGGAGTGCAGAATCAAACCCAGTATTCCCAGATAAGAGCCTGACTCCTTGACCAACAGACAAACCAGCTACTCAGCTGCTCATAAGCAGATCCCGTTCCTGGCTTCCTCTTCCTCCCCCGGGTCTTTCATGCGTCGGATCCCCCCAGGGCAGCTGCCTGCCCCCCTCCCCCCCCCACCTCACATGAGGAATGGCACAGCCATTCACCCTGGCTTCAGTGCTTTTGAATTGCTTGGTCTGACTGCGCTGGGATGGAGGGCCGCTCCCTTGGGACCGGACACACCTGCAGACTGAGGTGGAATTCATCTCATTGGTTGGCGTCACGTGTTCTTTAAAAGGACCTTGGGCACACCGATCCAGTTATTTAAAAGGCAATTCACCCCAGCTCTGCCCGGGCACTGCGCACACACACACGGCCCAGGATGTGCCCCCCTCTGGCTCCTTGCTGCATCTGTCCACAGGTGCTTCCAATGGGCATCTTCACTGGACAGCCTTTTGCCACCCTGGGACCCTGCCAGCCACATGCCCCTAAGTGGCAGCTGAGGAAAGGGGTGCTGCTTCCTGCCCTGCAGCAGGGAGCCACCGAGAGCAAGGTAAAGGGTTGTCGTGGCACAGGCACCCGGCTCCCTCCAGGTATCCTCCCCCTGCCCCAGGTGTGCCCACTTGCCCATTGCATTTTGCTCCCCCCCCCCGCAGGCCCCCTCATGCCCCCTCCAAGCCCTGCCCCTGGCACAAGCGATACTCACTGGGAGCACCCAGTTTGCCGGCAATCTCGGAGATCCCAAAGCTGAGCCCGGGGAGGAGCGGGTACCTTCTGCCAGCACTGCCGCCATTGCTGCTGTTGCCCACCAGGGGCCCGTCTTTGCCAAGTCCGGCAGTCAAGTCGATGTCGATCTTGAATTCGAGCTCCCTGCTATCGCCTGCAGCGGGCAGCACGAGCCCCCTCCCCGTGAGCTTTGGCCAAAGGGGGGAAAGGGGCTGTGGCGTGGGGGCAGGGGAGAGGAGGTTGGGCTCAACGGGCACTGGGGGGGCATTCCAGGCCCACCCGCCAGGGGCAGAAGGAACCTCATCTACAGGGCTGGTGCCCAGCCAGCCGGAACCTCCCAAGGCCTCTGCCCAGAAACGGGCACCGGGTGCTTGAGAACGGGTGGGGGCAGCAGGCCGGGTGGGGGGCACCCCAGGCCTGGCGCTGGTTCCCGCCAGCCCCTCGCCCGGCCGGCCCTTACCCTGGCTCCGCACCTTGATCTTAAAGTTGAGCCCCAGGTTCAGGGACAAGGCGGGGGCCTCGCTGTGCGTTGGGAGCTCTGTGGGGGTGACCGGGGGCGCCAGGGAAGTGCCAGGGCTCTGGACCCCTGCGCCAGGGTCATTCTCTGGGAGCCCTAGGGCCTGGGTGGTGTTGGGGAGGAGGGTGCCCCCGGAGCCCAGCAGGGGCAGGCACAGCACGACCAGGACAGGCCACATTGGCCTCTGTGCCGAGGGCCGGCGGCTACTTGCAGGAAGCACCTGGGGAAGAAAGAAGGAGAAAGAGGTTAAGATTGGAGGCCAGAGCAAGATGAGGGTTGGGGGCAGTGGCTGGGCACTCTGCCAGAGCAAATGCCCATCCACCAGCCAGCAGGCACATCTCTTTAGAGAACGAAGCCATTGCAGTTCAGGAAAAAATGTCTCTGCAAGAGCAGAGTGAGTCTGTTCTATTTATTCATTCAGGTAATTCTCACACTGCTGTCCAAGGGCAGTCCACACAGAAGGCCGGAGCATTAAAATCATGGGAAACACCCAGAGCTGCCCACCAGGGTGGTTCTGTGGGGGAGGATGAGCATCGCCCAGAGAGGGAGGTCAGCCTTTCCCCTCACCTGCCCATCTCCCAAGGTGGGGCTGCAAGCCCCCCAGCCTCCTCCCAAAGCGTAACCCAGGTGGCCTCCCTCCCTCCCTGGGTGCCCAGGGAGGGGTCCTCCTGCAGGCAAGTCTCTTAAGGGGACAAGCACCAGGGAGGAGCTTTCTGCCCCAGTGGGGCCTGAGAATGAGCTGTGGGGACAGAGCAGGCTTGGAGGCTCCGGTCGTGGACACACCTGAGCAGAGCACAGCCAGCATCGCAGGCAAGGCGGGTTGCTTCTCCCTCTTGTTTGCAGGGCTTTAGCTGCGGCACATCATTTCCTGATAGGCAAAGGGAGAGAAAGCGAATCAGGAAGGTGTGTCAAGGGGCCCCCATGACTGGGGGGGGACCAGGAGGAAGCACCCAAACAAGATTGCTACGGGACTTGTGTTCTTGCGCCAGCAGATGAGTTGCCCCAAAGAAAACTCTTGGGACTAGGAGAGCTGGAAGGGGCTCATAAGGCCATCCAGTCCACCCCACGCCATCCAGAAATCCAGATCAGGGCACCTCCAGCCAGCGCCAATTCAGTCTCTGCTTCACGAGGGAAGAGAGGGGCAGAAGACAGCTGACGAACTGCTTTGACCACAATCCTCTGAGTGGAACCTGTCCTGTTCTACCTTAAGGACTTCTTTGACGCCTCCTTTAGTTGTCCACCTCTGAGCTCCCTCTGCTCTATGAATACCCAAAGCATGCCACCCGCAAGTGGACGGGCACATAGGTCTTGTTTCCACACACGGCCGAGACACACAGCTTTGCACACTGGATTTGGTTTTCCTCAAAATAAGATGCTGCATTTAGTAATTTAATTCTTCCCTTTTATGCCTAACTCTCTAATTTGTTTACACCTCATTGACTATTGATTACATTTCCTGGAGTATTTGCTATCCTGATTTCTGACCAGGGTTCCATCCACCAGGCTGGCCAAGCCGTGAATAAATAGGTGAGGTTGACTGGAGGCAGGCCGGAACCTTTAGGTGTCTTCCCTGAATTAGGCATTCAGTGCAGAGCAACTGTTATGGAAGATGTGTGCACTTGCATATTGCCCTGTAAATACAGGAGCCTGCTCTCCCACTGGCCAACTGGCCACACAGGGAAGTCCACCAGGCGGACATGAGCCTGCCCTTCTCACCGCCCACAGCTGCAGAGCATGGCCTACTTCGACCATAGACAGCCACGCTCCAATCCCAGCTCACTGCCCTTTGGAGCCCTGAGTTCCATGAACAAAATAGCATAATAATAAGTGCCTCAACGGACCAGACCCGCGGCCCGTCTACTCCGACAGTCTGTTCTCTCAGCTGCACAAAGAAGCCCGCCAACAGGGCAGGGACATAAGAATCTAAGAACCCAAGAGGTGCCCTGCTGGATGACACCAGTCCAGGATCCTGTGTCACACAGTGGCCTATCAGTTGAATCTGGCCCACCAACTGCTTCAGGCATTGAACCTTCACCTGCTCTTGACTCCCTGCAAATGGCCTTAAGAGGCCTCCCGCCTGCCTCCCCGATCCAGAAGTGGTACCTGGACATCCATTCTAGTAGCCATTGATACACCTGACCTCCATGGATTTGTCTATAAGAACTTCAGAAGAGCCCTTCTGGATGAGGCCGAGGCCCATCCGCTCCAGCGTCCCAGTGGCCCACTAATTGCTTCTTAGCATCTCAAGCAGAAGACAAAGGCAAAAGCTTCATGGGCTCTCCACTCCACACAAATGGCCTTTAGAGGCATCCTGCCTGTCCTCCAACCTGGAGCCGGTACCTGGGCATCTCTTCTAGCAGTCATTGATAGACCTGTCCTCCATGGATTTGTCCAACCCTTCCTTAAAGCCATCCAGGCTGGTTGCTGCCTCCACCTCTTCTGGCCGCAAATTCCATAGGCCAATGACCCTCTGGGTGAAAAACGCTCCCCCTTGTCTGTCCTAACTCTCCTGCCCATCAGCCTCATAGGGGGCTCCCTGATTCTGGTGTTGTGAGATAAAGAATCCCCCCCCCTCCTCCTTTTCCACCTGAGCCCACAGTTTGCCCTGCAGCATCTTCCAGCAGTCGCCCTCCAGAGACCGGCCAGCTCCTATTGCCACCAGGGCTAATAGCCATTGGCTTGCATGAACTGGTCCAAACCTTGGCTGAAACCGTTAAAGCTGGCGGCCAACTCCATGTCTCACAGCAGGGAATTAATTACATGTTGTGTTAAAAGAAACCCCCTTTGCCTGACCTGAACTGTCCAGGATCCACCTTCCCTGGGTGCCCTCTGGTTCTGGTATTTTGGGAAAACATCTCCCTTCCGGCTGCGTGTAATTCTATATGCCTCCATGACGTCTCCTCTCCCTGTTCTCCCAGGGTGAAAAGTCCCTGAGGCTGCAGCCTCTCCGTCTCTCGGCCATATATAAAATGATTTCCCGGTCAGTGGATGGGATGGCCACCAGCTGAACTGGCTGAGGCTTGGCAGGGCTCTTGGCTGACCTCAAGAAACGGGGCAAGAGTAGTATCAGAGTAGCCAGATCACCATGTCCTAAATGACCGTCAGACCTCAGATGGGAGATGGAGCCCCTTTTCTCCCTGTCTGGAGCTCCTTTCCTAGTTCTTGTGCTAATTTCAACAAAGAGCAGGGCTTGTGCCCAGACAAGAGTCACCCCATTTGATACTCTCTTGCAGTGCTTCGAGGGGCGGGCAGTTGGCGACAGGGTTTTGCTAAAGCCCCCCACCCACCCAGAGGTGGAGGTTCTCATGCTGTGGCACAGCCCCCTCCCCCCAAGGAGGACCTTGAATCCCTCCAGGCTGCTGTCTGCCATGGAAAGCATTCGGGGAGAGCCCTGCCCTGCCATGAACGCGCATCATGCAACGGAAGAGGATTCCTGGAAGGCACGCCGCTGCTCACTCTAAGCCCTGTCCCGCTGAAGGTGCATTCGGAGTGACAGGAATGGAAAGCCAGCTCAGAAGTGACAGTTTCCGCTCCATTGTCCACACCGGGCAGGGCTGTGACAGCCGCCCCCTCCGCCCCCTGGGATGGCACCCAAACCCACATTAAACCACGACAAGGAGAAAGTCTCGCCCTACGCCGGCAGCAGGAGTGGCACACAGCAGGGCACCCATCCAGGCGGGGCCAAGCCCGGCAGAGGGAAGGAGGAGGAGCAAAAGGGCACAACAAGGGCACCGTGCCCAGATGCAGCCAGGAAAGCCCACCCTCTGAAGCTGCCAGACTGGCTTCCCTTTCCTGCTCACCTGGTAACATCCTGTCTGGGCCCCACTGCACCAAAGGAAGCAGCGGTGGGGTACGCAGAGCCCCCGTCCCTCTGCTGCCTCCCAGGCTGGCCAAAACAGCTCTCCGGGACTGTGGAGCAGGACCTTGCGTGCCCTGCCCGGGACGGGTGCAGGAACTGAAACCTGTGCAAAGCCGGGCCTTTTCCATGACACTGTACCCTGCTCTTTGGTCCTTGCAACCCTTTCCTTGGCCCTGCTGCCCTTTCTTAAGAAGCCACCGAAGGAAACCTTGTGGGACGTGTGCCTTGGCCCTGGGTTACCCTGAAAAACCTGTGTCCACTAGGTCAGGATGGCTGGAAAGCAAACTTGGAGCCACCCACCCGTCATCTGAAATGCCCCCCTCCTGATGAGTTCATGGCAGCAACAACTTACCTGAAACTATCGCCAAGACCCTTTCAGCCAGGACAGCATCATGAAATGTATGTTGCTGCAGGTCCTGCGGGAGGCCTTGAGACAAAGCTGTGGCTAGATGGAGGGTACCGTGGCACAAGGGAGGTGCCTGATCCCTGCCAGAGGGCGTTCTGTACCCAGCCGCCCAGAGTCGCACACGGGGGCCACAAACAGCCCCTGTCACTCTTGAGCATGGGGGGCACCAGGACAGCTCTCCCTGGTCCCAAACTATTTGAGGGTGTTGCATTAAAGGTATCCACGGGTGCTGAGGGGAGGACTGTATTCTGGCACCTTCCTGCGGTCCACAGAACCACCTATCGGCTCCCTTCCAGGCTGCTTTCGAGGGAAGCACGCCTCCAGAGCCCCACATTCCAGGACGGAGAGCAAGGATCCAGGAGTGGAGTCTGCTGCTGTCCCAGGCAAAACCGCTCTTGGAAGGAGCCCAGGCAACCTCTTACGCCCTGGGCCACCTGGCAGGCACAGTGGCCTCCTCGCTGCTTGGAGGGAGGGAGGGAGCAAGTGAGATGCCCTGCTAGTTCTCCCCTGCACTGATTTGGGCAGCAAAACAGGCAGGAGCCAGGAAGAGGCTTTGCTCCTCACACCACCCGGGCAAGGCTGGCAGCTGCTTTCTCCTGGGTGCCGGAGAGTCGAGGACCACAGCAGGTTCTGCAGTGGTTGCCACACCTCACTGTAAGCCAGCACCTGAGGGCCACGCCGAGGGGCCACAGGACAGGCCGGAGCCAGCGGCGTGCCTTGCCCAAGAGTCGCCACGGCCTCCAAGGGAAGAGAGAGACCTTCGCTAGTCTCCTCTGCAGGGGAAATTCCTCTGTGCCTGTCCCTGCCAGGCTCAAGGCCTCCAAACAGAAGAGGGATTTATGCAAGGGAGCGGGCAGCCAGGAGCCCAGGCCCGAGGGGTAATCTAGGGAGGCCTTCACCACCTCGGGCCTTGAGGTCTTTGGAGCCCTGTCAACAGCCTGGGCGGGACAGCTGGGTTGAGTCTGAAAGCCCTGGAAGGGGGTCTCTGGGATGGATCCAACAGGAACAGGGTCTGCCGCCTTCTGTAACGAGGAAACAGGTGGCCCACGGAGGCGGCAGATGGGTGGCGCTTCATAGCCGCAAGTGGTGCCCACCTCAAGGGAGACTGGTTTGCGCAGGGCAGAGTCCTGACCAACTGAGCCAGGATCTCTTGTGCCAGCATCAGGGAATCCTGGCTCGATCCATCCGCACCTAGAACGTCCCAGGCGAGCCAGGGCTTTGCAAAGCTGCACGGATCCTGCAGCCAGATCTGCTCAGCAGATACCAAGCCCCGCAGAATTCCCACACGCAGGGCAGCAGGAGAGAGAGACTGCCCCCCCTTGCTGTTTTTTCAGGGCACCAAATCAGAGGAGCCCCCAAAGCAGCCTCCTCCCTCCCTCCCTCCGCCCAGGCAGACTCTGGCTCTCCAGCAGGAGAGGCGGACAGGGCCTTGTGTCCTTCCAGGCTCCCACGCAAGACACGTGAGACATGCTCCTTCCCTGGTGGGACCCTCCCTCTCACAGGAGGCCCCCACCAGAGCAACTAGGACTGTGCATGGCAGGCTGAGCCAAACACAGTTCCCCCGACAATGCTCCTCACCTTTCCCGGCAGCACGGTCTTCCCTTGGCCGGAGCCCAAGCGCAGCACCACGGGGGGAGGGGGGGGCTTCTTTGGTGCAACCCTGTGCTGCTTTGCCAGAGAAAGCCTCGCGCCTCCTCCCTCGCCATCCCTGCGCCGCTCACCTGCCAGCATCTTTGTGCAAGTGGAGCTCTGCCTGGGGCACTGGTGTTCTGACAAGCTCCCTCCCCAGACCGTCACTTCAGCACACGCCGGCTGGCCACCCGGGGACTGGGCAGGCAGGGATGTGAAGCGACAGGGCCTGATGCGTCCTGGCACCTCAACAGCACCCTTCCCCGGGGGCTGCTGGTTGGCGGACAGGTGCAGAGACAGCTCTGCAATTGGGCTGACAGGAGCTTAGCAGCCTCACGTGGATGGATGTGTGGCGGGCGGGGGGCTCCTTATTGCTCCACAGCCACACGGAGCCCACTGCCTGGCACGCCCAGCCAGGGCGCATGGGAAAGGGCACAGAGGCCAAAAGACAGTGCTCCATAGCCCTCCGTGTCTCCTGGGTACAGGGGTGAGCCTTTCCCTTGACACCTTCTCCTGCCCCAGAGGGGCAGAAGAAGAAAAGTTAGCTTTTCTACCTCGCTTTTCTCACCCATTTAAGGGGACTCAAAGCGGCTGACAAACCTTCTGTTCTTCTCCCCACAACAGACACCCTGTGAGGTGGGTGGGGCTGTGAGAGCTCAGAAGAGAGCTGTGACTAGCCCAAGGTCACCCAGCTGGCTTCATGGAGGAGGGTGGAATCAAACCTGATATTCCCAAATAAGAGTCCGGCTCCCTCACCACTAGACCAACCTGGCTCACCACCAGGAGGGTGCTCTACCTCCTCCACGAACCAGAACTGGTCTGCTAGCAACCGCCCACCAAAGATGTGGCCACCAGTGCACCTGTTTGTGCCACGGGGGGGGGGGCAGGCAGGAGCTGTTCCCTTACCTCCTGCTGCTTAGAGACATTTGCCGTGGCCTCGTCCTTCTGGAGAGGGGTGAACTGCGGCTTCTGTTGTCCCCAAAACTTGATGGGGGCCGTAGGGCAACAACAGTCAAAGGGCATCACTACCTGCCCCAGGACTCCGCTTTGGGGAGGCTGGCCCCTTGTGAGCTTGGGGGCAGGATCTTTATTCCCCACCCTTCACTTCAAGTTTATTCTCCTTGTTTAATCTCAAAGCAACAGATTTATAGGCAGGAAGCCAGCTACAGGGGCTGTGGGGAGACACGGTATTCTGAACTGAATGCCACATGTGTGACTGTCTGCTCCTTTGGGTGCCACCAACTCCCAGGGCTCAGGGAAGCCCAAGTGGCTCACTAGGGACAGCCAAGAAAGGCAGGTGACGGGGCCCTTGGGGACACAGCCATGTGCTCCCGCACCCTTGGCCCACCATGGAGCAAGAAGGCCTTGGCGAAGGACACCCATTCCTTGAAGGATAAGCAGGTCTCCCTTGGCAGCCAGGATGTTCCACCAGAGGGATCAGGGCTTCTGGCAGTAGTGTTTGGGTTTATGAGGGGCGTGCCAAGCGCCAGGTGACCTGCCTGCTTGGTGCAAAGGTTGTGGGCATAACGGCGACACCTGGACAGGCTGCTGGGTAGGAGGCAGTGGTCATGAGGCGTGCAGGCACCAGTGATGTCCTGAAATGTAGTCTGGAGGCCCTGGAAGCTAAATTTAGGTTGCCAGGAAGGTGGCTGAAAGGCAGGGAACCTACAGGGCCAGCCAGGTAGGTAAGAGCTGAAATGTATATTTAGAAACGGTCTGGAGTCAGGCCTGGCCGGTGAAAGAGCGGTAAAAGCAAAAAGGAGTGGTAAAAGCAAAAAGGGGCATTGCGGTGGGCATCAAAGTGGCAGAAGCTGCTCAGCGTGAACAAGCGTCAAGTGAGGCGCATCAGCGCTAAACATCTGAATGGCTCTTCTGGGCTGATGGGATCCAGGCTGACTTGGACCTGTCAGGGCGGAGAACCTGGACTAATGGTAGACGGTTCAGTGCAAGCGCAGCGCACAGCCACCAGGAAAAAGGGCCAAGAGGACATCGGGGGTAATGAAAAATGGTATCGAAGACAAAAAATGCTACTATGAAAACGCCCTTGTGCAAACCGACGGTGCAACCACATCTGCCGTTTTGGTCACCGTGGCTCAAAAGTGATATGCCAGAGGTGAAAAGGTTCCGCGCAGGGCACCCACAGTTCTCCTGGGAGCGCGCCGGAGTGACACGTGTACCTGTGGCGTTCCCAGTGTAGTCCTGGGACAATGAGGGGACATCCCAAAACATCACGTGGTGAAAAACTGGACAACAGGGCCAAGTTTCCCACGCCGGCAGTTGCTTCCCTTTGTCTGTCTGTTCCTGTTCTAAATACCCGGATGGCAGCCATCAAAGGGAAGCGGACGCCCTTGACCACACCTGGGTATTTGCCACAGGAACAGAGTGCAAGGAGAT
The DNA here is from genome assembly GCA_023333525.1 of Aspidoscelis tigris stejnegeri. Taxonomy (NCBI): domain Eukaryota; kingdom Metazoa; phylum Chordata; class Lepidosauria; order Squamata; family Teiidae; genus Aspidoscelis; species Aspidoscelis tigris. The sequence continues at coordinate 631,685 of JALMGA010000005.1, read as the reverse complement.
GGCGGGCGGAGGAGAGGAACCAGGGTTGCCTCCTGTGGCCCCCCAATGGAGCTGCCTGCTGAGTAAATCAGGCCAGGTGGAAGGAAAACCTTTTTACACAGCACATAACTAACTTTGAACTTGCACTCGTGAACTGTGGCAGCGGCTTCCAGCTGAAATGGTTTCTAAACAGGAGCCTATTCCCACTATGGACAATAGTGCATCATTAGTGAACCTCCGGGGAACAGCTCCTGCCTTCGAGGAGGCTGCTACAGCCTCCACCTGCCCCCTGCCTGCCTCCCCAGGAGTTCAGTAATTGTTCATTAACCAACACTGACCAATCCTTTACCTGAGCGTCCGGGCACTGGCCACCTGCACCCCTTCCAGTGCTCCACATGCACACTCCTGGAGGGCACCACAGCCAAAATGGCGGCGCACAGAAGAGGACCAGCCCCACAATCAAATCAGGTAAGTATTTGATTGTGTGTGCGTAGGGGGGTAATGTCGACTAGCACTCCAAGTGTGAGCCCTTCCTCCAAGGGCCGTTACTGGAAGGACCGAGCAGGACATACTGGTAGACACTGGGAGTAGAGGCTGCCAGACTAGATGGGCCACGGGTCCGATCCAGTCTTCAGGTCATGGTACTCAGGCCTATCAATGGCTATTAGCCCTGGGGGCCACGTGGCTGCCTCTGGTCCTGGAAGGCCTGGGTCTGCCTCTTAGGCCCAGCTGCTGGGAGAGTGTGTACAGGGCAAACTGGGGGCTCGGTCCGGCTGGTGGGATGCCTTGGGCCAGTGGGAGAAGAGGCTCCCTGGAGGGGTCCTGGGCCGGATCCAGTGGGGGAACTGCTTAGGTTCTTAAGATGCGTGTCCACGTCCTGCTTGGGAGGTTTCCTTGTGCGGCTGTTAGGCCCCCAAGCACAGGCTGCTGGACCAGGTGGGCCAGGGGGCTCCTGCAGCTGGGCAGCTCTCAACTTCTGCGCTCTTCCCTGTGACGAGAGGATCTCTCTTAAGCAGCAACCCTAAATCAGATGCCCTACTGACCCACCTGGGGATGAGTCAGAGGCTGAAACTAGCTGAGAGTTCAGGGCCTGGGGGGCCAGGGTCTTCTCAGCCTACGAGAAGCGGCCAAGGAAACAGTATCAGGCCTCATCTTATCTCTGGCATGCAGAGAAGGCTGGAGGTCAGAATTCCTTGCAACACCCCTGACCTGTGAGTGGCCCAATTCACAAGCACCAAGCTGCACGGCTCGGGGCCCTTCTGGCAGGCAAAGTCCAGCTGGCAAGGGAGCCTTCCTGGCTGACCGCACACGCCTCTGCTCACGGCCGCTCAGCAGCCGAGTGACAACCTGGCTACACCTTCACCTATGGGCTGCTAGGGAACGCCTGGCCCACTGCCCTTTCGGGCACCCAGTTCAGCTACCCTGGCGCCCCATTTCCCACAGGGAGCCTTTGGCCAGAGCCGCTGAGATGGAAGCCTTCCGGGCAGGAACGGCGTTTCCTTTTCCAGTTCCGAGGCAAGAAGGAAACCACCCCGCCCAGCCAGCTCAGAGCTGGCAGAAACAAATTGCCTCCTCTTCTTCCCTCCGATGCTGCCGGAGCATCTGTGCTGCCGTGCGCAGTCAGCGTGTCTGTTGAGGTCATCTAGATGCCCCCTTTCCCCCAAGGAGCCTAACGCTCTGCCTCTCCCCACAGCACGCCCGAGGGTCAGCTCAGGGGGATGGCGGGTGCCTGACCAAGACCCCCTACACCCCCTGCCCCCCCTCCAGGCCCTCCCGTCCCCTCCCACCCCTCCTCCCTTTCCCCACTGGGAATGGCACTAACCCCAGAGACGGAAGCCCTTTCGCTTCCTTTGGGAACCAGCTCCCTCGGGCCTCCCTCCAAGCAAAGGCTCACTGCGGCCCACGCTGTATTGGGAGGTGCCCTGGGGCAGCGGCAACCACCCTCCAGCTGCCCCTGCACAAGACAGTCTGGCTTCAGCAGGCGGTTCCAGGTCTCCTCCAGGCCTCTCCCTAGTGGGGTCACGCCGGAGTTGGGTCAAAAGCTGCTCTGGGGGGCTCGGGGGCAGCAAAACAGACCTTCCCCAGCAAGGGGGCTGCTGGAAAGGCTGAGAAATACTCCTGGGCCGTTTCACCTTCTGTGCCTTGCACGAGGACCAGGCTGACGTCCAGATGCCAAGGCCCTCTTCTTGGCACCGATGCCACCTCACATCAACGGTGGCAGACATCTGCCTGGGCTTCATCTCGTCCAGCGGTTTGCTCTCCCAGGAGCCAACCAGCCAGCTGCACCAAAAAGCTCAACAGCAGGAAACAGATACAGAGCCTGCCCTGCTCACAGTCCTACAGCAGGGCCTGGGGGTGGGGGTGGGGGGGCAGGGGGGAGACTAGAGCTGTCCTAATTGCATACCAAAGGCCTAAGTGCGAATTCGGCCCATGCCTCTTATGGCAGAGGACATCACAGCACCATGATGGCTGGTAGCCACTGAGAGCTCCAGGGCTGCTCTTGCCATGAGAACCTAAGACGAACCCTGCTGGGTGAGGCCACAGCCCATCCAGTCCAGCATCCTGTCCCACACAGCGGCCCACCAGTTGCTTCTGAGCATTGCAAGCAGGAGACAAAGCAAAACCTTCACCTGCTCTCGATTCTCCCCAAATGGCCTTCAGAGGCCTCCCAGCCTGGAGGAAGCACCTAGGCATCCACTCTAGTAGCCACTGATACGCCCGGCCTCCATTCATCCTGTCCCACACAGTGGCCCGCCAATGGCTTCTGGGCTTCTCAAGCAGAAGATGAAGGCAAAACTCTCACCTTCTCGCGAATCTGTGCAAGTGACCTTCAGCAGCACCCTGCCCGTCTCTCCAACCTTGACACACCTGCCCTCCGTGAGTCTGCCAGGCTGGTGGCTGTGCCCAGCAGTAATGAATGCCACAGGGCCTGAAAAGGCCCTCAGCACACACCAGCTACCCTTCTGGGGAAGCGCTTGGGTCGACCTGCATCACGGAGCTTGGCTGGGCTGGGCTGCCTGCTGAAGCCGACGTTGGTGACCAGAAGCTCTCCAGGCACTCCCGTGCTGGCCAGGGGGTGAGTGGCAGGATACAGAAAACAATTGCACCTGTCCAGCAGCCAATCTGATCTCACCGTGGCCACATAGGTGCCTCTGAAATGCCCACTCGTCACATAGAAGTGCAACAAAATTCCCTTGCCCTCATGCTCCCGATGCCAGCCTTCCCTTTCACAAAAGCACACTGACACCCAGCTGCCCACAGTTGGGGAGCCCCAGTGTGACTTTGACCACCAGGCTGCAGCCCCACACGACCCTTCCTGGAGAAGAGGCTTGTTGCCATGCGCCTGAGGCCCTTCTGTGCCAGGTGAACCACTGGCGCAATGGCCTGGTCCTCGCTGAGATGCCTTTCCGTGGTGCCTTCAGCCCCTTGGACATCTCAAGCAGGAGGAGGCATCTTCACCCCAGGGACCAGCTGCCCAACCTGGCAGGAAGACCGCGTCTGGGTCCACGAATCTCCTGCTCCACGCCCGTCCTCATGGAAGTGGCTGACCCAGCTGGCCTGCTTCCCCCCTGCCCAGTTGATCCCTAGGTGACCTGCTGGGACAGGCTGTCCTCCCAGAGGGCCACTAGGTCCCATCTGGGGAGGGATCACAGCAACCTGCCCTGTGGCCTTCCAAAGGTGCGCCCCCTCCTGCTGCAGAGAAGCCATCAGGCAGGGCTAGGGGCCCCCTTCAGGCCCCCCTTCTGTGAATTTGCCCAGCCTTTGGGGGTGGCCATGCCCCATTCCAGGGCAGGAAGGGTCGCTGCTGGTTGTGCTGGAGCAGTGCCCTATACTAGGCTGCCACCAAACCAGACACATCATTGGTGTGAATGCCAATGGGTGATAAACCAGCTGCTGCTACGCCACTCGGGTCTGCAACAAACCCCAGTGCAACCTTCTCGCCCAGAGCTACGGACTTTCTCTGCCAGGGTTCCCCTGGGCATCTTGTGAAGGGCTGCTGCCCCTTTGCCCATCGGATGCTTCCGGGGTTCGGTTCACTGGGCACCCTTGGCTCTAGCCTTTGGGGAAAGGGAGGAAAGCGTCTGGCTACCCATCAAGGGTCTCCTCTTGCTTGCCCCCCCTCCAAGGGGATCCTCTGTGCCACCCGTGGCCATTTTGATGGTCCCACTTTTGAACTTTTCCAACTCTGCTAATCCTTCCTGAGAAGCTGCAAGACCAAAAGGTGGATTGTCCCTCCCAGGGGGTCCCTGATCTGCCCACAACCAGGTAAAGCAGTAAATGAAAAGAAGGAACTTAAAATCAGGCCTAGCCCCCCCCCTCCCGCGAACCGCATCCAGCGAGAAGGACCACGTCCAGTCCGGTCTGCAGGGATCTCCAAGGGTGAACCACGAGAACCTCCAGACCCCGGGAGGGAGATCTTTCCACAGCCATGGCGCCACCACCCAGAAAGCCCTTTCCCTGCCTCTGGAGGAGTAGCGAAGCGGGGCCTCTTCGGAATTGCTTGGGGGCACAGCAGGGACTACGGAGCCCCCCCAGCCCCTGATTATGAAGGTCTTGAAGGATCAAGAGCCCGAACGGCTCTGGGACCCAATGGGCCGACAGCATCAGGGCGACGCTCAGTCCAAACCGCGCCGGATCCCGCGCCGTTGCCGATGCGCAACCAGCGGGATTCGGCGCTCAGAGCCGGACAGCATCTGCCTCCGCCGAGGAGCGTCAGAGCCGCAGGCAGAAGCCCGTGCCCGGCGCCTCGCCGTTCCTCCCGCGCTCTCCTCCCAAATCAGGACCTCTCCGGGCTACTCCACATCCAGGGCAGCCGAGGCCCTTCCGCGGGGGGTGGGCAACTTCGCCACCGCCTGGGGCGCACGGGAGCGAAACGGGCGCCCTCCCCAGTCCGCCCGCCTTCGCCCCGGGGACGGAGGTCCGGGAAGGAAAGGGCTCTCGGAGCGGACGGCCCCCACGCCCCTTCCTCCCCGACCCCAACCGCGGCAGACCCAGCCCGCCGCCCTCGGCACCGTCCCGCTAAGATCCTCGACGCCTCGCCGGCCCAGGGAGAAGCGACCGCGACGGCACCCAGACGGCAGGGCGAGCGCAGACGCAGCACGGGCGGGACCGCAGACGGCTCCGCCGGCCAGCCGAACCGTGCGCCCTGCTGCGCCCCCTCCCCCGGGCGGGCTTCCATCCCTTAGGCCGGCGGGGGCGCGGATAGCGCAGGGGGCGAAGCGCGGCCAAGACGGGACGAGGGTCGCTTCCCTCTCGCCCGGAGCCCCTGTGCGCGCACGGGGGGACGGCCGGGAGCGCGCCGGAACCTGCCCCTCCTCACCTGCCCCGCGGCTGCCCCCCCCCTCGCCTCCAGGCTGGATCGGGCAAGGGAGCGGGGAGGGCGAGACGCCCCCGCTCTCCGCCGGAGGGATTCTCGGCCTGCGCGGCCCCCCAGGCGTCGCCCTCCCCCCTCGCCCCCTCCCTCCCTCCAGGCAGCGCCTCCACCACGGGCCACCTGGATGCGGCGGCGGGCGCTGCCCCGCGAGGTCCCTGCCCCGCGCCGCCTGCAGCCGCTCACCTGCCGGCCGCCGCGCACGATCCTCCCGCCCGGCAGCTCCGCGCTGTCCGAAGTCTGTGCGCCGCCGCAGCGCCGCCGCTCTCGGCTCGACTCTCCGTTCTCTGGCCCAGCGGGAGGGGGAGCGGAGGGAGGGGGAGGACGGCGCCGCGGCTCCTCCTCCTCCTGCCGTTGCCCGGGGGGGGGCACGCAAGCGGCGCACGAGCTGCGGGAGGGGCATCTCCCTCTCCCCGCTACGCCACACACTTCGGTTTCGCTCCTCATCTACGTCAGGGCGGCGTCGCGAATGCGGAACCTTCGGAGCACAGGAAAGACCGCCTCTGGGCATGTGCAGAGAGCCCCTTTGGGCGGCGGACAGCGCGCTCCCTTGCCAGCCGAGGCACCGGAGAGGGGGGGCGCGCCTGTCTTTTTTTGGCGGAGGGGGCGACAGAGTGATTGCTTTCCCCGGAGTAGGAGACTGCAGGCTGCGAGTCGGTGCTCTAAGGGAGGGGCTCTTCTCCAGCTCGGTGCCATTCGCCTCTGGAACTCCCTGCCACATGAAGCAGAGAGGGCAGGCCAAAGCCCTGTGCGCGCCGCGGCCGCAGTGGGTCAGCCTGCCGGCTCAGCCCCTCCCAGAGGCCTTGGCCCATGTGGCCTAGAGACGACAGCCCCAGCTCTCACCGAGGAAGAAGGTCCTGGGGCTCCCCCCCCCGCTCCCCCCTGACTGTACTGTAGCAGGGAGATGCCATTCGTTCTGGGTTGGACCAAACCCAGCCTTTCTCCCCACTCCGTCTTTCACAGCCATGCAGCGGGGGGGGGGGGGCGGCGGCGGCAAACAGATGACCATTAGGCAGAAGAGTCCCGCAAAAGGCAGCAGGAGAAAAATTCCTCAACGTGGGGTCCTGCTAGAACAAGCGCACTTTGGGAACAGACAGAGACCAGGAAGACCAGCCTAGTGAGGGAGGGATGCCACACCAGGCCTCCCCCCCCATCAAACAGCCCCCTCCCCCCTGGCAGCTGCCCGCACGGAGCCCGGGCCCCTCTGCCTGCCCAGGGATTCCATTCCCAGGACTCATAGGAAATGCTTTGCCCCACCCTTCGCTATGGTGTGGGGGCCCACAGGGCGGGGGGCAAGGCCAATCCTCAGTCCAGATAGATGCAGAGCCCTGAGGCAAGGGGCTGTGGTGGACATTCAGCGGTCTTGGATCTGAAGCCGACCCTCAGGCCACCGCTGGAGTGGACGCAGTTGGCGCCGCTTCGCCTTCAGCTGCACGCTGCAGCCTCTGCTCTGTGGCACGATGGCAGCTGCCAGCCGGATGCCAAGCGGCTGCAGGATCTTTGTGGTCTCTGGGAAATGCCAAGCTGTGATGGGCAGGAGCAGGTGGGCACCCAAGAGTCAAGCCCAGGTGAGGGCTCAAAAAGGTGCCAGCCCTCCGGTGGGTTTTCCCCATGCCCTGTGGGATGGCAGTAACCCACCAAAACTCCCTGTCCTGCTTGAGAGAAGAGAAGGTGGACACATGGAGCCCTTGCCACGGCCGAGGGGAGGGGAGGGGAGGGAGCAGGGTGGGCTGCCAGGGCAGTCCGTGGTCGAAGAGATGCCAGGATCCCAGTCCTGGGCGTCCTGTGTCTCCTGGGCACCTGTTGGGCACACTGGGTATGAAGCTCCCCTGAATCACAGGCTGGTTCTGTAAAGAGGAGAAGGATCTTTCCCTCCAAAAATAGAATAAACTCTGAACTGGAGCCCAGACCCCAGGATTCCCTGGCTGGGGTTTGGCAGCTTTTTCAGCTTCATAAAGAGGCGGCCATGAACCGACAGAGGAAGAAGTTAAAATTATGACTGCTCTCCTGCCAGGGAAGGACCTTAAGAACGTAAGAGGAGCCCTGCTGGATCAGGCCACAGGCCACCCAGACCGCCCAGTTGGCCACCAGTTGCTTCTGGGCATCTCAAGCAGAAGACAAAGGCAAAACCTTCACCTGTTCTCCATTCCCTGAATGTGGACTTTTGGGGTATCCTGCCCGTCTCTCCAACCTGGAGGTGGCACCTGGAAATCCCTTTGAGTTACCACTGATATTGAAAATTCTGGCCAAGGGCAGGCTATAAATTCTTAAACAAATCAATACAATTCCAAAGCCCACTCTGTTCATGCTCAGAAACACCCTCTTCCCTAGATGCTCTCAAACATTCTGCAACTGAGTCCAAGTAGCCAAAGGGCTTCCCGGGTGGCCAAGCCCTGGGGCCCCGAAGACGTCACTCGCCCTCTTGCCCTGTGGAATCGGGGCTCCCCCCCGGCCTCTCGGTCTCCCGGCCCCCTTGCTGCTCCACAGATGACGTCTTTGGCAGGGTCATCTTGTCCAAGGCAACAGAGAGGCCAAGGAGCCCCCACCCCAAAGCCACTGTCTGCCCTTTCAGTGCTACTTTTAGCCCACCTGCTCTGCTTACCCGGCTGATGCTCTCAACGTCTTTCTGGGCTCCTGGATTCTCCCCTGGGGCCCCTAACTAGCGCAGCTGAAGCTCCTGCCCCTTTCTTGGTGTCTGGACCAAGGCAACTGGGTGCCAAAGGGAGCCCACTTGCCATCCTGAAGTTGGGTTAGGGTTAGAACAACTGCCTCACAGGGTGTCTGTTGTGGGGAGAAGAACAGAAGGTTTGTCAGCCACTTTGAATCATCTTAAATGGGTGAGAAAAGCAGCGTAGAAAAGCCAACCCTCTTCTTCCTGCAGTGTCCTCTGACTTCCAAGGGAGGGAGGGAGGAGACAGGTGTACATCACCCTTGGGATTGAGTCAAAGTCAAAGGGATCAGGAGAGCCCAGGGCGGAAGGGCAGGCAGGCGGGAGGGGGGGCGGGAGGGGGCAGCACCAAATACAGTACCTGGAACTCTTCCTTCTCGGGTTCTCACAGGCAGGTGTGATGGAAGGAACTCCCCACCCCATGTGGCAGCAGGTTCTGCCCTCAGATTGGGGACAGCGCCCAGCCTTCTCCTGGGGGTGGGGGGGGCAGGCCTTCCAGATGAGTGGGCGGCCTGCATTTGTGTGGGAGACAAAGGCCCCTGGGCAGGCATGTGTGCAAATCCCAGGCTCTGGCCTCACTTCCTGCTCCACAGACACACTGGAGGCGAAAGGACAATGGGGACTCAAGCCTGAATGGCTCCCTGGTCAGGGCTGGTGAGCTGGATGAGCTCAGCTTGGCCGGGTGAGACGGACCGAGCGCTAAGGGTGGCCCCTCTCTGGGAGGGGTGCCAGGGGAATCAGCAAAGCAGCCAGGCATGGCATGGGGAGGGGAGGGGAGGGGGGGCTGCGGCTGAGCCAGGGAGGCACTTTTGCCGGAGGAGTGTGCCGAGGAGAGAGGCATGTGCCACAGGCAAAAGGTGTCTGCCAGGGAGGCTCCAGCCTCAACTCAAGGGCTGCCACTGCTGCTGCCACTGCGCTGCCGCTGCCACCACCTGCGGTGCCCGAAAGGCTCCTTTGGGAGCAAAGCGGTACAAGGGAGCACCAGAAGTCCTCAGTCCCTGGCAGAGCTGCCTGCGTGATCTCTGAGGATCTCAATGCGCTTCACTCAGGTTGGACAGAATTGCCTTGCGGAGCCCTGGAATCCGCTGCCAGCCCTGGTTGGTTCGGCTGCGCTGGGAGGAGATGCCTGAGGCACAGCCAGGGCAGCTGCTGGCCCAGGGGGACACACTCTGCTCACACTCGCCTCCTGGCCGCTGAGGATCCCTCCAGGGAAGGAGACCAGGTACGTCCTGCTCTGCCTTCCTTTCCTGGTGCTGCTTATGGATAACAGAGGCACCTTTCCGCATACCTGCCTCCTCTTCCTATCCCCGAAGGCTTCGGGGGCAAAGGCATGCCTCTGGCTCCTCTCTGGCAGTTGGTCCCTGTGCTGAACATCATCGCGGTGCTGGAGTATTGAGTTGCTGGGCTTCTGGGAGACATCTTGGCCATCCTGCAGTATAGTTCTCTGAGCTGCGTTTTCTTCCGGCAGACAAGCATCGCAGGGACTAATGTTCCCCCTTGGATGGTGGCCGGATCTAGCAGCTGGTCTTTGTTCCTTGGGCATGGCTGGTAAATGGTTGTTCTTTGTCTCCCTCTTCTGTGGGAGTAGGATTTCTCAGTTTGGACAGATTACTTATTATCAGACACATAAACTTAGGCCCCATCTATGGCCAACTCAACAGAGTCAACCAAAAACTCCACCCAGGGAACATCTTGAGAGCAAACAAAGGGAAGATTCTCCATCTCTGCTCACACGTCACCTAATCCCATCAGCACTTAAGCAGAGAGGAAGTTGTTCAGCATGACAATGACCAGAAAGAAGAACTCTCAAAGCAGGAGAGACCTCCAAGGAAGGAGGGAGACATCAGCACCGGAGGAAGCTGTTGGCAAGCAAGACAATGAGCGCTCATTCACCAGTTGCACCCAAGGAGCAAAGAAGCAAAGCTCCCATCTATCCCACCATCAACCCACCAACACCAATCTGACAACAGGATGTTTGCAGGGGGATAGTAAGTTGCAGAAAGACTCTGCAGCCCTCCACCCCGAGCTACAGACAGCAGTTTCTTGCCACCTTTAACAAACCCTGAGGACTTCTGGGGCACGGGGATCTTTGGCTTGTTAATGCTTCCAAAGCAGCACTTGGCCACTGAACGCTCTGTCTTGGGAAAGATTCAGAGCCACGTCCTGTGTGAAGGGCCCAGGGCTGAAGGTCTGCGGTCGATGGAGGAGCCTGTCTTGTTCAGGAGGATCTGAGTGGCAGAAGCTGTAGCTCACATCCTGCTCCTGGAGTCCAGCAAGGTAGTTAGTAGCACTTGGCGACGAACAAGAAAAGGGTTGGTGGCACGGGCTTTCGTAGATACGTCGGCTTCTTCAGATGCTCGGGGGCCCAAATGGGCAGAAGCGGCACTGAGGCTGGGGCAGCACTGACCAGCGAGCGGAGGATGAGGATGGGGTGGGTGGTCAGCTGGGCAGGGACCACGTCGTGTGGACAGCACTGCGGAGGAAGAGGCTCCGCTCCTCCGCAGGTTGAATCATCCTCGGCGTGGATGTGGCTAAGCACAGCTGCTGCCCCTGCCACGCCCAGGGCCAGTCGGCCAGAGACGGCAGGCCTGGCCCAAGGGCCCCGGAGCTCCTGCTGCTGTCTCTCTGCTCGCGGCCGGAGGGCAGACGACCCTCTGGCATGGGGAAGGTCCTCAACTGGCAAGGGCCAGGGCACGCATTGACCTCTCTGGCAGTCGTGGCTTCCAGACAATCCTTTGGCGCAGTTTATGTCATTTTATTTTGTTTTTTTTAAGTATATGCTTTGGGCTTTTATCTTATTCGTTCCCTGCCTTGGGACTTGGGTGTAGGGCGGGGAGTACATAAACCAACAGCCGGCCAGGTGACCCCAGCCCAGCCCTTCCTATTCCACACACTTCGCACAGAGAGGCGAGGGTGTGAGACACCCTGATGGTTCTGCCGCAAGGACCGAGCCCAAGCCCTTCCGCTGAACAGCTTATCCCACCGGCCACAAGCCAGACCTATGGCCCTTTTGGTCTGCTGTGGCTGCGCTGGAGGGAAGGGGAGGGGAGGGGAGGGAGCTGCAGCCCACCCAGTGCCCTTCCTTCCCCCAAGCCCTTCTGGCAGGGGCTTGCAGCCCTGTCCCTCCAGCATAGCTGGGCGGGTGGCATTGCACACCAAGTACCCGTTTGCCCCTCGGTCAGACTCTGCCAAGCGATCGGGCTGGCAGCTGGGAGCAGCCCTGAAGCTGCAGGGCTGTGGGCAGATTTGTCCCCGGTCTCGGCAGCCCTGGTCTGAACGAAGAAGAGGTTGCCATTCCAGATATGTCAGGACTACCTAATTCTGCCATGATTGTGGTTGGCGGGATGTGTTTTGAAGGGGAAGCTGGATCTCCGCTTGCAAGTGCGCGCCTGAGAGAGAGGCGGCGGCAGCAGCAGGCAAGCTTGGCCTAGTGGTTAGGGAGCCGGACTATTATCTGGGAATACCGGGTTGGATTCAGCACTCCTCCATGAAGCCAGCTGGGTGACCTTGGGCTAGTCACAGCCCTCGTCTGAGCTCTCACAGCCCCACCTACCTGACAGGGTATTCTGTTGTGAGGAGAAGAATAGAAAAGCTTTGTCAGCCGCTTTGAGTCCCCTTAAATGGGGTGAGAAAAGCGGGGTAGAAAAGCCAACTACTCTTCCTCCTCCTCCTCCTCTTCGTCTTCCTCTTCCACCACCCAGGTGTTCCCCCTGTGAGAGGCTGTTTTATTCCCTAACCCTCACAATTAATAAATGGCATGGCTTTTAAAGTGTTTTTGTACGGTTCAAGTGTTTTAAATGTCTATTTCTCTAAACCGCTTTGAGATAATATTGTAAATCAATTTCAATAAAGCATTAGAGAGGCCCTTGAATGATATCTTTGTTGACATGCCTGGGAAATGGAAGAGCGATTCAGAGCGATTCTGGTGGGCACCTTTGGCGAACGAGTGTCCCCAGGCATCCCCTGTGGGCTCAGCTGCAGTGCTGCCCCCAGCCGTTAATGTTGCCCCTGGAGGCAGCAGCGTCCCTCCACATGCCGACGCCGACGCCCTGGCAGAGGTGTGATTGCAAAGTGATGCAGGAGGCAGGAGGAGAGGCCAGTCCCCGGGGACCCAGCAGGTTCTGCGGGAAGGGCTCAAAAAGCTCTGCCACTTTCAATAAATCAACCCAAGTAACTGCTTTATCCCTGTGTTTCACCTTTCTAAATATCGCTTCAAGTAGCAAGGGAAAAAATCCCACACACGGCAGTATCAACAACACAAAACGTGGCGAGATGGTGATTGCAGAAGAAGCTCTGCAGCCAAGCGGCCGAAGAGTCTTTGCCCAAATGGTTGGATACGGAAATCGGGGCCTCAGCTGGAACCACGCAGCTCTTGCAAACCAATAACCTTCCTCGATCACAGTGTCTCTGGGGTGGGTGGATGATTGCAGGGTGATCCCTCGGTCATTTGGGGATGCTCCCAATTGCACCCTGGGCTGCAGATCCTGCGGGCAGGATGAGGCCTGGACTGAGGGGCTCCTCTCCGTTGCCACACTGTGACCTCAAGCGAAGGGGCAGCAGGGCAGGGCAGAAAAGGGGAGTTGAAGAGAAAGTGGGCAGGAGGGAGGGCTCTTCATGGCTGCCCATTTTGCACCCCCTTGGCGCGGGGTGGTTGCCCAGTGCTTTCACCAGTGTCCTCACAATCCGCACACGGACTCTGCAGCCACAGCTCTCTGTGGTGCCCAGTCTAGGGATCCCCTCCTTACTGCCAAATGTCCCTTTCAGCTAATGGCTGCCCAGATGCACAGGATGAGCAGCAAGGCCTTGTGAGGAGAGAGAGAGAGGACAAGGCGTACCGAGTCCAGAGAAGGCAGGGCAGGCACATGTGTGGCCTTCTCAAATGCCCGTCAGAAGAGGCCTGCGACCTGCCATCCCAGAGAGCACGAAGGCAATCCTGAACTCCCGTTTCCTCCTGGCATGTCCCAGCTGAACAGCCGGAGGTGCCTGAGCAGTGACTGGGCGAGGACATCTCTTGGAGTGGCAGGGGTGAACTAGCTAACCCCAAGAGCCTTCTGTGTCCATGGCGGTTTCTGCATTCCGCCTCTTTGGGCGTATTCATTCTGGGGCAGGAGCCAAGACAAGCGTGGAGCACAATCCTGAAGGTGCTGGAGGAGACGGCAGGTGCCCAGAAGCACAGCTGGGATGGTTGCCAAGGAGCAGAAGTGTGGCAGAAGTGCCCGGTGTCTTCAGCCCCCAGCAGCAACTGTGCCTGTGCCCCGGGCTGCCACATGTATCCAGACGGTGCTCAGGGAGTGACCCCAAGAGCGGTCTAACTGGGTTTAGCTTGAAGCCGCCCTCATTCCAGGAACCACCAGGGCCGAACAGGGACAGAAGGGCTTGTCTGTCCTCTCCCAGGGGAGCCTGCTAAATGGCTCACCGGGACGGGGAAGCCTGAGTGCCGTCCTGCCTCATACCTGGTTCTCTCTGGAGAGAAGGCCGAAATGGGCTGCCTAAGGGGGCAAGGTGGCCACAGCGGAGAGTTCGGGGCATGAGGCGGCACTGCAGAATTGCCTTCCAAGCAGGCCATTGGCATGAGTCGTCTCCAAAGGAACGCCAGTGCCAGGGAAGGGGGAAGAAGGCCCAGCAGCCCAGCAAAAGAAGAAGCCTTAGACCAGAGGCTGCCGTGATTCTGCTCTCAGGCTGGGCTCTGCAATGCACCCAGGTGGCCTTGATGAGGCACCCCTTCCGCTCCTGCCCAGAACCCTTGTCTGCTCTGCCTCTGACAGAGCCCGTCTCTCCCGGCAATGACTGTGGAGTGTGAGGCAGGCAGGCAGGCAGGCAGGCAGGGGTGAAAATGACAAGGACAAGGTGGAAACGGATCCCAAAGCCAGAGAAGCAAGAATTTTGCCCTGAAAACCAGCGCACAAGGCTTTCTCCAGAGCAGTGAAACTGGAGAGGTGCCGTGTGCTGACAGCAGGCTGCTTGCGCCGCTGGGGAAGGGACTGGGGGCAGCGGAAGGATGGTCCCAGCCCTGAGGACACCCCCCCCCGGGAAAGCAGCACCACCTCCCTAGGAACAGGGGGCGCTGCAGGACACACGGCTGCCAATGTTAAGGGGGAAGATGTTCAAGCTATGACCCTGGCCGAGGAAGGACCCAGCACTACATCGCCACCTGCTGCTCGCTTGGCAGAGCAGGCAGAGGGATGGACCAGGACTCAGGAGGTCCAGGTATAAAGCGCCTCTCAGCCATGGAAGCTCTTGGGGAGGGGGATCAATCTGGGGGCAGCTGCAGGGAACAAAGAAAGGGGAGACAACTGGCTGCCCCCCCTTGGACTCAAGAGCAGACAGAATTATGTCCTTAGCTCACGTTTGTCCTCCGCATAAAATCATGCATGGTAGAGAAAAGGTAGAGAAAATAATTTTTTTTCTCTCCATCACACAGCACTAGAACCAAGGGGCATCTATGAAGCTAATGGGCAGGAGAGTCAGATCCAACAAGGTGAAGCATTTCTTCACTCAGAGGGTCATCAGTCTATGGGGTTTGCTGCCAGAAGAGGTGGTAACAGCTACCAGTCTAGATGGCGTTAAGGAAGGGTTGGACAGATTCATGGATGACAGGTGAATCAGTGGCTACTAGAACAGATGCCTCAGTACATCTTTCAGGCTGGGTGGACAAGCAGGAGGCCTCTAAGGCCATTTGCTGGGATTCAAGAGCAGAAAGTTTGCCCTTGTCCCTGTTTGAGATGCCCATGGGCAATTGGTGGCCGCTGTGTGAGACAGGATGCTGGAATAGATGGGCTGTGGCCTGATACAGCAGGGCTGCTATGAGGTTCTTATTTGTTACCACTGGCCATACTCCCATGGCATCATGGAACCCAAAGCCCCCACAGACTATAGCGCTAGAGCTTGATCCTCGTCTGCCCTAGACGGGTGGCAGCAGCCAGAGGGTCTCTCTGCATCCCCAGGGAGACCAAAAGGGACAAAATCAAGTCTAGACCTGGGCAAGAAGAAGGCAAAGGCAAGCCCTGCAGCGCTGTTCCCTTAGGGTGAGACACGCATGCACAACCTCATGGCCAGAACAAAGGCCCTGGGCTCTGATGCTTCTGGGGCACGTGGGGGGTGAGGAGGAGGAGGAGGCAGCAAGGAGCATCAGAAAGGTGGGAGCAGGAGCATAATGCCCCCCTGGCTGTCTTGGGAGCAAGCTAGCTCCTGTGGACTGGCAGGGATAGGGAGCTTTGACTCACCTAAGATTCAATTCAGCTTTAGTCCACTCTCAAAATAGAACAATGTATTTATTTATTTGATTTGATTTTTTTATCCTGCCCTAGACCCAAAGGTCTCAGGGTGGGTGACAACATTAAAAACCAGTGAGCATGTAAAATGAGCATCAAACACATGGCAGTGCCCGGATGCCTGAGGGGGGGGGGGAGCCATTCCCTGGTTCAGTCAAAGGCCGGGGCAAAGAGGTGCATCCTCACCACCCTCCTGGACGCATACAGTGGAGGTGCCTGGCACATCCCAGGAGGGAGTCTGTTCCACACTCTGGGAGCCACCACTGAAAAGGCCCTGTGCTGGGTGCCCACCCCTTTTGCTACTGAGGGTGGTGGGGCAACCAGGAGGGCAAAGCGACGACAGCAAAGTGACCCGCCGTTTTCTTTTCGCATTAACTATCCCACAGGTGGATTTTCTGAGAGAATTGCCAAAGGAAAGCAGGTTGCCAGTTGCTGATGCGTCCTCCCACTCTGAAAGCGGACTGAAGCTGGATTAAATCTTAGATGTGGACACAGCCAGAGACTGCTGCTTGGGAGGGGGCCCACAGGTAGGAACGGGGTTGGAGGCGCAGACATGAAGGGCTCAGCAGCAGCAGCAGCAGCAGCGGCCCTGACGGTCGGGGAACATAGAGAGCGACTGCGGGCCTCCCGTACACCTGCCCAGACCCACCGCCCTGACGCATGCGCAGCACACGTTCATCTGTTCCCTGCGCCCGAGAGGCGCAACGGTAACGCCTTCCTTCCTCCTACTTCCGCCGCGTCCCGGAAGGAACTCGAGTGCGCCGGCGGCGTTTCCGGCCGAGGCCTTTTGCGAGCGAGCAAAGATGGCGCCGTCCGCGGCCGTGTAGTGGCGTGTTCGGGCTCGATGGCGGAGGGCGGCGGGGCGGCAGGCGCCATGGCGGCGGCGGCGGCGGCGGCGGCGGCGGGGAGGACGGTGCTGGTGCGAGGCCTGCCCACGACGGCCTGCGCCGCAGCCCTGGAGCGCGAGTTCGGCCGAGCGGGGCCGGTGCGGCGAGCGGTGGCCGTCACGGAGCCCGGTGAGGCGAGAAGGCGCGGCGGGGCGGGGGGCGGTTGGAGAGCCCGGCCGCAGCGGGGAGGCCGCCCCGTTCCCGCCAGGGGTTCTCGGGCGATGCCACCAGATGCCCGTCCCTGACCCGGGCCGGCCTGGGAGGGCGGGAGGGCGGGAGGGCGGTGGGCTCCATGCTCCGCGCTGCCCGCCTGGGACTGCGTGGAAAGGCCTCATAAGAACCTCAGAGGAGCCCTGCTGCATCAGGACACAGCCCATCTAGTCCATAAGAACCTAAGAAGAGCCCTGCTGGATCAGGTCACAGCCCATCTAGTCCATAAGAACCTAAGAGGAGCCCTGCTGGATCAGGCCACAGCCCATCCAGTCCATAAGAACCTCAGAGGAGCCCTGCTGCATCAGGACACAGCCCATCCAGTCCATAATAACCTAAGAGGAGCCATGCTGGATCAGGACACAGCCCATCTAGTCCATAAGAACCTCAGAGGAGCCCTGCTGGATCAGGCCACAGCCCATCCAGTCCATAAGAATCTCAGAAGAGCCCTGCTGCATCAGGCCACATCCCATCTAGTCCATAAGAACCTCAGGAGCCTGCTGGATCAGGCCACAGCCCATCCAGTCCAGGATCCTGTCCCACACAGTGGCCCACCAGTTGCCCATGGGCATCTCAGGGAGAGACAAGGGCAAACCTTCTCCTGCTCTCGAATCCCAGCAAATGGTCTTGGAGGCCTCCTGCTCCCCCCACCCCCAGCCTGAAAAATGTACTTAGGCATCCATACTAGAGGCCATTGATACATCTGTCATCCATAAATTTGTCCAACCCTTTCTTAAATCCATCTAGGCTGGTTGCTGTCACCGCCTCTTCTGGCAGCCAGTTCCATAGGTGAAGAAATCCTTCCCCTTCTCTGATCCGACTCTCCTACCCATCAGCTCCAGAGTGTGCCCCCTGGTTCTAGTGTTGTTTCTGTTGTGGCTGGCTGCATGGGCTGGCATGTGTGTGGATGTGCTTGAGCCCTCCCCCAGCACAGGCAGTGGAGAAAAGTCCTGGCCAGAGCGGCGGGGGTTGGTGGGGTCTCTCGTGCTCTCATAAGAACATAAGAGAAGCCCTGCTGCATCAGGCCACAGCCCATCTAGTCCAGCATCCTGTCGCACACAGTGGCCCACCAAATGCTCTTGGGCATCTCAAGCAGAGACAAGGACAAACCTCCTCCTGTTCTCGAGTCCCAGCAGATGGCCTTAGAAGCGCCCCAGTTCCTCCCCCCCCTCTCCTAATTCTCTTCACATTCTTCTCTGTCTGCGTTCACACCTAAGGTTCAATTCAGCTTCAGTCCACTTTCAAAATGGAATAACGCATCAGCAAAGTAAACAGTCATTTCCTCCCCTCGTTATTTAACTCAAAGGTGGATTTTCTGAGTTAGGTAACACTGGGGAAAAATCAGTTTGTCACTTTGCTGATGACTTCTGTCATTCTGAAAGTGGCCTGAAGCTAGACTAAAACTTAGGTGTGAATGCAGCCTCTGGATGAGCCAAGTTCTAAAGATCTGGTGGCGTTACTGGAGTTGTTGGTCCTGGCTGTGGAAAAGCAGCACAGGCTGCTGGTCATTCAAAATTTAGGACACCAAACTACTTGTGCTCTTGTGCCAATGACCTGCGCAGGGGGAAGTGTCCCTCCCTCGGTCAAGGTATTCAAGGGTAGGCTGGGGAGGTCTCCGTTTATGCAGGTTTGGACACTGTGAAGGAGCTGAGGGCTCCTTCTAACTTTTTATCATGCTTTAACCACCCTTGTTATTGATTAATCCTGAACTACTGCGGGTAGACGGCTGTAAGGTAATGCTTTCTCTCTTCGTTGTAAACTTTCAAGTCTGAGTAGCTGCTGTGAAGCTACAGTGTAATAGTACCCTATTATTTTTCTGGTTTTAACTCTTACAAGTTGCCCTTTTATGACAGAGACTTTGTGATCTCCATAGCGAATCAGTTCAAATAATGTCCAGAATTGCATATTCAGTAGTTTAGGCTTGGAAAACAAGGATGTTCTGTTAATATTTTTAAGCAAGGGGATTAAAAAGTTTGCTTTCTGGCCCCTTCACTGTAAGAACTCATCTAGTGCATTTTGCAGATTGCTGTTTCTTCTCTAACTGAAGAAATCTACAAATGCTTGCTTATGCCGTACTTAAATTACCCAGAGTTTGGCTGTTATTTTTGAAATATTGTTCTTTGTCTGAAAACCCATTAATAGGTGGAGCGAAATGTCGTGGTTTTGGCTTTGTGACTTTCTCCTTGCCAGAGGATGCTCAGAGGGCGATTCAGGAAATCACAGCCTTTGAGAACCGCAAGATCAACGTGTCACTTGCTAATCCAAAGCCAAGGAAGAAAGGAAGGAAGAAAGCAGCCGGTAAGGCCAGAAGTGGGGTGGGGGTAGTCTCTCTGTGCCTGATAATCATGAGATTGTGCTGCTATTTAAGTATCAGCTGTGATTTGCTGAGCCTGGGAATATTTAGGGACTTACGTTTGATCCTCTTCAGGATAAATTTTGGTTCAGGATAAATTTTAGGTTCTTTCATGTGACCCAGTTGGTTGTTCCTCTGGTCTCTTGTATCCCAGAAAATGGACTTTTCACTCTCTTTTAGTATGTATGGTGTCTAAATCCGTGCAATTTTTCAATCTGTATTTCAATCAAAAGAGATTATTCTTGTTCACTGGGCTCCCTAAGGAAACTTCAAGAAGCAATGGGTAGATTTTGGTTAAATGCCCCTCCCTCCTCCAACTGCCATCACAAGGCTAGGTACCATCTCGCCTGAGAGGAGTGGAGAAGAGGCAGCAGGCTGGGTTCCTCTGCCATCTTGCTCCCAGCAGTGCCCCTCCCTCCTCCAACTGCCATCACAAGGCTAGGAACCATCTTGCCTGAGAGAAGTGGAGAAGGCAGCAGGCTGGGCTGCTCTGCCATCTTACTCCCAGCAGTGCCCCTCCCTCCTCTAACTGCTCCCATCACTAGATGGCAAAGAGACTGTGGCAGCCAATCCACCAGTTGAAAAATGTCTGGCCTTGAGGCTGAGCAGGGCGGGGCTGAGTAGATGCCGGCTGACCATCTCTACCGTCATCCAGTTTGTCATCAATGAAGAGAAAATTCAAAGTAAAGAGAATAGGAAAATTCCAGCAATAAGAAACGGGCAGAAGAATTGGAACTGAAGACCTCAAGTGCTTGCTTTTTGCTGCTTCGCTGGTCTGTGCCATGTGCAAGAGAGGGCCTTTTTATAGGCCAGGTAGGTGGGTAGGAAGACATGGAGGAAGCTCTCCGTCCTCTGTCACTTGCCCCTGGTGATGGATGAAAGGGTTAACAGGAAGGACTGGGATGCAAGATGAGCTTGGAGCCACCCTTAGCTCCGACTCCATTTCCAGCTGATCTGTTCCCTACATCAGTCTTGCGGGGAAGAAGGGGCAGTGGGAGAAACCTTTCTCCCTTTATCCAGTGCTCGGGCTTACTGAGGTTTCCTCTGCTGCTTTCTAACTGTGTCATTGTCTCTTCCCAACCTCATTTGTCTTGCTGTTTGGTTCTTGGCTTCCAGATCCCTCTGAGGCCCCACAGCCAGCAAAGAAGAGCACAGCAAAGAAGAAGGGACCCTCCAGAAAAGCCAGGCTGATCATTCGCAACGTGAGCTTCAAGGTACGAGCAAAAGGCGGCACATCTGGCAGATGAATGGCAGTTGTGTTCTGCGACACATGGGCCGGAGGATTAATTCTTCAGGATATTCTGGCTTGGAATTACATGTGCTCAGCATGACACAGTGCTCTGTCTGAGTAGATGGCCAGTGTAGATGGTTAGAGTGCACCGTTGATAAGAGATACACAGCAGTCTTAGATTTTTCTTCAGGAAGCTCATGGACTTAAGGGCTTGAGTTTTTATCCTACTTTATGTCACTTTATAATGTTTCTTGTCATCACTCCTTCTGCTCTTTTTAGTGCACCGAAGATGATCTGAAGGCAGCTTTTTCTCCATTTGGCACTGTGGTGGAAGTGGACCTCCCCAAGAAACCTGGTATGTGGCCGAGACTGGATCTGGTGGCTTTCCAGTGCCGTCTGGGCTGGTGGAGTCTGTGTTGCTCTCTGGTGCTCGAGGGAGCTCACGGCTGCAGCAAAATGCAGCTGGAGGCTAGAGCAAAAATGGCATAAGAATCTCTGGGAAGTCCGATTTCTGAGAGAGAGCAGGTTGTTTGGTAAATTCTGTTTTGATAGTTTTATTTATTTACTTCTGTCTCCTGCCCTAACCCAGATTTCTCAGGGTGGGTCATAATAAAATCAGCATAAAAGACAAATAAAATGCGTTAATTAAAGCACAGATGGTGGCTGTCATTGTCACACGCTTCCTCTGGTGTTGGAGGCTGTCTCTCTCTAAAAAGCAGCTGTCAGTGGAAGACATGCTCTGTTTGCATCCTGGCTGGTTACCGTGGGAAGAGCCCGTCTGAGTAGAGGCGCCAACCGTCCCGTCCAGCAGCCAGGCTCTTCTCAGGTGCACAAGACCAGCTGCATAGAGCAGTTTCTTACTGTTGTGTCTTTGTAGCCCCGTTCGTTAGTAGTTATTCTGGGTGGCACCTTCCTCCAGGTGCCACTCAGACCCTTGAGAGAGCCCCCAGGTGTAGACAGTGTTGTCATTTTAGCTTTTTATTTACAAATAAATTAAATATACATCTCTCCCTATAGATAGTCTTTTCAGGAGAAGAAGAAGACTGTGACGCTTTGATTTAGTGGCCTCAGTGCTTTTGATCAGTTTCACCTACTGCACTGGCTACAATCACCCTTAGTTTTGCCACGGTGGTCAGTGAATTCATAAACCTGGGAATGGCCAAATGCAGTATTAAGTACTCTGATGAGGATTCATTTAGAATTTGGAGCTCGTGCAGAATGTAGCAGCTCGGCTGTTCTTTGGAGCTGCCAGCCACAACCACCGGGTGCTTTTGCTCCAAGAACTGCACAAGCTGCCAACATGCCACTGGGCAGGATGAGCATTTGTGGTTGCTGACTTATAATACCTCAGGAGGAGCATTACGGAGGGAGGTCTTCTCTTATATCAGCTTGCCTGGCTACTGAGTTCTCCCAAGGAAGTCTCTCTGGGCCTTTGCCTAGTTCCAGATCCAGTGTAAGGACCGGTGTTAAATTTCCCTGAGCACCATGGGGAAAAAAGTGATTGCCATGCCTAGAAGGGCCCCTTAGGAAAGACCAGGTAGCTTCTGCAGTCTCCCCCTTCTTCTGGAAGCTTCTTCTGTCTCTCACAAAGCACAGCCACACCTTTCACAAAGCCAGCTGGGTGACCTTGGGCTAGTCACAGCTCTCTTCTGAGCTCTCACAGCTCCACCCACCTCACAGGGTGTCTGTTGTGGGGAGAAGAACAGAAAGCTTGTCAGCCACATTGAGTCATCTAAAATGGGTGAGAAAAATTGGATAAAAAAGCCAACTCTTCCTTACGCCTTCAGCCCTCTCCATCGCACAGGTTTCCCGCTCTGGTCTCCCTCTGTCCCTCCCCACTTTATGTGATCAGGTGGTTTCCCTGCTTTTGTCCCCAAGAGCCGTTTGGGTCTCTCTCCCAGAAACCTTTGCAGCCCTGGGGAAGTTGGCGTTGGGGTTAACCCTTGGAAGCCACTGCAAAATGTGCTCTGGGGGCTGAGTGCGTTTGGTTCCACTGTTGCAGATGGGAAGATGCGGGGCTTTGCCTTTGTGCAGTTCAAGAACGTCTTGCAAGCAGGAAAGGCCCTGAAAGGGATGAATATGAAGGAGATCAGAGGTGAGTCTGGAGGCTTTCTCAAGAGCCCACGGGCAGTGAGGAAGCGGGGGAAGCTGCAGAGGCCTGGAGTTGGCCTTGCCAAGGCTCCACAGCATCTTTGGGGGCTCTGAGATCCGTTTTACCAGTGTCCACCTCTTCAGGCCTTCATCTACGCCTGGCTCCAGTCCAGGCTGCTTTAGGGCTCTCCTTTGCTTCCACAGAGCGCCCTGTGGCCGTTGACTGGGCTGTGGCCCGAGAAAAGTACCAGGCTCTGCAGACGCCCGCCTCTTCGGCTGGTGAGTGGCCGTCGACACTGGGGCTCTGGGAAATCTTTAGGCTGGGGGTTGTGGGTCTGGAGGTTGGTAGGGTGTTAGAGCAAGAGCCAGGACTTCTGGGAGAGCAAGAGGTGCTGAGCCAGAAAAGGGTTGGAGGTGGGAAGCTGGGCTAAATGCTCTCTGGGGTTCCGTCCAGCCCTCACTGGAGCCCTGTCTGGCTTTGGGACTTTGCAGTCATGTTGCTCATCTGGACTAGGTTCTGTGAGACGCACTAGACTCTCTTCTGTCCGTCATGAGCCAACTGTGCCCTGCAGAAGAGCCTGGGGAAGGCACAGTGGGCCACCAAGATGGGGGCCAGTCTTCACAGGGGGAAGGATTCCTCATGTAGTTCTGTTATGGTTCTCCCTTCTCAGGACTCCGGAAGGAGGAAGCCAGCGGCGCTGAGCAGCAGGACACAGCTGGGGACAACCAGGGTGACAGCAGCGGAAGACTAAAGTCTGTCAGGCCGGCGAGGCGGGCGAGGTGAGCAGCAGCGTCAGCTTCTGGGAGGGTCCTGGAACTGTCTCAACACACGAAATGCCTTGGCTGCTCTTCTTGTCCTCCCAACAGACCATCCACACGGGGCGAGTCCAGTTCCTAGAAGGTCACCTCGAAGGCTTCCAGGGAGGCCTGCACATCTCTGTGTGTGACTTTCTGGGATGACCTGCCGTTGTCCACTCTGGAAGGCCTAGCAGGCCAAAGGGGAGCGCGTCAGCCAGGCTTTAACTGCATGAGGGTGGCCAGCCAGGAGGTGGATGCGAGGGCAAAGGGAGAAGAGGAGGGCGCCACTGTGAGGGAGCCTGTTCCGCTGCCTGAGAGCTTTTACTGCCAGGAAGTCCTTTCTGGTCTCTTAACGGGCATCTCCTTCCTTGAAGCATCATCCCATCCCTCTGGGCAGGGCTAGACGCGATGGGATGAAGCTTCAAGGAAGGACATTTCAGAACAAAATCTAGGCCACGAACAAAAGTCCCACATACAGGCTTCAAGGCCAGTAGCTTTCTGAGAAATACAGTCAGCAGGGGGTGATATCCTGTTATTCTGTTGTAACCTTAACATGGCAACTTGGGACCATGACGTTGTGCGAATTGTTTAGCTGCTGTGAAAGGGCCAACCTGACACCAGAAGCGCCTCTTGTATTCTGATGGACTATGAGAAGCCACGTGAAGCTGTATATCTAGAAATACTAATTTGTATATATCTTGTTCTTGTGCCACAGCTCTCAGTGTGACAGACTCCCCCCACCCCCAAATATCTGAAGACAACTATCACTTGGAGGGGTGGGGGTGCTTGGGCTTCTCTTTTGCAGACTGAACTTGCCTAGGTCTGCAAAGCGTTGGCAGTAGGACTTGGTTTCCATCCTGTTGCCATCTTGGTAGCTTTCCTTGGAACTTGTTCCAGTTGGTCAAGATGGTTTTGGATCATTGAACTGGACACAGTGTTCCAAAGGAGGCCTAAGCGAGGTGGAGAGAGATAATTGCTTCTCAGGATCTAGACTGTTTGCCCCTCTAAATTCCTAGTGCTGACCGAAGGGCAGGTTGTTGCACCATCATGCAGCACCTCTGTCGGGAAACCTTCACTGTCTGGTTTCAGAATTAGCTCATCTGTCCCTGAGAAGTTTGAGGCCAAGATGGGATGCAGAGGCTTTCTGTGAAAACCCTCCTGGTGGTCCCACCAGCAACACGGAGCTTGGGAGGGGGCCTTCTTGGTGGCTGCCCCTTCCCTGATGCGCCCTCTTCCACTGGAGGTGTCATAGCAAGATTCCCAGCAGTGTTCTGCTGCTCCCTGAAACCTGCCTGGGGAGGTGGAGTGTTCAGATGTTTTGTTGTTCTATGTTTTACTGGCATGCGTGATGCCTACGATACCTGTGGCATTAGTGATATCTAAAGGTGCTACAAGCACAAAGGTGAATTGTTGTGGGGCCAGTGATGAGGGGAGAGTGCTTGGTGGTGGCAGCCGCAACAGGCAGAGGCTTCTCCCTGAAAGGTCGAGGTGGATTGTGGCTGCGCGTTGCTGATCTTTGGTTGCATGGGTCCCTTTTGCAGATACTTTGAGCAGCGAGTCCCACCTGTGGATAGTGGTGAGGAGGAAGAGGAGCAGGAACCTCCACAAGGAAGAGAGAGCCCTGTGGAAGATGAGGAACATTCAGAAGCCAGTGAGGAGGAGGAGGAGGAGGAAGATGAAGGAAAGGGATCAGATGGAGAAGGTACTATCTTCTTTCCTCTCTGTGGACTGGGCATGACACTCAGAGGAAGCAGGGGGAGCCGGCCAGGGGGCTCTTTGCTCCATCATTCTGCTTCCAGACGCAGATGCTGCTTGTGAGCCATCCCAGCAGCCTTTGGGTCCCCAGTGGATAAACCTGGTTGGCAGGCGGAAGACGCTTGCACCTGACTGGGAAGGCTTGCTCTTCGCCTCCGCTTCGGCCTTTGGCCTGGACAGGTTCTGCCGTGGTCTAAAGCCAGTTCAGCCAGCACCCATCATTTGCAGGGAGAGGTGAGCTGGGACCTGTGGCTGGCTGCCTCCTCCAGGCTTTGCTGGCTGACCAACCTGGACCACGGCGGATGGGTGTTGCCTTATGTAGCCTCCCGGTCCCTCCTGGGTGTCTTGGGGGCTGCCTTGGCCAACGGGGGGCATGGAGGTTCCCTGGTGCTGAACTGGCACGTGTGGCACATTAACTCCGAGGAGCCCTTGCGGACGGCGCCTCCCTCCATCGACTCACCCCTGTTCCTTCCTGTTTCAGGATCTGAGCCTCCCCCAAAGCGGTCAAGAGCCCAGAAGCTGCCCTCAGATGTCAGCGAAGGAAGGACGGTCTTCATCAGGTGGGCTTAAGCATCAGTTTGCGGGGTGGCGGCGGCTCAGGACAGGTCGAGGCCAAGACCTGATTGATCCGGGCTGCGATCCAGCCTCCCTGTCTGCTCCCCCCTTCGTGCTCATGGCTAGGGGAACAATCTGCCCCCCTCCCCGCCCAGCTGGGTGCTGAAGGTCAGGGAGGCTGGCAGAGGCTTGGGCTGAGCCACCCTGGGTCAGGCCCTGCCGGCTGAGCCCCTCGCATGAGTGGCCTGTCGTTCACCTGCAGGAACCTTTCCTTTGATACTGAGGAGGAGGATCTGGGCGCCCTTCTGGAACCCTTCGGGGAGCTCAAATATGTCCGGATTGTGCTGCACCCAGACACGGAGCACTCAAAGGGTAATGGGGCGGTGTGGAGGTCCAGGGGCTCCTTCCTGGGGCTGGAGGCTGGGGCTCACACTGTGGTGTGCTCTGTGGCCGGAGCAAGCCACAGAGGGTTGAAGGGGAAGAAGAAGACCCAGGGGCCCTGGGAGACCGTGGCAGACTGGAGGG
The DNA here is from genome assembly GCA_023333525.1 of Aspidoscelis tigris stejnegeri. Taxonomy (NCBI): domain Eukaryota; kingdom Metazoa; phylum Chordata; class Lepidosauria; order Squamata; family Teiidae; genus Aspidoscelis; species Aspidoscelis tigris. Next base: position 605,991 of record JALMGA010000005.1, on the reverse strand, counting down.
GATGCTTAGCAGTTGTGGCATCACCACCAGGCCCAGGGAGGCGGTTCCCAGGTCCCCTCCCCGTCCCTTGAACGACGCATCTCCCCTCCCCAGGCTGCGCCTTCGCCCAGTACTTGACCCAGGAGGCTGCCCAGAGATGCCTGCAAGCAGCCCGGGAGGAGAGTGAGGTGAGTGGGTGCATGGGTGGGGGAAGGGAGGGAGGCTGGACTGACGTGAGTTTGGAGGACCTCTGGGTGTCCCGTCCTCCGTGGCGCGTCCCCTGGCATCTTCCTGTCCTTCACAGCGGAGCGGAGGGCTGCAGCTGGATGGGCGCCGTCTCCGAGTGGACCTTGCCGTCACCCGTGAGGAGGCTCAGCAGCTGCGGACCAAGAAGGTGAAGAAGCCCACGGGCACCAGGAATCTCTACCTGGCACGCGAAGGCTGTGAGTGACGTGGGCAAGGCAGGGCTGGGCAAAGGGCCTCCGCTGGGAGAGAGAGACGGTGGAGGGGGTTCGTCCCCCTTCGGCCTGCGCCAAGGGATGGCCCTGGCCAGAAGTACCGCTTGCTGCTGTGCGCAAGGGTGAAGAGGTAGGAGGTGAGGGGGCAGTACAAGGCACGCAGGTGTGCCAGTGCTTTGGCAAAGTGGGCATGCCAGTGACACTCTCAACCAGCACCCCTTGTGGGGTTACCCTTTCCGTGGCAATAGAAGAGCGTTTCCATGGCATTGTTGTGAATCTCTTTTATAAAGTTCTTTATTGGCGCCTCTCGAGTGGTGGGCGTCCGGGAAGAGCGCCTGAGGTGCCGGGGCGCAGCCTTAACGCTCCTTTTCCCTCTGCAGTGATCCGTGCAGGGACGCAGGCGGCGGAGGGCGTGAGCGCGGCCGACATGGCCAAGAGGGCACGGGTAGGTCGGCCGACGTGGTTGGCGGGGAAGAGACTAAGCTCCCAGCCTCGTCTTTTGCTTTGGATCAGAGGCCCGGAGGGGAGCCTGCGAGCCTCGTCTTTCCCCATCCCAGTTTTAGATCCTGGAGCCTGCGTGTCCCTGTGTGGGGTGGGCTCCCCCCTCCCCCCACCCACCTGCCAGAGTCCAAAGAGCAGAGGAGCCAGTCCAGCTTCTCTGCCCCAGTGTCCAAGGCCTGGTCCTGCCCCGAGGCCGGTGGGCAGCGTTGCTCTTCCCTGGGTTGGCCTGTGGGGCGCAATCTGCCTAGACAGAAATGGCCGCCAGCAAGCCCCATTTGATCCTGGCCTGGCCGTTTTCCCGGACGCTGATGGCCACCTCTGACCTCTTCTGGGGGATTTTGCTTTAGCCTTTTCTTTGGCTGCAATTAAGCGGAGGGGGAGGATCTTCGTGCATCGCTCTGGGACAGCCAATGGGCTGTCAATGGATCCCGCTGCCGTTTGCGGCCCCCTCTCGTTGACCCCCCCTCCCCTTGCCGCCCAGTTTGAGGAGCTGAAGCGCCAGAAGCTGAAGGACCAGAACGTCTTCGTGTCCCGCACGAGGCTCTGCGTCCACAATCTGCCCAAGAGCGTCGATGATGCGCGGCTCCGGAAGCTGATGCTGCAGGCGGCGGGTGGGATTCCTGGCGGGCGGCTCAAGGAGGTGAGTCTTGTGCTATCCAGGTCCAGGCAGGGTGGGCACAGAGGTCAGCCTGAGCTGTGTTTCCGTTGCTGGGGACCGCTTGGCCTGTGCCAGCCTGAATCCTTTGTAGGGCTGCGGGAGACACCTGGTGGCTGCAGGTGGAACTGCAGTTTGGTTTGCAAAGCCTACTTCCCCCACCAGAGGATTCACCCACCCTGTGTTGCAAGACCACATTTATGGGCGGGAAGCCCCCCTGGCACCCAGCAGAGCTCTGAGCGCCCTTGGTCTTCCTTTGGAGAAGACTCAGTCACGACCTGCCCTCAGAGTTCGTATGCAGCCCCCAAGGGTGGCAGCCCCTTTCTTGAGCCTGAGCAGTGTCTGTCCTGATTTTGCGTCTGAGGGGCTCCTGGATTGTCAGCGGGGTGGAACTGGAGGCTGTTTCTCCCACAGTCTGAATCCAGGCAAAACACACAGCCAGAACCACTCTGGGGCCAAGAAATGGATTTGTTCTCCGCAGTCGGAGGGAGGAATGAATAAGGAGGGAAAGGAAGGGTCACAGTGGCAGTTTAGGGAGTTGCTTCTGGAGTAGAAAACACTCACGTAAGTTATGCAAGTGATTTGTGCACTTGTTTGGGTGTTTCCTCAGCAAGAAGCTTCTTTTTTAAAAAACTGGTACGCGGCTGAGTGTGGCTCGAATTCCTCCTTGCGCTGCCTGAGCTGCTGCTTCTGTCTCCCTGGGGGTTCGGGGTTCGTGCCGAACCAGAAACGCCAAGCGGAGAAAGGACTGTGGAGGCGGCTGCTGGGTGCGCTGCTGCCCCTTGCTGGCCTTCTTCAGTGCGCGCTTCTCTCTCCCTGCAGTGCCGGGTGATGCGGGACCTGAAGGCGCCCGCTGGCAAGGGCCGAGGCCAGTCCCTGGGCTACGCCTTCGTGGAGTTTTCGGAGCACGAGCACGCGCTGGCGGCCTTGCGCCACGTCAACAACAACCCCCAGATCTTTGGGGACCAGAAGGTGGGCCTCATCTGACTCCTTTGAAGCGCTGGCTGGCTGCTGAGGGTGGGGAGAGGCCATTGTTTACGGTCTTGGGGCCCTGGCTAGCAGAGCAGGTGTCCTTGGATGGCACAGGCTGTTCCCCGGCCCCTTGCCAGCCCTGAGGTGGAACAGCTGCCTGGGTGCCTGGGTGCCTGCCTGCCTGCCTGGGTTTGTGATGGCTCCTCTTTTCTGATCCAGCCACATGCGCGCAAACCCGGTCACAGTGCCAGTGGGGGCGCCGGGCGGGGCGCGCTCCTGCCCAGCACAGGAGGACAGCAGCTGGTGCCTTGGGCCGCGAGGCTGTGGCTTGAAGGAGGAGCAGGGTGTGGAGAACCCGCTGTGCTTTCTCTCCCTATAGCGGCCCATCGTGGAGTTCTCCCTGGAGGATCGTCGGAAGCTGAAGCTGAAGGAGCAGCGAGCGCAGAATAGCCTGGTAGGAGACCTGCTGCCGCAGAAAGGGCTTGCAGAGCTGGGGCCCAGGAGCTCCCTGGGGAGGGACAGGAGACACGTGTGGCCAGGCCCTGCGTGCTTTGGGGGCTTCTGGGGCACACAGACCTTGATGAGGCTTTGCAGCATCCTGGAGCCATTCTGTGGGACGCTTGGCAGCAGTGTGGGCTTGGAGGTTGTGGTGCTCCTTGTCACGTGGTCTGTAGGCCGGGCTGCGCCACCCGGGGCTTTGACGTTCAGGCGTCCTTCAATGGGAGTTTCTCTGGAGGGTTGGGGGCTGAGGGTCTCCAGTTGCCCTCAGATTTGGAAAGCGAGACGCTAGCCTTAATTACCGCAGAGAGAACCTTGAAAAAGGAGGGCTGACTCAGCGCCCCGTCTGCCAGTCCGGGCTTTGGGCCTTGCAGTCTTTGTCTGCAGCACCTACTCGTGCCCTGTGAACCTCAGGTGCGCCAAAGTTGAGCGCGCTTGTGTGTCCTGCGCTGAAGTGACTGAGTGGGATCCGTTGGCCAGGTAGCCAGGCTCAGGGCAGCTGGGTGTCTCTGTGAAGGGGCCCCTGCCAGCCCTTCTGGAGCAAGTTCCCTCCCTAGGTTTTGCCCTGGCACAGATCCTTCCCTTTGTTGCGCAGCAAAAGCTGAGGCAGAAGCAGACGGCGGAGGACACAGTTGGCAAGAAGACTGCCGCCAACGCCGGCAAGCCCGGTGCCCCTGAAAAGTCGGTGCCCGGCTCAAAGAAGCGGAAGAAGCCGCTGAAGCAAGAGGTCAAGGATGGAGCTCCACAGGAGGGAAGGACTCCTGCCACGCCCTCGAAAAAGGGGAGGCCGGGAGATTCCCCCAGCACTGCCAGGGAGCGTTGCACAGGCCCCCGGCCTGAAGGAGGCGCCGTGCCCTGGTCGGGCTTCCAGACTCGGGAGGCGGTGGAGCAGGTGGAGCTGCCAGGCGGAAAGAAGCGCCGCAAGGTCCTGCCTCTGCCCTCCCACCGAGGACCAAAGATCAGGTAGCGGCTGGTACTGGGGGCCTTGAAACGCTTGTCCCTCCTGTGGGGGAAGACCAGGAGCTGGAGGGTCAACAGGCCTAGAAGAGCTTCCCTTGGGCCCGGGCCTCCCCTTGGCTGGGTGGGGGTCTCGGTGCCGCAAGGGGGGGGCAGCCCTACCGCCGTCCGTCCTGCTGACGCCACAAAACGTCTCTCCTGGCAGGAAACGCGACAGAGGCAAGGGAAAGCTGCTTTCGGCAAAGAGGCCGGTGCCCCCCCACAAACCAGAGAGGAAGGAGAGGCGTGGCGAGGTGCCCAAGCAGGTGAGCTGGCCGCGCTCAGCCCCATTGGGGTTTCCTCGGCTCCCCAGGATTGCCGGCAGGGGGCTGACTTCGGCCTTTCCTCCCGCAGGTGCCCAAGCAAAAACGGCGGCCGGGACGTGGCCAGGCTGAGGCTCGCTTTGAGCAGCTGGTGGAGCAATACAAGCGCAAGATCTTGGGGCAGCGTGAACCGGCGGCCAAGAGGAGCAAGTGGTTTGAGAGCTGAGTGGTGCTGGGCAGAGGAGGGGCAGGACGAGGCAAGCGTGGGGCTCAGGACGTCCCAGGCGGGGAAGGTGCCGGCCCTCCTAGCGGCATCCCGGACTTGCTCGGCTCAGCGCAGAGTGCCGGGCGTCCCCAAGGCAGCAAGCGCCTTCGCAGGCCATGGACCCCTTGTGCAGGACGGAGGGATGCTGAGCTGCAAAGCCCCAGAGGCAGCAGAGGCTGGTGGAGCACAAGGCCCTGCCTGCAGAGTCCAGAGCTGGCGCCAAACCCTTGGACCTGGCGAAACAGCAGCAGCCCTGGGCTTGGCGTCTGCAGCTGTGCGGTCTCGCCCGGTTGCCATCCCCTGGCCTGTACGGCCTTCTCTCTGGCTGCCCCTCACAGGGAGCGGCCCTTGCTGGGGGGCAGCAGGGCTGCGCTCTCCTGAGGACCCCGCTGGGACTTTTTTAGCCTCTGGCCGAGAGTCTTTGCTGTGGGACGGGAAACCTTTGGAAATAAACCTCTTTCTCACGACTCCCTTTTTTCAAGCAGTGTGGCTGGAGGCCGAACGGGGGGATGCAGAGAGGAGTAGAAGCTGTTCTGCATAGACCTGTCGCCTTTCTCTAAAACCCAAGGTGGTTTACGTGCTGTTAAGTTTAAAATAAAACAGAATGCAAGATAAGCTCCCCCCCCCAAAAGAAAATGCTAATGCCCATTCCTGCCGTCCCAAGAGCCCAGGACTACCACAGTGTCCCAAACTCAGGAAAGCACGCCAGGCTTGTGATTCTCCTGGCAGGGGCACAGCGCTTGGCCTGCGGGATACAGTGGCACGGGGCTTGTGGGCTGGGTGAAGTGCAGCTGTCTTGGACGCCCCTCCCCCCCCATTCTGGATGGCTGTCACCACAACGCTCCAGAGATAGTCTGTTGCACATGGTCAAAGCCTGGTTGAAGGCCACAGGCAGCTCCCTTGTTAGTTATTCTCTGTTGCCCTGGGTGAGTTCGCAGCCTCTTCTGGGAAAGAGCAGGGCAGTCAGAGCCGTGGGGGAGCTGGGTGTGTCCGAGGGCCCTGCAGGTGACGCTCTGTCCCCTGAGAAAAGCTGCTACCCAGCAGCTCTTTTCACGCGGCACCCACACACCCTTTCCTTGCTCCCTCTTGCAAGGGCTTCTGGGAAGGCTTTGGACCGAGTCCTGAAAGGGCTGTGGGGGGCCCAGGCAGAAACGAAGGGCCCCACTTGTTGTGATACCTTAGGAGATACATCAAAGGTGAATGTAAAATAGCGTGGTGGAGACTGGCAGGGGCTGCCGAGTTGCCTCAGAATCGTGAGGGGGTCGTGATGGCAGCCCTGGGGGCGTGGAAGGGCTCCCTTCTGAGGTGCGCCGGGCACCCTCGTCGTACGCCTGGATGCCTGACGGAGGCAGTCCTCTTCACCCTCGTCTCTGCTGCCTTCCTCTTTTCGGCGCTTTCATTGTT